>CM043701.1:107837932-108405432 GCA_023935145.1 Bretschneidera sinensis | reverse complement strand
GTACTCCATATAATTTTACTATCTCCGCTACGTACAATTCAACCAACTTTTTTGGACTCCAGGTAGCTTTAATAGGAAGAAAATGTGAAGACTTAGAAAGTCTATCCACTATAACCCACACAGCATCATATCCCCTCTGGGTATGGGGAAAACCAGAGACAAAATCCATACTCACGTTTTCCCATGGCCACTCAGGTATTGGAAGAGGTTGTAATAAACCTGCTAGATGTCTATTCTCAGACTTCACCTGTTGATAAGTCAAACATCTAAAAATATATTCCGCCACATCTTTCTTCATCTCTGACCACCAATAATTCTGTCTCAATCCCCTGTACATCTTATTATTACCCGGGTGCATGGAATATACAGAATCATGAGCCTCCCTTAGTATCTCATTTCTTATCTCCACATTATTGGGAACACAAACTTTATACCCCAATACCACCATACCATCTTCTCTAATTCTAAACTTGGTTGGCTTCCCACTCAACACTTTCCGCCTGATCTTCTCTATCCCCTCATCTCTACCCTGCATCTATAATAAACGATCAATAATAGAAGATTGTATCCCCATATTCGCCATCAATACTCCTCTATCTTTGATACTCAACTGCATCCTCATTCTTCTTAATTCTATCATCAAACTAGTATTATGACTCACAATAGCAGCTAATCTTCCTATAGCCTTTCTACTTAATGCATCAGCTACTACATTAGCCTTTCCTGGATGATAGTGAGTTGCACAGTCATAATCACAAATCAACTCCATCCACCTCCTCTGCCTCAAATTCAACTCTTTCTGGGTCAGTAAATGCGTCAAGCTTTTATGATCAGTAAAAATTTCACAATTGGGTAAATATAGATAATGTCTCCAAATCTTCAAAGCAAAAACTATGGCAGCCAATTCTAAATCATGGATCGGGTAATTCCTCTCATGGTTCTTTAGTTGCCTAGATGCATAAGCTATAACTCTCCCATGTTGCATCAACACACAATCCAACCCTTGATGTGACGCATCACTATAAACCACAAATCCTTCATCACCAGAAGAAAGCACTAATACCGGGGCAGTAGTAAGTTTTTCTTTCAACAGTTGGAAACTTCTCTCACATTCCTCTGACCACCTAAACTTCACGTCCTTCCTGGTCAATTTAACCAATGGTCCAGCAATCATAGAAATTTTTTGGATAAATATCCTATAATAACCAACCAACCCCAAAAAGCTTCTAATTTTAGTTACACTCGTGGTTCTTTCCTAATTCAACATTGCTTCTACTTTCTGTAGTTCAACTGTTATCCCCTCTCCTGACACAACATGCCCCAAGAAAGATATTTCGCTCAACAAACACTCACACTTAGAGAACTTCGCATATAATTTCTCTCTCCTCAAAATCTCCAACACTATCTCAAAATGTTGCAAATGATCCTCTTCATTCTTGGAATATACCAAAATATCATCAATAAACACAATCACAATTCTATCCAAGAATGGTTTAAACACCTGATTCATAAGGTCCATAAATGTTGCAGGAGCATTAGTCAACCAAAATGGAATCACCAGGAACTCATGATGGCCATAACGTGTCCTAAACGCAGTCTTAGGCACGTCCCCCTCCTTTACCCTCAATTGATGACAACTCGATCTCAGGTCTATCTTAGAAAACACTTTAGCTCCCTGTAACTGCTCGAATAAATCATCTATCCTGGGCAAAGGATATCTATTCTTGATGGTGATCTTATTCAACTGTCTATAATCAATACACAACCTCATTGTCCTGTCATTCTTCTTGACAAACAACACAGGGGCTCCCTAGGTTGACATACTAGGTCGAATGAACTAATAATCTAGCAACTTCTGAAGCTAAACTTTCAACTCTCTCAATTCAGCTGGTGCCATTCTATAGGGTGGTATGAATATGGGTGCTGATCCTGGAATCACTTCAATAGAAAACTCAATTTCCCTATTGGGAGGCAAACCAGACAACTTCTCAAGAAATATATCAGAAAAATCTTTCACTACCAAGATTTCTTTTAACTTTCTATTTCTTATGCTAGAATCCACCACATATGCCAAATACCCCTCACAACCCTTATTCAACCATTTACTAGCAGTTAAGGCAGAAATAAGACAATTAGCAAGTATCTTATATTTTCTCTGAAAATTAAACTCCTCCTGTCCTGGTATCTTGAACACCACATTTTTCCTAAAACAATCTACCCAAGCATGATATGTAGATAACCAATTCATCCCTAGAATTAAATCCAAATCTGTCATATCTAAAGACAATAAATCAACTTTAAATTCTCTATTAGCAATATTAATCACACAACCTCGATAGATTGTCCTAATAATAACCTTATATCCAGTAAGAACCTCAATAAGAATCGCATGCATCAAAAGACTAGCACTAGCATCAATAGAATTCATATAAATACTAGATGCAAAAGAATGGGTTGCACCAAGATCAATCAATAATCTAGCAGGCCTACCAATGATAGATATCGTATCCATAACAACATCAGGAGTGGCTTGTGCATCTTGTTGGGTCAATGCATAGACTTTGCTATATCCGGAATGAAACTGGCTACCACGTCCTCGCTCAGTTACTGATCCTCGACCTCTGCCCTGCACACTCTCTGATCCACCACCGTTCTCCACCGATCTTTTCCTAACACTTCCAACGCCTACGTCAGTAGATTTCCCCTTGGACAATCTGCAGCAACATGTCCTCCCCCACCACATACAAAGCATATTTGTGTAGGGCAATTCCGAGACAGATACCTTGTCTGATTACATCTAAAGCAAGCCCTTGCCTCTCGATCATACATTAGGTTACCACTTCCTCCTAGTGGCATACTTACTCCTCTACCATAACTCCCAATTCCCATAGCTTGTCTTCCAAATATAGGGCTCCCATTGGTATTATTCTGAGTTACAGAAGCAACAGATCCTGCTTGCCTCTGGCTCTACATTACAGTTCCTTGTTACAAAGAATACCCCTTCTTGGGTGGTCTCCCGTCTTGTACACCCATACTGCTACCACATCTAGGTCCCTCAAATCTAGACCTATTTAACCAATCCCTTCTACCTCTAAACTCCATAAAATCGTTCTCAATCTATAATGCTTTATCCACCAGTACAACATAATTCTCTATGCTCATATAAGAGAGTTTAGTCTGAATGTCATATTGTAATCCGTCTAAAAATCACTTACATTTTCTCTCATGCATATTCACTAATTCAGGTTGAAATCTTGACAGAGCTATAATCTACTATCATATTCAGCCACCGATAAACTTCCCTGTCTTAGATGAATAAAATCTTTCTCTTGTTGTGCCCGAAAAGTATCTGGGAAATACTTCGAAAAGAATTCATCCTTAAACTTACTCCAAGTTAAAGGTTGTTTTACCTGTGTGCTTACCCTGGGCAAAATATCCTCCTATCATTGAGAAGCCTCACCCTCCAGCATAAATGAAGCAAAAGCAACCTTCTGTCTATCTGTCACTAGTAAGACCTCAAAATATTTTTCGACATGTTTGATCCACTGCTCAGCTTCTACAGGATTTACAGATCCACTAAAAGACTGAGGTTTAAACTTAAGAAATCTCACAAAACAATCACTTTGCATCTTATGTGCAAACACACCTTCTCCCTTATGAACTTCTTGCCTCACCACATCAACTTCTCTTCTACCCCTTTCCTCTAATCTGCTTTGTAGATTATCAGCCCTTTCTTCAGCTGCATTCATCCTCTCTATAGCACGATTAAGAGTTTCTCTCAATTTATCCTTCTTAACCTCAGATTCTCTCCCAGCTCTACTAGTATCAGCTGCACTATCAACATGTTCCCTCGCGGGAATCACACACTCAACTTCCTCTTTTGCTTCAGTTCTCCTAAAAATTGGGGGTCTACCACATCTCCTTCGATTTAGAACTCTACCTCTAGCTCTAGCACGTCTACATGTCATCCTCAGAATCTGCATTTAAAATATTGTTTATTTAGATCTTCCACCTTTTTTAAGTTTTCATGCAGTCTACAGAATCTTAAAATCTAATTCTCTGATACCAAAATTGTAACGACCCATCCCGAGTTGGCCACCCCCGAAACAGTGTTGTCACATTTTGAAAATCCCAGCACGACACATACATGCAACAATAATACTAATAGAAATTTTTATTTTAATCCTTAACCCTTAACAAAGGAGATACATCAATCTGATATTAACTTAAACATAATAAACAACGTAAAATGCATGAATATTTACAAATAAAAATTTTATTTCATTTTCTCATTTGTCTGAAAATATTGACACGTACGTGGCTTACAGAAAATGATTTTGTCTAACTCTTAACCCACTAGACTATTTGTCCTATCTGCTACCTGAAATCATTGTACAATAAGGGATGAGCTTCACAAGCTCAGTGAATTAAATTTACTAGAAGTATTTAATTTGTATAAATAGTCCTTTATATTTAATCATTTATCTCTCATATGACTGGATAATAGCATATAGTCTAACATTTAAATAATTCATAACAAATCATATTTCTATGTCTTTTTCTCACTATAACTACCTCTCTGTGAGACTCATTTATTTATAAAATAAATGCATAATATCAACAACACTTCAGTAATAAAATCAACATGTAAAACAGATGCAATGCAGGAATTATTATTATTATTATTATTATTATTAGGGAACGTCTTCCCACATGTCGAAATATTTTTATCTTAGACTGGCCCCCTCTTGGTTCTTTTCTTTCCAGTATATACCGGCTGTCACGGTATTTGTTTCCATCATATATCAACTGCCACGATTTTTCTCTTTTTCCAGCATATACCGGTTGTCACAGTTTTCTTTTATTTCCAGCATATACCGGCTATCACAGTTTTTCAATTAGACCGGCCCCCTTTCGGTTCTTTTATTTTATACACATGCATATGAACAATGATATGAAATATGCATATGAACAATAATATAAAAAAAAACATAGATTCAAATATCAAATTTAGCTATCATGTCTTTCCACGAATTTCTACTTGATAAATTTCATTAATTTCTTCTCCTCATATATCACATCCATTTATTAACCATAACTCATCAAGAATTTTATTTATCACCACCATTATTAAATCAACTCATTATTCTAATAATATTTCTTTTCACATAATAATTTTCTACGTGTCCAATATTCATATCATACCTATAAATCAAATTTTTATCTACCACCAAAGCATAAGCTAATAATTTATTTTAATATTATCACTAGATATTTCATTTTTATTTATATTACTTAAAGTATATCTAACTCTCCAAGTAGCATAAGCTAATAATTTATTTTAATATTATCACTAGATATTTCATTTTTATTTATATTACTTAAAGTATATCTAACTCTCCAAGTAGCACTTAAAGCTACCCGTGGATCACCTCCTTGTCTTTCTCGTTCCTCTCAGTAATTTCTCTCGGTTGCTGATCGTCAATACCTGACATAATATTTATATTAAATTTCTAATTTATTCTTCAATTCTTCATAAATCACACCCTTTGAAATTTCCCACTTTGAATTCCGAGAAGTTTCATGTATGTTAAAAATTCACAAATAGACATTATGTTATTTCCTTCCATTTTTCTGATAGCTTCCCGTGACTCTCTATAAAATTCCCCCATAAATCCTTTCAAAATTTTACTCTTTCAATCTCCAAGTGTTTAAAGAAATAGAGTAATTGAAGGAAAACTAAACGAAATTTGGTAAGTATAAATTATGATTACATATAAGTATAAATTCTCTTGTAAATCATTTCAAAATTTTGCTCTTTCAACATTTCTTTTGGTCCCCAAGTGTTTAAAGAAATAGAGTAATTGAAGGAAAACTAAACGAAATTTGATAAGTATAAATTACGATTACATATAAGTATACATACATACATATATATATATATATATATATATATATATATATATATATATATATATATATATATATATATATGCACATATGTTTTTATAGTTATTATTGGTGCCAATGCCCCTCTGTTGATGCCATCCTAGTTTCCGTTTGTAAGAGCAACACGGACTGCAACGCGATTTAGCTGCTCTTCCAAGAACTGTGTTAAGGGAAAATGCCTATGTGGTGGTTGCAATGCTTTAGACAATTAATTAAGATGTTACTTTAAAAATTATTGAGGAATAAACACATTGGCACTCTCATTTTTTTCATATTCTTGCAATATTTCCTAATCATTAGAATTTCTTTTTACCTCACAAAATTTCTCTGGTAATTGAATTTTTCTTTTTTAATTATTTAATCAATTAACAAACTTGTTAGGCATGCAACCACAACTAGGAGAAAACAAGTTAAAACTCTTCCCCAAGAAATCTGTTTTTTTTTTTTTTATATAATTAATTTGAAGTAAATCTTTTGATCTAGTGATCACTACTGATATCCTATCCCAACCAATGTAACAAATAAAATAAGAAATAGCAGATGTGAAGTCATATCTGTTTAGTCTTTTATGAAATCCTTTATTAAAATGGTTTGGATATATTTTCCTGTGTGTTTTGGTGTAATTTCTTGGTGTATTGGGTGCTCTGTTTTGGGGCTATGTGACAGGTGCTTTGTTTGGGAATCATATAAGGAGTTGTTCCTCAATGATCTATTCATGTAATTTTGCTGGATTGACTGGGTTTGGTCTCTTCGAATTTGTATGAAGTTTTATAGATTTATGTTTTGTTTTGTTTATCATCAATAAAGCTTATTTTTCTCTTAAATAATAACAATAAAAATATTTAATTAAGAGTACAACCACAACAATTGAATAGGAAAAATTAACAAAGATTATGAACACCAAGAATTAATGACTAGAATTATTTTTTTCTTTGGTAAAGTTCCATTAAAGAAGCATTTACGCGAGAAAGCTCTACAAGACGATTGAAGAGTCCAGGTTATGAGAGATGATAGAAGAAATTTGTAAAGATATATCAATGAGGGTGGTGAACACAATTCGTTTGGCGCTGACTATCTATACCAATAATGGTGAAGATTGTCTTCATTAATTGAGGGAAACTGTTCTCCAATTGCACCATATCAGCACCATGAATAATGTGGCATATGTCCAATGGTGCAAGGGGAAAATTTTCCTCATTTGACTTGAGACGAGTTTTTTGGTCACACTAATAAGTATAGTATCCATTACTAAGTATTAGGATCCTTATAACTATTTCCCTAACAGTGTGTTTGGGAGTTATAGGGGAATGAAATGGAAGGTAAATGTAAAGGAAAGGAATGGAAAAGAGAGTAATGTAATTTCTCTTGTTGGGATGAAGGATGGAAAGGAATGGAACCGTTAAGTTATAATAAAAAGTTACACAAATACCCTTACTAATTATATTGAAACTGAATAAGGGTAGTTTTGATAATTTAAATCAAAATGAATAAATGAGGGTTACAAACGCTTACGTTACTTCCAAACACCTTCTAATTGGGGGAACTCCAAAAGTGAGATTTTGAAGGTAACATGAGGTTTTAAAGGTACCCTCCAATTACATTATTTTACTTAAAAAACACAACCAAACAAGGGGAGGTAACATAACCTACCTTTCCATTCCCTCCAACTGTAGACTATAGCAGTATTGAAAGATGTAAATATTATTGTACTCTAGACTATAGCAGCATGATACAACTGTAGGTTTAATGTATAGTTGAAGCTTGAAGATCTGTAGTCTTACTTTACGCAATCTGTGCATAATAATATTTTTTTTTTAGTTTTACTCTAGTAATTTTATTTTTGGATTCTAAGGTTTTGTATATATATATAGTTGGGATTTTATTTTTAAAATCCACATACTCAAATTTTAGAGAAAAAAATACTACTAGAACAATTAAATAGGCAAAACAAACGAAAAATAAAAACACCAACTATTTAATATGGTTGAACAACTTCTTTTCCTATGATTATCAACAAACTCCACAACTTTATTAATATTACTATAAATTAAAATCTTTATTTCACACAAATTTCTGGAAGCAACATCTACTTTTTTTTTATGCCTTACAAGCGCACTTACATTTACCCTCAACACATTTCTTGGAATCGCAACCAATAGGACAACACATCTTGCAGTCATCATCTTTAGCACAGCTTGAAGATTCGTTGGCTTCAACAGCAGGCCAATGGTCGCATGAGCAGTGACCTTGACTATTGCAGTGGACTTCTGCCCCTGGACATATAACACCCTGACAATCGGCTTCACTGTGACAATTCCTAATTCCCTCCGACTCAGTTTCTTCTAATCTTGAAATTCTCGCGGATGACACACCTGCCAACATGACATCATTATTCATTAACACATGCAATTATCGATTTGCATATTCAAAATATGAAGAGGGATTGGATTCTAACAAGATACGAAGACAAAGAGCATGATGAGGAATGTCATCTTGAGATAAGCCTTTTCCATCTTGCTATTGTCTAATGACCTAAAAAATCAATAGAAAGAGATAAAGAGCCTGAATTTGCAATGTGATAATGAAGCTTAGCTAGGGATTATTTATAGCTTTATAGGGTAGAACATGTCTGAGTTACCGAGGCTCAAAAAAATTCTAAAGGAGAAGATATGCAATCAATTTCAATATCTAATGGTAGAATCTGGGACTTGGATTACATTTATGATACAAAAAGCAGTGTTGAACAACACTAACCAATGCTTACTTGCCAAAATTCATAATTAAGAACATTATTAATTGCTAATGCGAATTATAACATCTAGAAGCCTCCGGTTTCTTGACATGTGAAAAACTATGGGTCTAGTCCATATATGTGGAAGTGGAACTATGGGATTAAGGCAGAGATATACTCCGTTTCTTGACATGCTTAATTAGCTTCCTTTTGCTCGATTATAGTAATAATTATATGACCGATATCTTCTTCCCTTTTTTTCATAAAAAGTGATATTATTAATCCAAGGAAAATCTTTGGTGCCTTGGTTCAAAACCAAAGCACTATGCCTTGAATTTGTCTTGAATGTGGCACCTTAAAAGGTGCCACATTCATTAAGACGTTTACCAGGTCACCCATTCGGTCAAATGAAAATATAATTCTAATGTCACTATGAAATGGGTAAAATTAGCATAAGATGTTATCTTATTTTACTACAAATTGTCAACAGGTTACAATGCGAAGTTATTACTAGTAACTTTGTGGCATCAAGCCATTAGTGGCGGTATCTTTTCTTTATTTTTTTTTTTTGAGAAACTGTTCCAATTACCATCATCTCACATTGAAATAATGTGCTTAAAAAATTTACATATAAACATCATATTTAGAAAAATCGTGATTTGAGGTCTGAAGCCTTTTTGAGGATTTTGCTGCTTACTAAGGTGGTCTAAGTATGTAAGATTTTTAACTATTAGTTTAGTGGCTGTCTCTGTTTCATTTGGGAGGCTTCTCAGTTGGTTTAGTTTAGTTTGTTGTTTTCTGGGGGTGGGGCTGTAGGTTTCTCTTGCTAGTTTTGCATCATCTACTGCTTGTAGTACTATAGTTGTAGCTGTGTGTTTTCATAGAGCCCCAGTGGTTTCTATGATTCCCATGTGTTATTTGCATCATTGATGTTTCTATCAATATATATTTTTTTTTCTTTTAAAAAAAATTGCATGCCAGATGTTGCTAAAATTTAAGTGCTTTTGACTAGTGTTTGACTTTATTAACCTGTTGACCTAACTTTTTAATTTTTCGTCCTGTCTTTCCTGGATTGATCTATAAGCACAACAATGAATAATATTTGTAGATTATTTGTTTATTGATTTTCCTTGAAAATTAATTGATTTGGGTAAGAATTGAGTTAGCATGCTATGTAGGGGTGTGCAGAAGTCGGATAATTCCGATCGTCCGACCGTTTTCGTCCGTTTTTGTTAAATCGGATCGGTTAAGTAAGATAATCGGTATAAATCTGGAATTTCGATTTCAAAAGTCGGTAAGTCAAGTAGGATGTTGGAATTTTTTTTAAAGTGGGTATAACCGATTAACCGACTTTTATTAAGTTAATAAATTAAATTTTATATATATATAAAAGCCCAGAGACTAATGCCCTAATTCCTAAAATCATTTGCATTCCTCTTTGGCCCTTTCTCTAGAGAGAACCCTCTGGAACTTGTGAAGTCGCATCCGCCAATGCACTCCACGTCTCTACCTCCAGTCGGACCACCCCTGAGCCCTCCCTTCGACCTCCAAGCTCCAGTCCTCTGGCCTCTACCTTTAGTCCTCACACTCCACAGTTCACAGTCCATCCTCCACTTGGACCGCTCCACACCAGCACCGACGAACCACCATGAGTCCACGACAGACTCACCTCCACAGCTCCACTCCCTACTACACCAGCCACCACCAGTCCACCACTAACTTAGAGCTTTCCAGATTTAGCCCTAACCCTAACTACCTCTCCTAGTCTCCTTTGTCAGTCCACTAAGCCTCCTCTCGGAACACTCCCTCTCCTAGTAACCTAGATTGTTCGATTTTTTCAATTTTTTGTTGGGATTTTGGGTATTTAGGTTTTGAGAATCTTCGTCTCCCACTTCATGTATTAAATTTTTTTTAGGGTGAGGAAATTAATGATTTCTTTCATATGAGCTGAACAAAAATCGTTGAAGTCATATTATTAAAATATAATTTTCTTAAATTTCCTTTGTTATCTTGTCCTACTGAACAGAGGGCAGTGACTATTGATAATCTTAAATTTCCTTATAAGCCGTGAAGTTAGATGGTAAGCTTAAATTTCCTTAGAATGTTGAACTTCAAATAGATTAAAGAAGAGAATTTAAAAGTCGGTGAAAAGTAGGTTAACCGACTACGGACCAACTCAAAGTTGATGTCGAAAATCTATCGGGCAATAGTAAACTGAGGGGTAGAAAAGTGGATAACAAGAGAGTTGGAGATTCAGTGAATAAATTGAGTGTACCTATGATAATGAGAGCTTCCTTTGTATAGTGTTTAATTAGAGATAGAGTCCATTTAGGAAAGTAATTAATGGGGTATTGCAATAGTATTAGGGTTTCTATGGGCTGGAGTATTCTAATAGGATTAGAGTTTAATAAGTTGGATTATCTGTAATATTCCTGAACATGTGTAAGAAGTTTGTCTACTAGGTTTCTTAGTTTATTGGCCTATCCCGGGGTGTCATGTTTCATAGTCTGACTGGATGAGAAAACTAAATTATCCCACATCATATGCCCCCCACTTTCTTAAGTGAACTTTGTTCATTTGAGAAAGTAGTTTTGTGTGTACATCTCTTTGGATGGTAAATTTTCAGTCTCTTTGCTGGAAAAATGGTCAAGGAGATGAATTGGACTGGGCTCTCTCCTTAGACTTCCTTCAATATTGGCCGAGGAGGTGAAGAGCTTGATGCTCCCTCCATGGACTTCCTTAGAAAATTGGTTGAGGAGGTGAAGAGCTCGGGGCTATCTCTTCGGAACTTTCTGAAAAATTGGCCAAGGAGGTGAAGAGCTTAGGGCAACCTAACCTATCGGTGAGGATTGTCCTCACTATAGACTGAGTTTTGATGAGGATTGTCCTTGCCTTAGTCTAACTTCGGGCAAGGATTTTCCACTCCTAAAACATGCTTGTTCTTCCCCAGAATTGGCCTTTTTGCAATGATATTACTCGCCTTAAATAAACTTTTAACAAGGATTATCCTCACCAAATCTTGTGCTATATATTTTCATACATTATTTTTGTTCTTTCAATACATAATATAATTGTTGTAAATACAATTCGATACACACTAACTCAATCTTCTAAATCCATAATATATTGAATCAATGTAAAACTTTGATCAAAAATCAAAACTACAAATTAATTTGCATAGATAGATATATTAGAATTTAAAACTAGCCTTATAGCTAGCTAGGTAAACACTTAATTCTAAACATGTTTTCAAAATTTACATCAAAAGAAATATAAAGTTTAACAACTTCACTACATGCAACGAAATCTTCATCCACTCATCTATGCGTACTCAAATTGATCATACAAAAAGGTACATTAATAATAATTAAAACTTGAAAAAAAAATGAAAACAAGCAACAAATAGATAAGATTATACAATATATATATATATATATATATATATATATATATATATATATATATATATTACCTTAAAAGCAGCTACATTTGCTGCTTGTAGATTTGACATGCATTCAAAAGGCAACTTATTGTGGATGAGCTCCCACAACACAATTGCAAAACTGTAGGCATCCACCTAATGTTTTAATCCTTTTTCTCCCCATACATTAATGTGTGACTGTACTAAAAAGTTGTTACCAAATAAGAAAGTTAAAAATACGTACTCTAATATGAAAACCTACCTCCAAACTCTAATCCCTAAGCCCTTGATTGATTCCAATGACCTTATGCCGTCGAATTTTACAAGAGGGCTCGAAATTCAATTTTATGCTCGGTGGTGATCTTAGTTTTGCGTAATACTTCCATAAAATGTGTAGATCTAAAAAAGTCCCCTGCTCAATTCAGGTCTGGACAATGGGCGACACGTGAAGGTGAAAGGTCGATAGTGGATGGTGAAACTGGGTTCCAAAATATAGATCTCAACGAGCTCTTTCTGTTGGTTACTTATGTGAGTCAAATTCCACATTAAGAAGGAATGGCAGTTTGAATAACTGAATCCTACATTGTAAGTAAATAAACCAAGGAGCATTGGGGATTGACACCTATAAATATAAGGTGGCTGAATTGAAAGGTTTATTGGCTTTATCCCAAGTTAAGAATGACTTACCCAAAGTGGCTGAGGCTATCCTCAAGGAAGGAGCCTAGCTTAAGGAGGGGTTTAGTCTTGTAATACAAATAAAGGTTTTCTTATTTCTTGGAGAAAATTAGGAACTTGGGTGCATTTGGGTTAAAGGGCTAGTGTGAGGGTGAGAGTTTTATTCAAGTTTTCTCTTTCAAAACTTATGATACATGGTTAATTAGTGGAGAATTAATTTGGTAGTTACCGTTAGAGGTGGCAAACGAGTCGGGTCGGGTCAACCGAGTTTGGGTCATGTTGAGTCTCAAGTCGCGGTCACTTTGCGTCGGTTTGAGTCATGTCATATCGGGTCTCGGGTCGGGTTCGGATCATTTCGAGCTCATGTTGTATCGAGTCTCGGGTCATGTCGGGTCGAATAAAAAAATAGATATTTATGCTTAATTAAAAAAATATTTTATTTGCATATAATAGGACTAAAAAAGTTACATTGTCAAATACTTGAAAATTAATTAATAACAAATCAATACTTAAATTTTTAAATAATGTATTTAATTTTTTTAATGCAATGCTATAATTCTTAGTCCCAAAATTCAGTCTTAAATGATCTCAGACATTTGGTCCACGAAGTTATTTTTACTAGTAAAGTCTTATTCCAATTTTTTGATATTAAATTTCATATAATCACTTCATTCCATTATATTTTTTCAAGACAATTAAAAATAAATTTTATTGTAACTTGAAGAACAATGAAAAATTTACTAATCTTCTCGAATTTAATGAGATTACTCATATTAATAGAATGTTGAGTCATGCATATCAACACATGTATATCAATAATTAATTAATTGTTATATAATTTATTTTATTTAACAACTAATAAATTAATTATTATCTCAGTTTTTGAAAGAAAATTGTTTTTCATACAAAAATATATATTTTCAAGTCATTTTGGGTCGGGTCGTTTCGAGGTTGGGTTGTTTCGAGTTCGAGTCGTTTCGGGTTTTCGGATCGTTCGGGTCGATTCGGGTTCGAGTCATTATTTTGGTGTATTTTTGGGTCAGATCGAGACTGAACCAGGTCGGGTCGAGTCAGATTTTGCCATATCTAGTTACTGTGGAATACGCATTAGAGTCCAAACTACATTAAAATCTTGGTGTCTATCTATGTTTATCTTTGCTATTGTTGTGTGAATAATTGCTTTCTAATTTTTATCGTGCTTTTAGCATAATTTGGAGTTTAAATCTAAACAAGTGGATCTTGGGCAGATTTTTTGGTGTAAAAATTCTAACACTTTCCAATAGTATTGGGAGCACACTTTTTCGACTATGGGGTGACCCAATATCAACAAAAAACTTTGGAAGTTTAAAAAATTAAATAGGTGTAATTATTGAATTATCATATTACTCCAAAAATTGTTTTATACAAAATTAGATCTAATGAGTTAAATTTCAAATAAATGAAATAAATTTAAAAAAGGTATTATAGGTTATTTATAAGGTCAGTATTTATTCTAACTAAAAAAAAATTATAAATCAAGCATAACACTGATGGCTCCATAAGTCCGAGGCAAAAGATTTTGTACATGATAAGTTAAATTTCACTTATAAGTTCAGTGTTTAAGTTGGTCAACTATGATGTCAGGATAAAAAAAACAAACGAGTGATGAGTAATGGCATCAAAGGAAATTGAGGAGTCACATAAAACAATGCACTTCAGTACATATTTATATATATTCAGCAAAGAAGAGAGTCGTTTCATGTTAATATCAAGGCTGCTGCTTCAGGGAAACTTGTTAATCAGAAGAACAAATACATATTTAATTTTTAGCTTAATTGTTATCCATTTGCAACTCATATTTTTTAAACTTATAAAATTATAAGGCCGAGAACGTAAACAGGGGAAAGGAAAAAACAGAGGAATTGAACAGAAAGGAAAAGATAAATAGAAGGTCAAGGTCAATTGATTTACATCTGTGGTACGTTGATTTCTTCAGAATACAGCAAACTTAATGCCTCGTGTAACTTCACCAAATTAATTTGTTTTACTTGGTTTCAGTTTGTGCTGAAATCGAACCTTGTCAACAGTGAGTGTAATTAGAGGAGAAAATGAAATTAAATGATGCTAAATTGAAAAACGAAAAATATGATGATACATTCGAAATTTCAATGAACTGTTAGTGCATTATCATAAAAGTAAAAGAAATATAGAAAATGGTCCTTGGTTTCATAGATTGGTGACCTTTTTGACCCCTTCACCAGCTAGAAAGATAAGTGAAAGGTCGTAGGAAGTTTCAAATACCATGGCCTCTTGTAAATTGGTTTACCATTATATCCTAATTCACCAGTAGAATCCTTTCCTTTGCAGAAAGCATACCTGTTGCTTTTTTGCTTTAGTTTACCGAAAAGAAATGTTAAGAGATAGTCAAGTCATGGTGGGTCATCATCATCCTATGCCGTAACAAACTGTAATGAAGGAAAGTAAGTAATGTCTATTCTCCTTTGCTTTTTCCATTTTTCTGTATTATAATTTGTCAAAATGTTTTGGTTTGAGAAGTCTATCTATCATTACTTTGCACTTACTTAGTAGCTTCTGCATAAACTTCTAAGAGAATAATGAAACTTAACCTGTTTCACATTTTCTCCACTCACTGGGTATTAGAAAATCGAACAAATAATTAGATTTAAGAGGGAACACTACAGATTTTGCTCTGGTTCTCTCTCGGTTGTTTCTCATAGCTTCACAATCACCCTCATTTTCCCTTCTTACATTAATCAAGCAGGTAGTTGACCGTGCTTGTATAGCCCTATCACAAGTATTAATCACTCAGTCTGAAGAACCTTCTCTCATTACACCACAAATGTCGGTTCCAGTAACCCCAAATTCCATCACCAGAATTAGGCATTACTTGGTGCCTAAGCAGTGATCGCAACCATTGCATACTCTGCCACGTTATGTTAATTGTTGGGATATTGAAATGCAAAGTTATCAATTCCAGACTCCGGTTAGTCTTGGTAAAACAAATCTTAGCCTCACATTCCAGATGGCTGCTGCCTTGGCTCTGTCATCTTCTCAGATGGGGCATGTTAATTTGGTTTCTCTGCATATTGTTGAATCGGCTATTGTCATATCATTTGCGGCTTCAATCATTGGGATTTTCCTACACCATGCTTATCCAAGGGCTTCAAATATTATTCAGAATATAGGGTCCCTTTTTGCTGCAGTGGGTTTCTTTGTACTGACAAGTGTTTTCCTTCCAGGGAAGCTCACATGGATCAGTTGGGTTGCTTGTGCTATATCCTTGCTGGCCTTCTTCTTATCCTGCACCAGATGAGCTAGTTTATCTGTAATCTCCTGGCTATGCCAGTAACTCCGCCTGTGTCATGTTTAGTTTCTTTTTTTTTCTCACAGCCGGTCCCAAGCCCGGATAAAGGAGGAGGGTCACGATTATGTTGAGCTGGCATAAATTTCAGAGTCGATCTTTTTTAACACGAATCCTACAATTATCAATCACCAAGTAGCTTTGTTTCCTTGTATGAAGCACTGCAATTATGAAGCCCCAGCCACTGGATTACTATTGACTTTGAGATTTGTCATATTAGAGTTTTCTACAGGCGGAACAATTTTACCAGAAATGTAAAAGTCATCTCGTCACTGTTAATTTGATTGAGTGGGATAGTGATTATTCTGTTATTAGATTTTTTCTTGTACTTATTTATCGTGTTAATCACAAATCAACTCATAGAATAAGAGCAATGGAAATAAGCATCATGACAAGATTATGCTAATGAGATATATTTTAACTGTTACTAATTATATGATCACTAAGAAGGGCATTAGTGAATCTGCATATAGATTAGTACATACTATGTTTCCTCGAAGAGTTGAGGGTGATTGATCTCATGGTCAGTAGTGCGAGATACTAAAACAAGTTATGTAGGTGCTTGCTAGGAAACAAGTACACTGAACTGACTCGATTAAGCAATTACTAATGGATATTTTACTAGCTGTCAATAGGAGTTCTTATGTTGCAGTTGTACAAGTGATGTCAATCATGACTTGTATAAGCCTTAAGAAATTGTAATTAATTCTTAGTTAAAGGGAGAATTAAAGGATTTTTAATTCGGATTAAAATTAAAAGAGTTTTAATTAATTGGACATGGTCTAATTATTAAGTAAAAGTTAAGGCTTATTGTCAGTGCAATATTGAACCTAAGGGGTAACACACAATTAGACAATTGTAAGAAAAAAGAAAACTAAAGGGCAATAGATAGAATTCTAGAAATTGAATTAAACTATGGGTTTAATTGTAATTCTAGAAATCCTAGAGCTTTGAGGGGTAAAGGCTTCTATGTGATAGAAACTCTAAGACAATTGTGAGAATTAAAGTAAGATTTTAATCTCTCTCTTTCTCTTTACAACCACAATCATAGAGCTCGCACTTAGAGATTTTCGGCTACCTGTAGATCATTCACATGTGGTGTTCGACATCCTAAAGAAGGACATTTTTGTTCTTGATTGTCTGTGTCGATACACTTAGAGGTCGGATGCTTAAATGGCTCGTGAACTTTACATTGAATTTTCAACCGGAATCTTCATTAAGGCATAAATCGCTAACCTTGTATGGAGATAATTGTATTCGTTCTAATAGAACTAT
Source organism: Bretschneidera sinensis (assembly GCA_023935145.1). NCBI lineage: Eukaryota > Viridiplantae > Streptophyta > Magnoliopsida > Brassicales > Akaniaceae > Bretschneidera > Bretschneidera sinensis. The sequence goes on along the minus strand of CM043701.1, from coordinate 108,388,020 downwards.
AGAGAACATTCATGGGATTTAAGTATATCAACATTCAAAAACTTAAATTTCCGCTGCATTTCTATGCTAGTAGACTTAAACTAACTTGGTATGTGATTTTCTGATTGTTAGGCATGATGACTCTTGTTCCTCAACTTGAATCATCATACCTAATAAGTGATATTAGAGTTAATATTCGGCTTGGTGTTATATCATGTGGTATAATTCAGGATACTCGCAATGGTATAGTCGAAGGACTTATCTGGAGAGAACAATATGTGATTCGTGTGTCAAGTAGGTGATGCTCATGTTGTGAAGTCTGTGTGTGGTTTGCAAGGTAGAGTCTATAAAGCCCGTTGCTAGAAATCGGTGTATTGTTCTCTAACCAAGATAGGAGAACGAGTGATTTTCCTGTGCGAATTTGGTATGAGTTTGGAGTGGCATAAGAATGATGGCGAAGGGGGAGCAATGAAGATTTATACATAAGAGGGAGATTGTCCGGAATATTCACGTGTGAGTGAGGAGATGTGAAAGACAAATCTCACGTAGAAAATAAAATAGATTAATGAATGACATATATATGGTGGTTGAACCAAAACTCATTGGTTTAAGCTTTTGGGTTCGTAAGATCTCCAACATCGTATGTTTGACTCATCATGCCTAACAGTAATGTTCTTTCATTTATTCATTTACTTCTTCTGCTTCATTTGATTTACTTTGATGTTGGTTTTATTTTCAATGCAACATGTGCATTTCCGTTTATTTGATTTTGTCATTTTCTCAACAGGTTTTTGGCTTTTTTTGCTCGGGTATTATTAATTGAAGCAAGCAGTGATGACCATGACAAATTCTCACAAACATATGGATGAAAATGAGCTAGCCCCTTATAGAGCTCATTTATTTTGATTCCACATTTATAGAATATACATATGAATTGATGCACATTTACTCAATTAGACAGTAAACATGCTACGCAGTTTGAATCTTCTGGTTGATTGACCTCATATTGTTATTAATTATAACTTGTAACTTGATGACGACTCTCCACTTCTGCACAGTTTTTGTATGAATTGGTGTGCCTTGTACTTCTGTTCTGTGGTGACTAGCACATTGGACTATGCATAAATCACAAAATCATCAACAGCAATATAAGGTAAATGATGGGATTTTATCTCTAAAAGCCAACCATTCAAATTTTAGATGAAAAACACAACTATAACAATTAAATAGGCAAAACAAACAAAGAGCAAGAACAACAATAATTAATGTGATTCAACAACCTTTTTGCTTATGTCCGCCAACAAACTCACTGCTTTATTAATCTTTAACTACAACTTTAGGAAGAACGAAGTTTCTAAACTCTAACTACCTCACAAACTAAAAGCTCTGATATAACCAAAAATCTTAACCTAGCTCTAATTGTAAGTGATTTCTCTACTTGAAAACCCAAAACCCCAATACACCAAAGCTCTTATCCTAGCTCTAGTAGTAAACCCCTTTTATTTACAATGAATATTGGAATTATGATTGTGTCTCAAAACTTTGAAACAATCTTCCTCTTATTGTTTGGCTCATCTCTTGATTTAGTTACGAACGAACAAATCTTCAACCTCAAACACACTTGGCCTCTTCAACTTATCTCTCTTTGGAGATGCCATGGGAACCTTCCTATCCATCCAAAATCCTTTCATATTCAATTCATCAATATCTTCATTCTTCAAGTCTAGACGATTGATTAGAGACGTCTCTTTGTAGATCTTCTCAAGCTTGTCCCACAAAATCGTCGAAGATGTCTCGAACAACAAGATATACCTTATTTTGGGAGCCAACACCAAACAAATTGTGTTCACCGTTATCATCAACACATTTTCCCAACTTCTTCAATCATCTCTTGTGACTTGAACTCTTCAATTGTCTTGTAAAGCCCTTGTCACATCAATACATCTTTGAAGAAACTTTGCCGAACAGAAAAATCATTCCCCTCATAAAAAAACTCAATATTAATTTTACCTATCCTTTAGTGTTTTTGCCATTGCAACCACAATTATGATACCACTTGTTAGGATTTTAGTGTGGAGAACAAACAAACAAAGAGCAAGAACAATAATAATTAGTATGGTTCGGCAACCTCTTTGCTTACGTCCGCTAGCAAACTTACCGGTTTATTAATCTTCAACTACAACTTTAGGAAGAGCAAAGTTGCTAAACTCTCATTACCTCACAACCCAAAATCCCCAATACAATCAAAACTCTCAACCTAACTCTAGTTGTAAGTGTTTTCTCTACTTGACGACAACCCAAAACCCTAATACACCAAAAACTCTCATCTTAACTCTAGTAGTAAACCCCTCTGATTTACAATGTATATTGGAATTATGAGTGTATATCAAACCTTATCTAGGACCCCTTTATATGGAGGATATTTTCCTATTATTACTAGGAAAATAACAACAATGCAGGAAACTGCTTCTACTCTTACTAGAACAAGCAATCATCCAATAGAAAACTACTATTGAACTCCTACTAGAATAAGCAACTTCAAAATAGGAAATCGCTTTTCCCAAACCAATTAGAAGTGGGATTTGAGCAAAAATCCTAACAGTGAAAAATAATTATGGCCTAATTCTTTTATTCCTACATAAGAAAACATTGCAATACTTCAAGCAAACATAAGATATGGGGTCAGAAAATGCCTCTATTGCTTCAGTTAGGTACTACAAACTATTGGGATACCCCTTAAATCTCACATTGGAGAGAATAATTATTATAAGTAGTTTTAGTCCCACATCGTCTATGTGTCAAAAGGATGTGGGTACTAGTTATTATAAATATGAGTATCAAGAGATTTAATCCTTCACCCTTATTCCTAAAGCAGGAATAGTTAGGGGTTTTACAATGATCTAAGGTTTGAGTGAACATTGTGTGTATTGGGATTTGAGTTGTAAAATTGGGGAGAGTTTTTACATATTTTTACCTACAAAAATTGTGTACAGTGGAATTGTGAGTTTTTACAGCTTTCCTCCATCCAAAAGTTGCAATGAGTGTTTTAGTACAGTTTTGGTTAGAGGATTGATTCTCAACGTAAGCAAGAGGTGCCGAACCGCTATTATGATTGTGTGGTTGCTAATTGGATGAGAGAATTCCCAACACAAACCATTTCATAGGTTCCAGTCTGTTGAGAGCCTAGAACCACGATGAACTCGTGACCAACCTAAATACCACAAATCCACATGGTAGTGAGCCTACGTTCGCTCTGTTATCATTCTTAAAATCAATTTAAATTTATATGTATACATGTAAAACAAACAATGTACATTAAAATGAAATTTTTTAACATATATTGAATGATCATGTGACCAATTGGAAAAACACTTATCTACTATGACCTACTCTAATTAACATATTATAGTCACATAATAGTAATTTACTAACAACTAGTATAGCACAATATAATATATTAATAAATAATAAATAATGTAATAAAGTAATAAAATGATAAAATAGTATTACTATACTTAATACTATTATAGATTAAAATCAAATATATGAATGCTATATGGGCTTGTTTGTTTCGTCACAAAAAGTCTTAAAATCCTAAATTTCTATATTAACTTACAAAGAGAAAAACTAATGAATTATGTATTTTTAGATCTAAACATCTTGTCTTAAACCTTTTTTCTATAATTTTTTTTAAAAAAATTGTAAGTTTAATTTAATCAGGTGAATCGTACGAATCAAAGCGAAATGAATCGTAGATTCGACACTGATTCATGATTAACTTATATTCGAGATACCGATTCGAACCGTTTAAGTCCTAAATTAAATTAAATCGTGAATCTTAAGATTATGATAACTATGGTCATCACAGTTACCATGGACCAAATTTTGGTTGGATTTTCTAGCTTTCCTCAAAGGAATATTTTCTCTGATTAGTCTGAAAATCGACCTGAATTTGCAACACTTAAGAACTTATATGCCTCTTAGGGGAATTAATAAATTCTCATCACTGGTGGACTGAACGGATCATCCTACAGTTTTGCCTCAACGTGTGTTTTAAGCGAAAAATCAACTGTTGTTATTTATCTAAGTTTCAAACATGTCCAAACATGGTCTAAGTTTGGTTAATGTCCAAACCAATTGTGGGATATCAAAGCTCAGCAAGTTATAAGGTTGCACACATGTGTGTGCTTCAATTTTGAGCATGGGAAGGTCAGGCACACTGCTGTGGAAGTTTCTGCCCACAGGTAGGAGGTGTGCGCACAGCATCAGGAGGCTACAACATCAGGTCACGCCGCAGCACACAGCACCACACCAAAACGCACAGCATCACTTAGAGAGTGATGTAGGGCTGAGATTAAAGGAATAACATGATCAAAGGGTCAAGAATGATTCACAAGATTGTCCAAGAATTAAGAGGCTATAAAAAGGGTTTCCTAGCCTCATTTCAAGTGGTGAAAAAGGTGTGTGAGAGAACCACACAGGTTGTGACATTGTGAGATCATTGTAAACACGAGAGAATTGTGTGAGAGACATAAACACAAGAGGGACTCTTGTAGTGAGGCTGGTTGTAAAGAAGAGAGGTTAGTAGAGAATTGATAGAAAGCATTGTAATAGGTCTATCACTTTCTCGTTCTCTTCTTGGTTCTTCAAGAACTTGGATTCTTGAAGGGGATTGCTGTAACTTTGTAAGAACCATTGAGATAGTGCAGAGAGTTCAGAGGAACTCACGGGGACGTAGGCACATTGCCGAACCTCGACAACAAATTACTTGTCTTCTTTCTTTCTTTGATTTTCTGTTCTTGTGTTCGATTGCTGAAATTCTTTCTACAAGTCATTCAAGACTTGGGTGTTTGGAAGATCACCACCTGGGCATCTTGTCAAGGTGATTTCCAACAGTGGTATCAGAGCTTTGGACAGTGGTATTAGAGCACAGCAGCTGGTTATCGAAACAAGAAGTAGAAGGTACGGGGCCAAGACTCCAAGAATCAAATATCAAACTTCTTGGGTGATTCAAGAACGGAGTTAAGATCTATATCTGATCGTGTTCTTGAGGTAAATCAAGAACGGTGTTAAGATCAATATCTGATCGTGTTCTTGAGGGTGATTCAAGAACGGTGTAAAGATCAAGATCCGGTCGTGTTCTTGAAGGTTGATTCAAGAATGGTTACGATCCATCTTCGATCTGTGTTCTTGAGGTTGAAGAAAGCATTTATGGGTACTGCATAATTCAAGGGATTATCTCCGCAAGATGAATTCAAATTTCGGTATTGAGAAGTTTAATGGAAAGAGAGTTTTTTCCCTGTGGAAGCAGAAGATCAAGGAGGTTCTTGTGCAACAGAAAGTGGACTTGGCTATTGGAGAAGATGGTGCTTTTCCAGCAAGTGTCATGGAGGACCAGCGGACCGAGATGAAGAAGATGGCTTACAGCACCATTTTCTTGCACATGTCGGACAATGTCACAAGGGAGTGCAGAGACTCGGAAGATCCAGCTCCATTATGGAAGAAACTAGATGAATTGTTTCTTGCCAAGACTCTCCCACATAAGAGGTATCTTCGGAAATGAATCTTTGCTTTTAAATTTGATCCTAAGAAAGAGTTGCAAGATAATCTTGATGCCAAGAAAAGAAGTGCATCAAGTGGTAAAGGACTGTTCTTTAAAAGAAGGCCAACAACTTGGTATGGCAGCAACCATGGCTACTACCGAGATAGAGGTAGAGGAGAGAGCCATGGGAGAGTGCACAGCAGCATGTATGGCTACTACCGGGACAAAGGTAGAGGAGAGAGCCATAGGAGAGTGCACAACAGCATGCATGGCTACTACTGGGACAGAGGTATAAGAGAAAGTCATGGGAGAATGCATCCCAAACTGAGATTTGGAGGGAAAAGCTGCTACTACTGCCATAAGGAGGGTCATGTCAAGAAAGATTGCAAGAAGATGACAAGGGATAGAAGAAGAAGCCATACCAAGAATGGAGAGGCTTCGGTTGCCAAAACAGAACAGCAAGATGATGATGTTCTTGTTATGTGCTTAAGTGTGAGCAAGGGGCAAGAAGGCAGCGGGAAATGGATCTTGGATACCGGGTGCACTCATTATATGAGCCCTCACAAAGAATGGTTCAAGAATTTCAAGAAGATCAATGATGGAAAGGTCTTCTTGGGGAATGATAATTCTTGCCAAGTGAGAGGGATTGGAGACATCCAATTGAGGATGTTTGATGGAGTCACAAGGCTGTTGGAAAATGTGAGGTATGTTCCAGATTTGAAGAGGAACTTGATCTCATTAGGGCAGCTGGATTCCATGGGCTATACATGCAAGATAGAGGGAGGAAAGATCAAGGTGGCCAAGGGATCTTTGGTAGTGATCAAGGCAGCAAGAAACAATGGACTCTATGAGATGATCGGAAAAACATAAACCAATGATCAAGCAGCAAGCTTGATGGCTGAGCTGGACAAGGCAGCCCTTTGGCACACTCGCTTGGGACACATGAGCGAAAATGGCCTGCAAGTGCTTAGCAAGGAAGGTCTACTTGGTGGTGACAAAGTAGAAAAACTGGATTTCTGTAAGAGCTATGTTTTTGGGCAGCAACATTGGGTCATCTTCAACACCGGAGTGCACAAGTCTAAGGGCATTCTTGACTACATTCATGCGGACCTTTGGGGACCAGCAAGGACACCAACACAGGGAGGTAACATTTACTTTCTGTCTTTAATTGATGATTATTCAAGAAAAGTGTGGGTTTATTTGGTGAAAAATAAATTAGATGCCTTGAATAAGTTAGTGGTGTGGAAAGGGCTGGTTGAGACTCAAATGGGTAGAGTAGTTAAGGGGATAAGAACCGATAATGGCTTAGAAATTTTTAACCAAGAACTTGATCAATTCTGTAGGTTAAATGGCATTCTAAGACATAGGACGGTTGTGGAAACTCCTCAGCAAAGTGGAGTTGCTGAGTTGATGAATAAGACCCTTATGGAAAAGGTTAGGTGCATGTTAAATAAATCTGGATTACCCAAATGTTTTTTGGGGGAAGCGGTGTCTCAGCTGCATATTTGATTAATAGATCACTCTCTAGGATTGTATACCATAAGACTCTCGAAGAGTTGTGGAGTGGAAAACCCCCTGAGTTGGATAATCATAGGACTTTTGGGTGTGCTGCGTATGCACTCCAAAATGAGGATAAGCTTAGCCCAGGATCTAGAAAATATGTGTTTCTAGGATATGGGGAAGGGGCTAAGGGGTACAGGTTGTGGTCCTTAGAAAAAGAAGGATTTAAACTCATAATAAGTAGGGATGTTATTTTTAATAAATTGCTATTTCCCTACTTGGAGAATACTAACCCTACAGGGGCTAGTGAGCAAACTAATTCAGAAATTGTTGAGCACAGCATCAAGGGAGATTCTGTTCAGATAGAGCAAAGGAGACAAGAGGGTTCGGACCAGGTAGAGCCCTCGGATGATTTCCAAGCTCAAGAAACTCAAGTAGAGGCTGAACAAGAAGAGGATGCTGCAATAAGTCAGAAGGACTTTCAGCTCATAAGAGACCGGGAAAGAAGGCTGGTCGGACCACCTTCAAGATGTGGGTTTGCAGATGCTACAGATGCAGCAGCTCCTTGGATAGAAGGAGAGATGAGTGAACAAGAAACTTACACGGATGCCATGGAGTGTAAGGATTCGTCAAAGTGGCAGCTAGCTATGGAGGAAAAAATGGATTCTTTGAGAAAGAACAACTTCTGGGAATTGGTGAAAATTCCAGGAAATCAGAAAGTTGTGGAATGTAAGTGCACTTACAAGATCAAAGAAGGGTGCCCTCCAAGAGATGAAGTTCGGAACAAGGCTAAGCTGGTGGCGAATGGGTTCACAAGAAGAAAAGACATAGGTTTCACAGAAACTTTCTCACCTAGACACAAGGTGGAGAAGATGGTGAGTATCCTCACCTATGTCATTGATGGGCTGTTAGTTTGGAACAGCAGGAAGAGGATGGAAAGGTTTACATCTCAACTCAGTGAGGAGTTCGAGAGGAAGGATCTCAGCCTTACACAAAAGATCCTTGGGAAGAGGAGAATCATCCGGGAAAGGAAGAGAAACAGGTCAAGTGTTTCTTGGGCAATGGATGTTTTCAGCAAATGTGTGAGTAATCCCAGAAAAGAGCGTTGGCTTGGGATGAAGTGGTTGCTGAGGTACATGGAGGCTCAGTGGCAGCCAATGGTAGCACTCATAACAACCGGGGCAGAATGCGTAGCAGCTATGGTAGCCATAAAGGAGGCTGTGGGGTGCAAAGGGTTGTTGGACGAGTGGGAGGTCCTAAAAGAGCAGGTTGTGGTGTCTTTGGATAGCCAAAGTGTGGGGCACTTGTGGAGGAATCCGGTGTTCCATGAGGGGACAAAGTATATGGATGTTCAGTATCATTACATTCTGGAAAATGATACGAAAGGATGCATTCATGTTGACAAGAAGACCATGGAGGAAAGTCCTGCTGATTTAAGTACTAAAGTTCTACCTCTAAGTAAGTTCAATCATTGCCTTGAATTACTTATGATTGGAGTTGGTTAATTGGTAACTCAATATGAGTTTGGATCCCGAAGCTTTCTGCACAATGGTTCAGGGTTTTTGAACACTTAGACAAAGGTAGAGATTGTTGTTATTTGTCTAAGTTTCAAACATGTCCAAACATGGTCTAAGGTTGGTTAATGTCCAAACCAATTGTGGGATATCAAAGTTCAGCAAGTTATAAGGTTGCACACATGTGTGTGCTTCAATTTTGAGCATGAGAAGGTCAGACACACTGCTGTGGAAGTTTCTGCCCATAGGTAGGAGGTGTGCGCACAGCATCAGGAGGCTGCAGCATCAGGTCACGCCGTAGCACACAGCACCACACCAAAACGCACAGCATCACTTGGAGATTGATGTAGGGCTGAGATTAAAGGAAGAACATGATCAAAGGGTCAAGAATGATTCACAAGATTGTCCAAGAATTAAGAGGCTATAAAAAGGGTTTCCTAGCCTCATTTCAAGTGGTGAAAAAGGTGTGTGAGAGAACCACACAGGTTGTGACATTGTGAGATCATTGTAAACACAAGAGAGAATTGTGTGAGAGACATAAACACAAGAGGGACTCTTGTAGTGAGGCTGGTTGTAAAGAAGAGAGGTTAGTAGAGAATTGATAGAAAGCATTGTAATAGGTCTATCACTTTCTCGTTCTCTTCTTGGTTCTTCAAGAACTTGGATTCTTGAAGGGGAATGCTGTAACTTTGTAAGAACCATTGAGATAGTGCAGAGAGTTCGGAGGAACTCACGGGGACGTAGGCACATTGCCGAACCTCGACAATAAATTACTTGTCTTCTTTCTTTCTTTGATTTTCTGTTCTTGTGTTTGATTGCTAAAATTCTTTCTACAAGTCATTCAAGACTTAGGTGTTTGGAAGATCACCACCTGGGCATCTTGTCAAGGTGATTTCCAACATCAACTTTAAGAAATCATAACAATATGCCTCTCGTCCCAACAATACAGGCAACGGGGGAAGAACTAAAGAAAACGTTTGTTTCGTTATTTGATTCAATCTAACAGAAAATCAGGACTAGTCCATAAGATCATCTTAATGAAAGAAAATTTTGGTTCATGTTGCTGCATTCAATTGATGGAAGTTCTCAGATTGAAATTAGCTATTCAATGCAATTAGAAAGTCAATTGTTGATAATAGATTGGTAGTTTGCCCTCAAGTATAACAAGATTGTTTGTACTTGTCCTTCATTCACTTCTTTTCTGTAAGAAGAGCATAAACAATTAAATTTGTCCATTGATTGCAAGGGAAATTCCAATGGCAAGTCCTTAAATATAAATGATGGCAAAACACATCCTAAAATTGTCACAATAATGCCTAATGCTAACATCTAAGGAGTCTTTCTATCTCCCAAAAAAGGAAAATGAAAAACTATTATTAACCAACACAGAGAAACACAGTTCTCTATGTCAAAAGATGCAGTACTATATCACACTTCCCCATAGGACACAGCCCACATCAGTAATGCAACAGCTGATGCCAAGGAAACCATTGAAGAGTATCCGCAAAACCTGGCGACGCTTGGCCTATGAGAGATTAGCAATGCACAAAATGCACCTAAAAATGCAACAATGATTGATATTATGAAGGCGTGAAAGATAGACGGGTTGAGGCCGTTAAAGATGACGTTAGGAACAGGATTCCCTTTGACATTTTCATGAGTAATTAGGATGAAAATAGTGGCGACTGCGAAGGAGAAAGACAAGATAAACTCCAAGACTGTGGCTAGGATTATGGAGAATGGTGTCTCTGCACTAGTGACATAGTGAGGGTGGACTAATAAAGATGCTGATACCATCTCTTCTTCATGTCATTGAGAGGAAACCAAGAAAATGGTTTCAGAGGGAATTAGGAAAGGCAGAGGAAATATATACTTTAGCACATATTTATACTCAAGAAAACATCAACCCTTCATGGAAACGAGGTTGCTTCTTCGACGAAAGCTGCAATCTTCTTTATATGAAACAGGGACATATATTTGTCCAGACAATATTATAGAGAAAGAATGGTTGATAATATATTATGAATCTTCCATGAAGAGATGGTGGCCCAAGGCCAAATCAGCAACAGGGAAAAGATAGAGAAATTGAAGAAATAAAAAAGATAAAAGTTGAGAGGTCTACTTATCTTTAAACTTTATGACCCACCAAAAATATTCCATGTTTCATGTTTGAAGTATTTCGATTACCTTGGGCTTGGAGCTACTATGTGGACTGTTTAGGAATGCTTATTAATTGGATTCGGTCCATATTAGTGCATAGCTTACTCGGCCTAATAAATTTTGTGGGAGTGTTTATCTTCTGTTTTCTGTACTTAAAAAAATATAAAAGTACATATAAATTCAAAGCTTCAACAATACGTTTGTGCATTATAGTAAGTAAAAAGAAAGAAAGAGAAAGAGAAAGAAGTACGAAGACTGGGGAGCTTTTTGACTCCACCACCAAGGTGGAAAAAAGGGCGAAGACTGGAGAGCTTTCCCACCATGGCCGATTGTGAAGTGGACTCAGCAAAACAATTATTGATCATTCAATTATCTCTTTTATATAATATCAGATCTCCAAGTTTTAGTTTTGAGTTTTGAGAAACTCATTTTTCATTAATATTTCATCCAATGCAAAACACTTTGGTTTACGTGCAAACCTTTGTTGATGATTTTCAAAATAAACTTAATTTTTAAGTTTGAGATAACTTAGAAAATCACAAGAAAGAAGAAAAGGAAAAAAAAAATGAATTTTGGCTTTTGAAAGTTGATATAGTCGACTGTAAGTTTCATACAGTTGACTGGATAGTGTATACAGTCAATTATATGAAGCATTTAACTGACTGAATGGAAGGAAAAAATTTCCTTGAACTCTTTGTCACTTTTTAAGTCGACTGAAAATATTGTCCAATCGATTAGATGTTCGAAAATTTCGAATTTTCAAAACGTTTTATGTTAGTTGAATGTGAAAAGAAGTGTTATTTGTGAATGAACACTTGGGATTCAGTTTAATTCAGTTTTAAACTGAAACAGGGTGTCTCTAATGATAAGACATACTAATTTCAATATTATAAAAGTGTGTTCAACTATCATAATTAAAATAATACATATTACAATCAGATTTTCTCTTAACTTCTTCGTCTTCTTCTCTTTTCAAAATACTTATTTACTTATGTCCAGAAATCTTGCAAGTTTCCAAGCATAAGTGTTATACAACCATAAACTCTTAGAAGTTGTTGTGAGTTATTCTTCACAAGTGCAAAATGCAGAATAATATCAGAGCTTCATTGTATCTTAGAGGAAATTCGCCAATAACCTCTTGCACTGCGAGGGGCAAATTAATCCTTAAGGAAAGTGACATAGTCACGCCTTGAAGCCTTTCTCTCTCTCACACATATTTTAATAAACAGTCCTCACTTTCACCAATTTTTTCTCCACCAGATATCAACAATCTTAAGGTTTAAATTCACTTGTTTATCAAAATGACTTCCTTGAGTTCGTTGAGAGATATGGCACTGGACTTCAACAAGTTGGAGTGATTCTATGGACGGAATTTTTATTGTTGGCAGAAGAAGATGTTCTTCCTCTTGACATCACTTCGGGTTTATTATGTCATCAATTCTCCAAGGACCGAACCTGCAAAAGATGAACCAATTTCTCATACAAGAGATAGACAGAAGTGGGATCAAGATTATGACATTTGCAAAGGTCATATCCTAAATGCCATGTCCAACAACCTTTTTGATGCCTACCACAATGTCAAGATGGCAAAGGAGTTGTGGGACACACTACAGGCAAGGTACATGAAGGAGGACGAAACAAGTAAGCATTATATTATTACAAAGTTTAATAATTTTAAAATAGTTGATACTCGTAGAATTATGGATCAATATAGTGAGATTACAACTATATTAGATCAATTTACTCAACATAATCTGAAAATAGATAAGACCATAACGGTTACAACCATTATAGACAAATTGCTTCTTTTGTGGAACAATTTCATGAATCGTCTAAAGCACCAAAAGGAATACCTGACTCTTGAGGAATTAGGAAACCATCTCCGTATTGAGAAGGACTTGCGAAAAGAAGGCAAGGAAAAAGCCCTCTTCAAAATCAATATAGTAGAGGAATGAGAGACTTCAAAGAAGCACTCTCAAGAATCTCACAAGAGAAAGAAACAACCAGTAAAGTTTTCTAAGAATAATAAAATTAAAGGTTCTTGTTTCAATTGTGGGAAACCAGGGCATTTCAAGAGAGATTGTCATTTATTGAAGAAAAAGGAAAAAAATTCCACAAGAATTTGTGGCTGTGATTTCTGAAGCAAATGTCCTTGAGGACAATTAAGCTTGGTGGATTAATTATGGTGCAAGAGACATGTGTGCAAGGAAAAGAAGTTCTTTAAGAACTATGAAGTAATGGTTGATGGTACTTTCTTGTACATGGGAAATTCAGCCACTATACCAATGATAGGAAAGGGAAAAGTGCAACTAGAGTTCACTTCTGTAAAGACTCTGATGTGTACCATGTACATGAAAATAGAAAGAATTTAGTTTCTGGTAGCCTCTTGAACAAAAATGGGTTCAAGCTTGTATGAGGGGATGTTTAAACTCAATATTATTAATACAAGTATGATTTCTGCTTATATTGTTGAATGTTTTTCTTTACTTTGAAATATTTGTTTTGGACATGTAAATGCTAGACGATTAAATGATATGATAAAGTTAGATTTACTTCAAAAATTTTATATAACCATGAAAAATTGCAGAACATGTATGCTTATTAAAATCACTAGAAAACCGTTTTTCAAGTGTTCAAAGAAATTCAAAAAATTCTGGATTTAATTCATAGTGATTTATGTGATATGCATGCTATAACTTCTTTAAGAGGAAAGAAATATTTTGTAACTTTTATAGATGAATATACAAGATATTGTTATGTTTATTTGTTACATTCTAAAGATGAAGCTATGCATAGTTTTTTCTTTTTTATGTTTTTAAGAATGAAGTAGAACTTCAGTGTGACAATAGGATTAAATGTCTCATAACTGATAGAAGAGGTGAGTACAATGATCCTACTTATTTTGAGACTCATAAAATAATTCATGAGATTACTGCCACTAATACACCATAGCAAAATTGTGTAGCAGAGAGGAAAAATATAACTATAAAAGAGATAGTTAACACAATGCTTTCCAACTCTGGTCTAGGACATAGGTTTTGGGGAGAAGCACTTTTGACGGTTTGTCACATCTGTTGTAATGATTATCTACCTAAATAAATATGCAAATAACCGTCCTAGTTTTACTTGCAAGTGCACAAGGTCTGTGGTAGCATAGTGTGCAAGTGCGAGATCATTTCCACAAGGATTAGTGAATTTCATTCTAGAATTAGTTTCTTCAAGTTAAAAAGAGTAATAACAAATTTGGTTGTGAGTAAATAACAATAATGAGAACATAGAACTACGATATCCACCTTAATTATACTTTCCCACTAAATAAAGTGTCAATGCTCTAGCCTTATCACGAATATCTAATGGTTCCCAACCTAAGGGCTTGGTCCACACCTTAGGCTATTGATTTCCCTATGCAACGAGTTAGGCATGGTGTATACTCTAACTCTTTTCTCTCTTAAGGGATTTAGCATGGGTGTATACTGAGTTGTTCTTTAAGAGAGCATGAGGGCTGTGGAGATCGACAACCGCACGGGACTTAGGGCTTGGTCCGCTCCTGGTTTCCCATGTTGATTAACCCGAGAATCCGGTGTGGATATCCATTGTTACTAATGTCGAACCCAGGACTCGGTCATCCAAATTGATTCGATTAACTTATCCATACCACATGTATACGTTGATCAGGCACACATATATGAGGAATTTAAATACAAACAAGCATTAATCAAGTTAAATATTCTAACAAGGATATAGCAAAGATAATCAATGAATGAACATGCGGAAAAGCATAACTAGGACTTCAATCGAGCCTTATAGGAGTTTAGTTACACATGCTAGTTAAGCTAAACATTCTAAACATAATGAAATAAAAACAAAAAACTAAAACCAAAGAAGACTCAGGAGACGAGTCGTCAATTCTTCTCCTAAGCTTGCTACTTCGAATCTAAAACAAAAAGTATGGTTTATGTGTTTTAAAGGGCTATTTATAGAGTCCTTATGGAGTCCCAAAACCCTAATTTCCTATTTGGAGTCTGGAGACTTCTTTCTATATCTGGCTCTGCCGCCTCTAGAGTGATTGCGCTCAAGTGTATGCGGGATGCGCTCGAGCGCATGTGTGCACTCGAGCCTTTGTCAAGTGCGCTCGATCTCAAGGGGGTGCGCTCGAGCGCACCTTATTGGATGACAGATCTTGACTTTTATTTCTAAAAGCTCCAATTTATCATCTTTTTATTCAAGTCCTGTGAAAAACACATAAAACACGAAAAATGAAGTAGAAACTACTAAAATATATAAATAAAGAGTCTAGCAAGTGTAAATTAAGGGGCTTAAATATGACTATTTAAGCACTTATCATACCCCCAAACTTACATATTGCTAGTCCCTTAGCAATACAAAACTAAAGACTATGTTAGAACAAAATTTAAAGATAAATTTACTTCCATGATACTCAAAGATTTGGGTTGTGGATAAAACTATAGTAACCGTTCATGAGTAAGCTTATAATAAAAACACATTTTTGTATTGAAAAAGAATTTTCAAAAGTTCATGTTACTTACCTAAGGTTGGCTTAAGGCATCGCAAGTTTGATTTGTGTGTGATGAATTAGCACATATAAGATGGGGCTTCCACATAATTTTAGTGTATAGGGTTTCGATGCCCAAACCTTTATCGAATTTCTTATCAAAGAGAACAAAATGGCATAATACTTGCTTCTTCTTTCTTTTTCTTTTATCATGCTATCTTTGCCATGTTGAGTTCCATCGAGCTTTCTATTTGACCTTTGTAACGAATGTTTGGCCAATGACTCCCAAAACAGATGGTTTTAGGGCATTAGGTGTAAAAACACCCTTAAAGACTTACTAACTCTAGTCAAAAAGGCTACGAAACTAACAGGTTTTAATGCCTCTAAATGAAATTCCCACCTTTTGACGTGAACACTCAATGCTTACTGAGGTAAGAGGCCCAGTTACTCAGAGGAAATTTATGATCATTAAAGGTTTACTTCTCACCTTTTGATGTGAACACTCAATGCTTACTGAGGCAAGAGGCCCAGTTACTCCGTGGAAAGTTTTTTTAATGATTATTAGAAGTTGTCGATTTTCTTTTTGCATGATGAACATTTTTTTTCTTTATTTTTTCTTATGCCAAAGTGTTCTTTTTTTTTAACAAGTTATCCGATTACAGTTAAGTTATGGAAACATATATAAAAGAATTATGTGTCATACCCCATACAAATTCGTGCTAAATGTACTTGTGCAAATTTGGATCAAACTCGTGAATTCTTAGGTGCCTTGAGGTAGGTAACTAACTTTGTAAAATTCCTATTACAAAACTATGTGTTCTAGCTTTTAAGCTTACTAATGAAGTGTTATCATATTTTTAATTTAACCAAAAATTTTTGTTACTAAATGAACATGCATTTATCTTTTCTAAAAAAAAAAAAACTGGGACCTAGTGTGTGCATGTGTTTCAAGTGTGTGCGTAACAGTGTCTCACACTACCCCCAAACTTAAAATACACATTGTCCCCAATGTGTATGTGGCATGGAAAAATCTGACCTGGGAGATGGAGAACGAAGTTGCTTGCTTTGTTTGTGACACGCCCCCAAACTTGAACTGGATGCATGCACTAAGTACCTGACAAAGAAAAATAAATGTTGTTCCAGAAAAAAAATATAAATAATAGACATGTAAATATAATTATAAACAATTGAAAAGGATATGTCTGGGGTGCCTCCCATGAGTGCTAAGTTTTGCGTCTTTAGCCAGACGGGGTATCCCCTCACTGCTGATCATTTGTGGGTGCAGTCGAAGAGGTACCGGGTGTAGGAGATAGCTTTTGGTGTAAATGCTCTCAATCGAAAGGGGTATATGCGCTCGATCGCAATGTCTCAAATAGTGATGTTATGTGCTACAGAAACTAGGATTTCAAATAGTTTAGGTGTCCGAGGATCAGATATATATTGTACAGCTTGAAGTGTTAAGTCCTCATCCCGAAGAGGCATGGTGAGATCAAGGTATGGTTTGACGCGATGTCCATGGATTGTAAAAGTCTGATTGCTGTTTGAGCTATGAATTTCCAAAGCCCCATGAGGAAAGACCTTGGTGACCACATACAGACCAGCCCAACAAGACTTTAATTTGCCATGGAACAGCCTTAACCTTGAATTGTAGAGTAGCACCCTTTGTCCTACGTGAAACTCTTTTCGCACTAGTTGTTTGTCATGATAGGCCTTTTCCCTTTCCTTGTAAATCTTGGCATTCTTATATGCGTCATACCGTAACTCTTCTAGCTCATTTAAGTGCAGCCTCCTTTTCTCACCCATTTGTTTTATATCGAAGTTGAATTTTTTAATGGCCCAATAGGCTCTATGTTCTAGCTCTACGGGTAGATGGCAAGCTTTGCCAAAGACTAAGTGGTATGGGGACATCCCAATTGGTGTCTTATAAGCTGTCCAGTATGCCCACAGAGCATCGTTGAGTCGTAAGGACCAGTCCTTTCGACTAGGATTCACGGTTCTCTCCAAGATGCTTTTTATTTCTCGGTTACTTATCTCCACTTGGCCACTAGTTTGAGGGTGATATGGGGTGCCAACCTTATGGGTGATTCCATATTTTCTGATGAGTGCAGCAAAAGAATGATGATGGAAGTGGCTGCCTCCGTCACTGATGATCGCTCTTGGTGTTCCGAACCGGGTAAAAATGTTATCCTGTAGAAACTTTAACACCACTTTGTGATCATTAGTCTTTGAGGGGACTGCATCGACCTATTTAGACACATAATCCATACCCACAAGAATATATAAATTACCAAAGGAATTGGGGAAGGGACCCTTGAAATCAATGCCCCATACATCAAAAAGTTCTACTATGTGGATATTTGTAGGGGCATTTGGTTTCGGGATGAAATGTTACCTGTCTGTTGGCATCTATCACATGAGCTGTAGAATGTGAAGGCATCTTTAAATAGATTAGGCCAATAAAAAGCGGATTGTAGTACCTTAAGTGCTGTTTTCTTGGCTCCAAAGTGTCCTCCACAAGCAAACTGGTGGCAGTGTTGTAATAAGCTCAAATTATCCTCTTCCGAGACACACCGTCGAATGATCTAATCGGGACATAATTTGAAAAGGTAGGGATCGTCCCAATGGTAGTGTCGAGACATAGATATTAACCGTTTCTTTCCTTATGTTGTCATACCTGGGGGAAAAACTTTAGCAGTTAGATAATTGACAATATCAGCATACCATGGGAGTTTTACCTCTAGTGCGAACAATTGCTCATCAGGGAAGTTCTCATTCAAGGGCAACTCATTTGTATCATTCTCATAGGGTAGCCTTGATAAGTGATCTGCAACCACATTCTCACTGCCCTTCTTGTCTTTGATTTCTAAATCGAATTCTTGCAATAGGAGCACCCATCTGATTAACCTAGGCTTTGCATCCTTCTTAGAAAATAGATATCTCAAAGCAGCATGGTCAGTGTATACAATAACTTTAGAGCCAATAAGATACGATCTAAACTTTTCTAAAACAAAAATAACAGCTAACAATTCTTTTTTAGTAGAAGAGTAGTTAAGCTGAGCATCATTTAAAGTTCTAGAAGCATAGTAAATAGCATGAGGTACCTTATTGACTCTTTGACCTAGGACAGCTCCCAAGGCGAAATCACTAGCATCACACACTAACTCGAATGGTAGGCTCCAATCTGGTGCCATCATTATTGGGGACAAGGTTAGAACATTCTTCAGTGTGTTGAAAGCTGTCATACAGTTATCAGTTCACTTAAATTTGGTATCTTTAGCTAACAATGCACACAGAGGTCTTGAAATCTTGGAGAAGTTCTTGATGAATCTTCTATAAAAATCTATGTGCCCAAGAAAGCTTCTAACACCCTTGACTGTGAGAGGGAGAGGTAGTTTTGAAATAATGTCTATTTTAGCCTTGTTTACCTCAATACCTTTGTTGGAGATGGAGTGACCCAACACAATGCCTTGTTGAACCATGAAGTGGCATTTCTCCCAATTCAGCACTAAGTTACTTTCTTCACATTTCTTTAGGACACTTTTTAGATGACTTAGGCATTCATAAAAATTGGAACCAAAGACACTGAAGTTGTCCATGAATACCTCAACGTATTTTTCCACCATATCGGAAAATATACTCATTATACATCTTTGAAAAGTGGCTGGTGCATTGCATAATCCGAATGGCATCCGCCAATAAGCAAATGTACCGAAAAGGGCATGTGAAGGTGGTCTTTTCTTGATCTTCAGGTGCTATGGTAATCTGGTTGTATCCACTGTACCCATCCAAAAAGCAATAGTAGTTGTGGCCAGCTAATCTTTCTAAAATTTGGTTAATGAATGGCAAGGGGGAAATAATCTTTTCGAGTAACCTTGTTTAATCTTTAAAAGTCAATATATACTCTCCAACCAGTTGTTTTTCTTGTAGGTATAAGCTCTTCATTTTCATTCTTCACTACTGTGATCCCACTCTTTTTAGGAACAACTTGAACCGGGCTGACCCACTTACTGTCGAAAATAGGGTAGATAATGCCAACATCTAAGAGTTTCAATATCTCAGCCTTTACTACCTCTTTCATGTGTGGGTTAAGTCTTCTTTGAGGGTCTCGAGTGGGCCTTGCTTCATCCTTAAGGTATATATTATGCATGCACTTGGACGGACTTATTCCCTTAATGTTAGCAATGGTCCATCCAATGGCGGATCTATGCTCCCTTAGAACTCTTAATAATTTGTCTTCTTCTCTAATACTCAAATTAGCAGCCACAATTACTGGTAATGTTTTCTTATCTCCCAAGTAGGCATAAGTTAAATGTTCTGGCAGCTTCTTTAATTCCAAATTTGGTGCCTAGACAATAAAAAGAAGAAGAGTGGTATTAGTAGGCATGAGAGTTTCAAATGGAGGAGCATACTTACTTGACTGTTTTAGAGAAGCCTTAAGAAGGTACACAGCTTTCATGATGCTATTAGTGATATCTTCCGGTTCTTGCTCAATATCCATAGTTGTAAGGCTATGAGTAAGAGTAGTCTCCAAGGGATCAACGAGCTGGACCTAAAAAGCTTGCTCAACAAAATTGTGTATCATACATACATTAAAGCATTCCATATCATCTTGAGGTAATCTTAGTGTATCAAATATTTTGAATTCTATTTTCTCCCCATTCACCTTCATATTTACTGTACCTTTTTTTCACACAAATCTTTGTATCAGCGGTTTTCATGAAGGGACTTCCTAAAATGATGGGCAAAGGTAATGATGTAGAGCATTCTTCCATATCTAACACAATGAAATCCGTAGGTAGAATGAACTCACCTACCTTCACTAGGACATCCTAAAAAATACCCCTAGGTCTTTTTATACTTCTATCTGCCAACTGCAAGGTAATGGAAGTTGGTTGTAGCTCCCCTAATCCTAGGGTTTCAAATTCTGTGTATGGTAGCAAATTTACACCTGCTCCCAAATCTAATAATGCTCGCTCAAATAACTGATCACCTATCCTACAGAGAATAGTAAAACTACCCGGATCCTTTAGTTTTGGTGGGAGTTTTCTTAGTAACACAACACTTGCCTCTTCAGTTAAGACTACAATTTCATGTTCTTGAAACTTTCTTTTATGAGTGTAACAATCCTTTAGAAATTTAGCATAAGTTGGTATTTGTTGAATTGCATCTAACAAAGGAACGCTTATTTCAACTTTTCGCAAGGTTTCAAAAAAATCAAGTAATTTATTATTTTTCTTTTGTTTTACTAACCTTTGCAGGAAGGGTGGGGCATTCACCTTCTCCATCTCACTCACCTTTAATGCTATTGTAGATTCATCGAACCCTATCACCTTACCATTTCTGAGGGTTGTGACAGCTTTGAGTTGTTGATTTCCCCCAGGGTGTTGAGTTGGAATCTTCCTTTGCTTTATGCTACTTATCTCTTTAGTCACTTGTCCCATTTGTACCTCTAGCCTTTGGATGGCTTGTTCATGTTTTGCTATGGTTTCCCTTTGTTCAGTCTGGAATTGCCTTTCTTCTGCCATGAACTGCTCTTGTGAAGTCATGAGTTGTTGCTATTGAGATGCTAGTTGCCTCAAAAGACTTTCGAGGTCATTCTTCTTTGGTTCTGGCGCAGATTAGGCTGCTGGTTGGAAGTGTCTTTACTGCCCTTGATTGTTTTGATTGTTGCTCCATGAGAAATTTGGGTGATTCCGCCATCCAGGGTTGTATGTGTTAGCATAGGGGTTGTTCTTCGACGGATAATTATTTG
This sequence comes from Bretschneidera sinensis, assembly GCA_023935145.1. Lineage (NCBI taxonomy): Eukaryota > Viridiplantae > Streptophyta > Magnoliopsida > Brassicales > Akaniaceae > Bretschneidera > Bretschneidera sinensis. Next base: position 108,367,060 of record CM043701.1, on the reverse strand, counting down.
GTCCCACAAAGTTGGCTTGCTTATGATCTGTAGATGAATACAAGGGACACGTATCAGTATTATGATTAAATTGTTAGCAAATTGCACATACCTAGATTGGTATAGCTGGTGGGTTCGTTGAGGTGTTTTAAGTGGCCATAGCTTTAACTAATAGGTCAAGTTTCCTCTCCGCAGTAGCTATTTGAGGAGATGATCCTCCATTCAGGCTTACCTCATACATACCCTTACTCTTGGTTATATATCTACCTCGAGAGGAGAACTGCTGCATGTGTTCGCTCAGGGTTTCGAAGAGTTCCATTGCCTCTTTGCTGCTCTTTTCCATCAGCACTCCTCCACAACCCAAATCAACAATATTTTTGTTAGTATTACTCAAACCTTCATAGAAAGCTTGTACTAGTTCGTCTTGAGGTAGATTGTGATGTGGGCACTTGAGTAGTAGCTCGTTGAAGTGTCCCCATGCCTCGAAGAATAGATCTCCATCTTTTTGTTGGAAGGGTTGAATTTCCTTCCTTATTTGCCTCGTCTTTTGGGCTGGGAAGAACTTCCTTAGAAATTTGTTAGCCAACTCCTCCCAAGTGTGGATGGAAACTACAGGCAAAGAATTATACCATAATTTAGCATTATTTTTCAAGGAAAAATGGAAAATAATTAACCTTATTCCTTCTTGGTCTAAGCCTCGGATGTGCTAGAATTTGCAGAGGTCGAAGAACTCTCGAAGGTGCAAATGTCGATCCTCACTAGGTGTACCCCTAAAGTGAGTCAGTGCACTGAGTATCTGTGGAGATATGCAATAGTTTCCTTTCGCCTCAGGTTGATATGCAATGCACGAAGGTTGATCGAGATTCTGTGGGATGAAGGATTGTTTTATCGGCCTTTGCTCAGGTGGTTGCTGCTCGACTATCTGTTCTGCCGTCGATGTCTTCCTCAACTCTTCCTTCTTCCTTTTCTGAATTGTCTCTAAGCCTTTATCGGATAGTCCTCTCTAGCTTGGGATCAAGAGGAAGGAATGTTGGATTCGTGGATCGACGTCCGTGCATGAATCGGTAGCAGTTACATAAGTGCAGCAGTCAAATACTGCTGCTCAGATGACTCTCTGCCTCAATTGCGCTCGATCGCACAGAAGGGTGCGCTCGATCGCAAGTGGCACAGAAAGCTCTCCTGGAGTACCTGAAACAGAGAAAAAGGAAATTGATTAGGGTTTTGATGAAAAGAAAAAAAATAATAATATAAAAACAATAATTAAGAATGGAATAGAATAAAAAAAAGAAATAATAGTAATCAAACTAAATGAAAAATTAATTCTAAAAAGAAATTTAGTACAATCCCCGGCAACGGCGCCAAAAACTTGTTGTGACAATTATCTACCTAAATAAATATGCAAATAACCGTCCTAGTTTTACTTGCAAGTGCATAAGGCCTGTGGTAGCATAGTGTGTAAGTGCGAGATCATTTCTACACGGATTGGTGAATTTCGTTCTAGAATTAGTTTCTTCAAGTTAAAAAGAGTAATAGCAAATTTGGTTGTGAGTAAATAACAATAATGAGAACATAGGACTATGATATCCACCCTAATTATACTTTCCCACTAAATAAAATGTCAATGCTCTAGTCTTATCATGAATATCTAATGGTTGCCAACCTAAGGGCTTGGTCCACACCTTAGGCTTTTGATCTCCCTATGCAATGAGTTAGGCATGGTGTATACTCTAACTCTTTTCTCTCTTAAGGGATTCAGCATGGGTGTATACTGAGTTGTTCTTTAAGAGAGCATGAGATCGGCAACCACACGGGACCTAGGGCTTGGTCCGCTCCCGATTTCCCATGTTGATTAACCTGAGAATCCGGTGTGGATATCCCTTATTACTAATGTCGAACCCAGGACTCGGTCATCCAAATTGATTCGACTAACTTATCCATACCATATGCATACGTTGATCAGGCACACACATATGAGGAATTTAAATACAAACCGATATTAATCAAGTTAAATATTCTAACAAGACTATAGCAAGATAATCAATGAATGAACATGTGGAAAAGCATAACTAGGGCTTCAATCGAGCCCTATAGGAGTTTAGTTACACATGCTAGTTAAGCTAAACATTCTAAACATAATGAAATAATAGAAAACTAAAATAGAAGAAGACTCGGGAGACGAGTCATCAATTCCTCTCCTAAGCTTGCTATTTCAAATCTAAAACAAAAGGTATGGTTTATGTGTTTTACAGGGCTATTTATAGAGCCTTATGGAGTCTCAAAACCCTAATTTTCTATTTGGAGTCTGGAGACTTTTTTCTATATCTAGCTCTGCCGCCTCTGGAGTGATTACGTTCGAGCATATGCGGGATGCGCTCGAGCGCATGTGTGCACTCGAGCCTTTGTCAAGTGCGCTCGTACTCTTGTGCGCTCAATCTCAAGGGGGGTGCGCTCGAGCGCACCTTACTGGATGGCAGATCTTGACTTTTACTCCTAAAAGCTCCAATTTATCATTTTTTTGTCCAAGTCCTGTGAAAAACACATAAAACACGAAAATGAAGTAGAAACTACTAAAATATATAAATAAAGAGTCTAACAAGTGTAAATTAAGGAGCTTAAATATTACTATTTAAGCACTTATCAACATCTTAAAAAGAGTCCCTGAAAAAAGAAACAAAGTAACACCTTATGAGTTATGGAAGAATAGGAAGCCTAATCTAGACTACCTTAAGGTGTGAGGTTGTAAAGCTATAGTTAGAGTTCTTGAACCAAAAAGAAGGCACCTGGGTGAAAGAGGAATAAAATGTATTTTTTTCGGATACGCACTTCACAGTAAAGCTTATAGATTCATGGTGGTGGAGCAAAATAATTATTATTCAATAAATTCCATCATTGCTATTTTCGATGAAAATAGGTCTAAGACACTTCTTAATACTGTTTTGGACAGAAATAAACAAGAACAAAGTTCAAGGAAGGAAGTTAATGAAAATGAAATGGAACTTAGAAGGAGCAAAAGAGTTAAGACTCCTAAGATGTATGGACTCGATTTTTACATGTATTTCGTAGAAGGAACCAGGAACTTAATAAGTAATTCTATTCAAATTGTCTTGAATATTGACTCTGATCCACAAACTTATGAAGAGGCTATAAAGTCTTAAGATGTTGCAATTTGGAAGGAAGCCATAAATGATTAAATGGACTCTATAATGGGGAACAAAGCCTGAAAATTAGTGGACCTTCCACTGAGTTCCAAACCCACTGGGTGCAAGTAGATTTTCAAAAGAAAATTAAGAGTGGATAGTACAGTTGATAAATTCAAAGCAAGGTTAGTAGCTAAGGGATTTACACAAAAAGAAGGTGTTGATTATTTTGACACCTATGCACTAGTTGCAAGGATGACCACGATTAGAATGTTTATTGTATTAGCTTCCATATACAAGCTTGAAATTCATCAAATGGATATTAAAACAGCATTCTCGAATGGTGAATTAGAAGAAGAAGTGTATATGAGTCAACCTAAAGGTTTTGTAGTTAAGGGACAAAAGCATAAAGTATGCAAGTTAGTTAAGTCCTTATATGGACTTAACCAAGCCCCAAAACAATGGCATGGAAATTTGATAAAGCAATACTATCAAATGGTTTCAAAATTAATGAATCTGATAAGTGTGTATACAGTAGGTTCATTAATGATAAAGGTGTTATCATATGTTTGTACGTAGATGAGATGTTGATAATTGGTATTGACTTAGAACAAGTTCAAAATACAAAGAAAGTTCTGTCGGATAATTTTGACATGAAAGATATAGGTATGGCTGATGTTATTTTAGGTATCAGAATCATATAATGATAGCCTAACTTTAACACAAACTCATTATATTGAGAAAATTATAAAAAAATTTGGTCACTTAGAAAGCACTCCTATAAGTACACCATTAGATAGCATCAGATTATCTAAGAATAATGGTAGAGCAATTACACAACTAGAGTATGCTAGAGCAATTGGTTGTTTAATGTATGTCATAACTTGTACAAGACATGATATTTCTTTCGCTATAGGGAAGGTAAGTAGAATTACTAGTTGTCCTAGCAACGATAATTTGGAGGTTGTACATAGGGTCTTTAGATATTTGAAATTGGATGCACGCACTAAGTACCTGACAAAGGAAAACAAATGTTGTTCCGGAAAACAAAATAATAGATGTGAAAATATGACTATAAAAAGAAAAATACTAAATAAAAAGGATATGTCTCGGGTGCCTCCCATGAGCGCTAAGTTTAACGTCTTCAGCCAGATAGGTATCTTCTCCCTGCTGATCATCAGTGGGTGCAGTCAAGAAGGTACCGGGTGCAGGAGATAGGTTTTCGTGTAAATGCGCTTGATCGCAAGGAGTATTGCGCTCGATCGCACTTCCTCAAGTGCTGACGTTTTGTGTGACAGAAACTGGAAATTGAGGTGGGTCAGGTGCTTGTGGATCATCTATGTAATGCACAGTTTGAAGTGTCAGGTCCTCGTCTTGAGGAGGTAATGCGAGATCGAGGTAAGGTTTGATGCGGTGTCCATTGACTGTAAAAGTTTGATTTTTGTGTGAGTCATGAATTTCCAAAGCTTCATGAATGAAGACCTTGGTGACCACATATGGACCTGCCTATCGGGATTTTAATTTACCAGGGAACAACCTCAATCTTGAATTGTAGAGTAGTACCCTTTGTCTTACGTGAAACTCTTTTCGCACTAATTGTTTGTCATGATAGGCTTTGGCCCTTTCCTTGTAAAACTTGGCATTCCCATATGCATCATACCTTAACTCTTCTAGCTCATTTAAGTGTAGCCTTCTTTTCTCACCCTCTTGTTTCATGTCAAAGTTGAATTGTTTAATTGCCCAATATGCTCGATGTTCAAGCTCTACGGGTAAATGGCATGCTTTTCTAAAAACTAGGCGGTATGGGGGCATCCCAGTTGGTGTCTTATAAGCTGTCTAGTATACCCATAGAGCATCGTTGAGTAGTAAGGACCAGTCCTTCCGACTAGGGTTTATTGCTCTCTCCAAGATGCTTTTGATTTCTCGGTTACTTATCTCTACTTGGACACTAGTCTGAGGGTGGTATGGGGTGCCAACTTTATGGGTTATACTGTATTTTCTGATGAGTGCAGCAAAAGAATGATGATGGAAGTGGCTGCCTCCGTCACTAATGATCGTTCTTGGTGTTTTGAACCGAGTAAAAATGTTATCCTGTAGAAACTTTAACACCACTTTGTGATCATTAGTCTTTGAGGGGACTGCCTCGACCTATTTAGACACCTAATCCACTCCCACAAGAATATATAAATTACCAAAAGAATTAGGGAAAAGACGCATGAAATCAATGCTCCATACATCAAAAAGTTCTACTATGTGGATATTTTGTTGGGGGATTTGATTTCGGGATGAGATGTTACCTGTCCATTGACATCTATCACATGAGCTGCAGAATGTGAAGGCGTCTTTAAATAGATTAGGTCAATAAAAACCGGATTGTAGTACCTTAAGTGTTGTTTTCTTGGCTCCAAAATGTCCTCTATAAGAAAACTGGTGGCAGTTTTGTAATAAGCTCAAATGCTCCTCTTCCAAGACACACCGTCGCATGATCTGATCGGGACAGAATTTGAAAAGGTAGAGATCATCCCAATGGTAATTTCGAGACATAAATATTAATCGCTTCTTTCCTTGTGTTGTCATACCTGGGGGAAAACCTTTAGCAGTTAGATAATTGACAATATCAGCATACCATGGGAGTTTTACCTCTAGTGCGAATAATTGCTCATCAAGGAAGTTTTCATTTAAAGACAATTCATTTGTGTCGTTCTCATAAGGTAGTCTCGATAAGTGATCTGCAACCACATTCTTACTACCCTTCTTGTCTTTGATTTTCAAATCGAATTCTTGCAATAAGAGTATCCATCTGATCAACCTAGGCTTTGCATCTTTTTTAGAAAATTGATATCTCAGAGTAGCATGGTCAGTATAAACAATAACTTTAGAACCAATCAGATATGATCTAAACTTCTCTAGAGCAAAGATAACAGCTAACAGTTCTTTCTCAGTAGTATAGTAGTTAAGCTGAGCATCATTTAAAGTTCTAGAAGCATAGTAAATAGCATGAGGTACCTTTTTAATTCTTTGACCAAGGACAGCTCCCAAGGCGAAATCACTAGCATCACACATCAATTCGAATGGTTGACTCAAATCTAGTGCCATCATTATTGGGGCAGAGGTTAGAACGTCCTTTAGTGTGTTGAAAGCTGTCATACAGTTATTCATCCACTCAAATTTGGTATCTTTAGCTAACAATGCACACAGAGGTCTTAAAATCTTGGAGAAATCCTTGATGAATCGTCTATAAAAGCCGGCATGTCCGAAAAAACTTCTGACACCCTTGACTGTGAGAGGGGGCGGTAGCTTTGAAATAATGTCGATTTTGGCATTGTCTACCTCAATACCTCTATTGGAGATGGAGTGACCCAACACAATGCCTTGTTGAACCATGAAGTGACACTTCTCCCAATTTAGCACCAAGTTACTTTCTTCACATCTCTTTAGGAAGCTCTGTAAATGATTTAGGCATTCATCAAAATTGGACCTAAAAACACTGAAGTCGTCCATGAATACCTCAATGCATTTCTCCATCATATCGGAAAATATACCCATCATACATCTTTGAAAAGTGGCTGGTGCATTGCATAATCCAAATGGCATCATCCAATAAGTGAATGTACCGAAAGGGCAAGTGAAGGTAGTCTTTTCTTGATCTTTGGGTGCTATGGCAATCTGGTTGTATCCACTGTACCCATCCAAGAAACAATAGTAACTGTGGCCAGCTAGTCTTTCTAACATTTGATCAATAAATGGCAAAAGGAAGTGATCTTTTCGAGTAAACTTGTTTAGTTTTTGATAGTCAATACATACTCTCCAACCAGTTGTTTTTCTTATGGGTATAAGCTCTTCATTTTCATTTTTCATTACTGTGATCCCACTCTTTTTAGGAACAACTTGAACCGGGCTTACCAACTTACTATCAGAAATAGGGTAGATGATGCCAACATCTAAGAGTTTCAATATCTCGGCCTTTACTACCTCTTTCATATGCAGGTTAAGTCTTCTTTGAGCATCTCGGGTGGGCCTTGCTTCATCCTCAAGGTATATATTATGCATGCATTTAGACGGACTTATTCCCTTAATGTCAGCAAGGGTCCATCCAATGGCGGATCTATGCTCCCTTAAAACTCTTAATAATTTGTATTCTTCTCTAATACTCAAATTAGCAGCCACAATTACCAATAATTTTTTCTTCTCTCCCAAATAAGCATAAGTTAGATGTTCTGGCAGCTACTTTAATTCCAAAATAGGTGCCTGGATAATAGAAGGAAAAAGAGTGGTATTAGTGGGCATGAGAGTTTCAAATGGGGTAGTATACTTACTTGAATGCTTTGGGAAAGCCTCAAGAAGGTGCACAGTTTTCATGATGCGATTAGTGATATCTTCCGGTTCTTGCTCAATATCCACAGTTGTAAAGCTATAAGTAAAAGTAGTCTCTAAGGGATCAACATGCTGGACCTGAAAAACTTGCTCAACAAAAATATGTATCATGCATACATTAAAACAGTCCATATCATCTTGAGGTAATCTTAATGCATCAAATATTTTGAATTCTATTTTCTCACCATTTACCTTCATACTTACTATACCTTTTTTCACACAAATTTTTGTATCAGCTGTTCTCATGAAGGGTCTTCCTAAAATGATGGGCAAGGGTAATGGCATAGGGCATTCTTCCATATCTAACACAATGAAATCTGTGGGTAGAATGAATTCTCCTACTTTTACTAGAGCATCCTTAAGAATACCCCTAGGTCTTTTTATACTTCTATCTGCCAATTGTAAGGTAATGGAAGTAGGTTGTAGCTCCCCTAATCCTAGGGTTTCAAATACTGTATATGGTAGCAAATTCACACCCACCTCCAAATCTAGTAATGCTCGCTCAAATAACTGATCACCTATCCTATAGGGAATAGTAAAACTACCCGGATCTTTTAGTTTCAGTGGGAGTTTTCTTAATAGCACAACACTTACTTCTTCAGTTAAAGCTACAGTTTCATGTTCTTGAAACTTTATTTTATGAGTGCAACATTCCTTTAGAAATTTAGCATAAGCTGGGATCTGTTGAATTGCATCTAACAAAGGAATGTTTATTTCAACCTTTCACAAGGTTTCAAAAATATCAAGTAATTTATTTTCTTTCTTTTGTTTTACTAACCTCTGTGGGAAGGGTGGTGCATTCCCCTTCTCCGTCTCCCTTACCTTTGATGTTGTTGCAGATTCATTGGTCCCTAGTACTTTACCGTTTCTGAGGAGAACTGCTGCGTGTGTTCGCTTAGGGTTTTGAATAGTTTCATCGCCTCTTCGCTGCTTTTTTCCATCAGCACTCCTCCACAACCTGAATCAACAATATTTTTGTTAGAATCACTCAAACCTTCATAAAAGGCTTGTACCAGTTCGTCTTGGGGTAGGTTGTGGTGTGGACACTTGAGTAGTAGCTCGTTGAAGTGTCCCTAGGCCTCGAAGAATAGATCTCCATCCTTTTGTTGGAAGGATTATATTTCTTTCCTCATTTGCCTTGTCTTCTAGGCTGGGAAGAACTTCTTTAGAAATTTGCTCGCCAACTCCTCCCAAGTGTGGATGGAAACTATAGGCAAAGAATTATACCATAATTTAGTATTATCTTTCAAGGAAAAATGGAAAATAATTAACCTTATTCCTTCTTGGTCTAAGCCTCGGATGTGCTAGAATTTGCAGAGGTCGAAGAACTCTCGAAGGTGCAAATGTGGATCCTCACTAGGTGTACCCCTAAAGTGAGTCAGTGCACTGAGTATCTGCGGAGATATGCAATAGTTTCCTTCCGCCTCAGGTTGATACGCAATGCACGAAGGTTGATCGAGGTTCTGCGGGATGAATGATTGCTTCATCGGCCTCTGCTCAGGTGGTTGCTGCTCGGCTATCTGTTCTGCCATTGGTTGTGTCTCTTCCTCACTCCCTTCTCCTACCTCTTCCGAGTTATCCCTAAACCTTAGTCAGATTGATCTCTCAAGCTCGGGATCAAAGGGAAGGAATGCTGGATTATTGGACCATCGTCCGTGCATGAATTGATGGCAGTTACTTGAGGGCAGCAGTCAACTACTGCTGCTCGGATTACTCTCTGCCTCAATTGCGCTCGATCGCACAATAGAGTGCACTCGATCACAAGTGGTACAGAAGGCTTCCTGGAGTACCTGAAACAGAGAAAAAGGAATTGATTAGGGTTTTTAGTAAAACGAAAAATATAAGATAAAAACAGAATAAAATAATGGTAACTAAATGAGAATTTAATTCTAAAATAAATTTAGCGCAATCTCCGGCAACGGCGCCAAAAACTTGTTGGAAATTTATCTACCTAAATAAATAAGTAAATAATCGTACTTGTTTTACTTCCAAGTGCACAAGGTTTGTGGTAGTATAGTGTGCAAGTGCGAGATCATTTCCACAGGGATTGGTGAATTTCTATCTAGAACTAATTCTTTTAAGTTAAAAGAGAAATAACAGTTGATAGTGAGTGAATAACAATAATGAGAACATAAGGCTATGATATCCACCACTAATTATACTTTCCCGCTTACTAAGGTTTCAATGCTCTAGCCTTATCATGAATATCTAATGGTTGCCAACCTAAGGGCTTGGTCCACACCTTAGGCTATTGATCTCCCTATGCAACGAGTTAGGCATGGTGTATACTCTAACTCTTTTCTCTCTTTAAGGGATTCAGCATGGGTGTATACTGAGTTGTTCCTTAAGAGAGCATGAGGGCTGTGGAGATCAGCAACCACACGGGACCTAAGGCTTGGTCCGCTCCCGGTTTCTTATGTTGATTAACCCAAGAATCCGGTGTGGATATCCCTTGTTACTAATGTCGAACCCAGGACTCGGTCATCCAAATTGATTCGACTAACCTATCCATACCACATGCATACATTGATCAGGCACATACATATGAGGAATGTAAATATAAACAGGTATTAATCAAGTTAAATATTCTAACAAGGTTGTAGCAAAGATAGTCAATGAATAAATGTGTGGTAAAGAATAACTAGGGCTTTAATCGAGCCTTATAGGTGTTTAGTTACACATACTAAGTAAAGTAAACATGCTAAACATAATTAAGTAAGAACAGAAAACTAAAACCGAAGAAGACTCGGGAGACGAGTCGTCAATTCTTCTCCTAAGCTCTCTACTTCGAGTCTCAAACAAAAGGTGTGTGATATGTGTTTTACAGGGCTATTTATAGGGTCTTCATGGTGTCACAAAACCCTAATTCCATTTTAGAGTCGGAAGATATCTTTCCAATTCTGGCTCTGCCGCCTCTGGAGTAATTGCGCTCGAGCATATGCGGTATGCGCTCGATAGCATATGTGCACTTGAGCCTTCTTCAAGTGTGCTCGTGTGCTTGTGCGCTCAATCTAAAGGGGGGTACGCTCGAGCGCACCTTGCTGGATGGCAGAACTTGACTTTTGCTTCTAAAAGCTTCATTTTGTTATCTTTTTGTCCAAGTCCTGTGAAAAACACATAAAACACAAAAATGAAGTATAATCTACTAAAATAGATAAGTAAAGAGTCTAACAAGTGTAAATTAAGGGGCTTAAATATGACTATTTAAGCACTCATCATGTGACAATGAGGCAACACTAACAAGGGCTTATAGCAATGTCTACAATGGAAAGTCTAGACATATCGGATTAAGACATAGCTATGTAAGGCAATTAATTACTGATGGAGTAATTACAAATGAATTCGTAAGGTTCATAGGAAACTTGGAGGATCTTTAATCAAGGGACTTGCAAGTGATTAAAACATCACAAGGAATGGGTCTCAAACTCATATGATAGGATCACCAATAATGGAACCTCGGCTCAACTATTACTAAATCTAAGTCTCGAGTTCAATAAGAAAAAGTACATCATTACTAGTTATTGCAAGCATCTAGATTATATTTCCATCCCAATAATCATGATGCTTGGAACCATAATGATAAAGTGTAGGTGAACTGTGAGTTCTTAATAAGCTTATAAAAGATTTTCTTTAGTATGTTAAATTATGGAACATACTTGATAAGCTTACCTAGTAAGTGTGAAGTGTGGTCGCTTCTGTTGAGTTTAAGGGCTTGACTCTAGAGCACTCATGATATAAGATACATGATACAAGGCCTTCAAAAGTGTCAGCAATAATTTTTGGCAAATTCTAAGATGAGAAGTCTCGTGTGTGAGACATGTCCGGTTAAACAAATAGGATTTGTGGTTCAAAGTATTATACTACCACATATTCTATTTAACTTTGATGTGTTTTCACTAAGTAATAATTGAAATCCTAAAGACATCTTCATTTATGCATGAACTTCAATGGATGACAAAAATCAGTTTGCAAGGTTTTATCGAGTCAAATTATTTTTAAAATGGTAGGGCATTGTTGATGATTTTCAAAATAAACTAGGTTTTTAAGTTTGGGATATTTTAGAAAATCAAAGGAAAGGAGAAAGGAAAAGAAAAATGAATTTTGGCTTTTGAGAGTTGATACAGTCGACTGTAAGGATGGTGTATACAATCGACTAAATGAAAGGAAAAAAATTCCTTGAATTCTTTATCACTTTTTAAGTCGATTGAAAACATTGTCTAGTCGACTGGATATTCGAAAATTTAGAATTTTCAGAACGTTTTATGTTAAAAGAAGTGTCCCTTTGTGAAGGAACACTTGGGATTCTGTTTGATTCAGTTTTAAACTAAAACAAGTTGTCTCTAATTAAACGACATACTCATTTCAACACTATAAAAGTGTATTCAACTATCATAATTAAAATAATACAGATTACAATCAAATTTTCTGGTTTTCTCTTCTTTTTTTTTCTTCTCCTTTCAAAATACTGATTTACTTATGTTCATAAATCTTGCAAGTTTCCAGACATAAGTGTTATACATCCATAAACTCTAAAAAATTGCTGTGGGTTATTCTTCACAAGTACAAAGTGCAGAATAACATCAGAGTTTCATTGTATCCTCAAAGAAAATTTGCCGGTAACCTCTTGCACTGTGAGGGGCGAATTAAAACTTAAGGAAAGTAACATAGTCACGCCTTGAAACCTTTCTCTCTGTCTCACATATTTTGATAAACAGCCCTCACTTTCAGCAATTTTTTCCCTACCAGATATCAACATCCCTTTTCATTCGAACATGCACGTGAGGAAACATAGTAGAGTTAAAAAGAATAATTGAGTTCTTTCCCATCAACTTAAGCTTTTAAATAAATAATTGATCACACAACTATCTTTTTACCAATAAATAATTTTAGTCTATCTCGAATCCTTAATCTTAACTTGGAGAAAGTATCATGAGTGATGATTCCTAATCGCCACTTTAGCCATATAAGATGTAAGCAACCGCTCGTTATCCTATCTCAAGCAATATATCTATCTGCACCTACTTAAAAATTTCCCTGAAGCTTATAACAGAGTAATCAAAACCTGTTAGTCTAGAATTTTCTTCATCTCACTATATAAAGAAATGACAGAAATCTTGAAACTTAAAGAGGGAACACTACTAGGTTTTTAAGGCAGTGTTCTCGTTCGTTTTCTCCCTCATATCTTCCCCACCACCGCCAGGTTCACCAAATGATCCACCATTATCCTTTCTCAATCAAATATTCAATCGGGCAGTTAATTATTCCCGTTTAATTCTATCCCATTTAAGACCCTCACAAGATTCTACTTCTCTTACCCTACCAAACCCAAATGCCTTAAACAGAATTAGTTATTACTTAGTACCTCAACAGAGTTTTCATCCATTGCATACACTGCCAATGTATGTTAATTTTTTCGATATCAAAATGCAAAATTACCAACAGGTAAACAAGGTTTCTGTTGGAAATTTTCAGTAAAAGAAGGAAATTAGAATCTTTATCTTAAACAAAATTAAAATTTTTACCTATGATCTAAGTTGTAGTTTTTGTATAAGAATTGATAAGTTCTGAACCACTGATGACATATGGGTTAAATAATATACCAAAATCATATTTTTTTTTATGAAAATTTTTGTAATTCATTTATTACATGAGCTTTATTGAATAATAGGGATTCAACCCCAGAACTTCAGAGCACCCAAAGTACTTAGATCTACTTAGGACTATAGCCAATGAATTAATTGCTCATATACCCTTTTGACTTGATATAAGTTGACAAAATGCCATAAGCAATTAGCCTCTATGATAGCAGTATCTGAAGACCCTTATTTTCAAATATTAATATTACTATTAATTAGAATCTTTATTTCACACAAATTTATGGAAGCAACATTTTTTTTTATGCCTTACAATCGCAGTTGCATTTACCCTCAACACATTTCTTGGAGTCGCAACCAATAGGACAACATATCTTGCAGTCATCATCTTTAGCACAGCTTGGAGATTCGTTGGCTTCAACAGCAGGCCAATGCTCGCATGAGCAGTGACCTTGAGCATTGCAGTGGACTTCTGCCCCTGGACATATAACACCATGACAATCTGCTTCACTGTGACAATTCCTAATTCCCTCCGACTCAGTTTCTTCTAATCTTGAAATTCTCGCGGATGACACACCTGCCAACACGACATCATTATTCATTAACAAACGCAATTATCGATTTGTATATTCAAAATATGAAAAGGGATTGGATGCTAACAAGATATGAAGACGAAGAGCACGAGGAGGAATGTCAACTTGAGATAAACCTTTTCCATCTTGTTAGTCTGATGACCTATAAAATCAATAGAAAGAGATAAAGAGCCTGAATTTGCAATGTGATAACGAAGCTTAGCTAGGGATTATTTATAGCCTTATAGGGTAGAACATGTCTGAGTTACCGAGGCTCAAAAAAATTCTAAAGGAGAAGATATGCAATTAATTTCAATATCTAATGGTAGAATCTGGGACTTGGATTACATTTTATGGTACAAAAAGCAGTGTTGAAGACACTAACCAATGCTTGCCAAATTCATAATTAATTGCCAATGCGAATTATAACATCTATAAGCCTCCGGTTTCTTTACATGGGAAAAACTATGGGTCTAGTCCATATGAGTGGAAGTGGAACTGTGGGATTAAGGCAGAGATATAATCCGTTTACTCGATTATAGTAATAATTATATGACCGATATCTGCTTCATTTTTTTTCCATAAAAAGTGATATTATTAATCAAGGAAAATCTTTGGTGCCTTGAATTTGTCTTGAATGTGGCACCTTAAGAGGTGCCACATGCATTAAGATATTTACTTGTTGTAGCAGGTCACCCATTCGGTCAAATGAAAATATAATTCTAATTTCACTATGAAATGTGTAAAATTAGCATAAGACGTTGTCTTATTTTACTACAAATTGTCATCAGGTTACAATGCGATGTTAATAATTACTAGTAACTTTGTGACATCAAGCTATTAGTGGCGGCATCTTTTCTTTTCTTTTTCTTTTTTGAGAAATTGTTTTAATTACCATCATCTCATATTAAAATAATGTATTTAAAAAGATTTACATATAAACATCATATTTAAAAAAAGAAATTGTGATTTGAGGACTTGTATATTAATGATGGCTTTTGGTGGTGAGCTAATTTCCTATTAACTTACACTTTTAAGATTAATACTTAGTTAACATGGCACAATAACCTTCACTAAAAAATTGAAAATGTTAATGTTGGTCTGACTTGAGAAATTATCAATGTAATGCTACTTCATGTTTTAGTTGAAATCTAGGCCGACGACAACCTGCCTTTTACGTTTATTTGAGGTTTGTTTTTGATGAATAAATCGAAACAAAAAATATATGGTCAGTAGAAACCACCAAATGGCTTACAGACGATCATTTTTTACAAACAAATTTTCTTACTGCTTTTCATTAGTTTCAAACTTTCACCTTAAACCAGGAATGGCCGAGATGTATCAATTGTTCATCAAGATAACGATCATCTTTCTAAACTAACACATTGCAACGTATTATTCTCATATAGTTGAAGAATATGTACCCTTTAAAAAGAGACTTTTCACAAATTTACTTGAACTTGTACTCTCTCTAAGGGTGGAACGCGCCAAGCAAAGATGAGCTTTTAGAAACTTAGTGTCATTTATTGGTTAATTACTCGCGAGAGCACGAGTTAAGCTCTGAAATTGACATTTTGTCGAGCTCTAGCTAGAATCAACTACGTGCCTAATTAATTTTGATCTCAACAAACTAAGCTATTTTAAAAATAATTATACTTTTATTGATAAAATAAAAACTAATTAAATCATATATTAATGAGCCAACTCTCAAGCCTGACGAGTCCAACATTCTAAAACTTGAGCTTAAATTATTAGGTGCTAAATGAATTTTAGTTTTAATCTAAAAGCACGTCGCATATATGTCCATATTGTATGTTAAAAGTAAGAATATGGCGTAAAAGATCAGTGAACAAAGATACCATAACTTGAGAATCATTTATTAAATTGAGTTTTTTTTTTTCTCATAAAAATAGAATTTACTTTTATACTTTATAAGTTCTCTACAAATACTTTATTAGTACTTTATATAAATAAAAAAATTCAAATAAAAGAAATGAATATGTAATATTTAACTTTATTCATTTGATTAAAATAATATAAATTGATAATGATTAACTTTTCAATATTTTTCAAATATTTAATTAATTGTTTTTAATATAGTGTTTAGGCTCCTAATAGGATAGAACTGTTTGTCTTATTATAACTCTGTGATTTGTGCTCCTTAAGAACAAAAGAGTCTAAACGGGAGAGTGTGATAATTCATTTCCCACGTCAATAATGTTGGGCAAGATTTTGGTATATATTTATTAATTGTGATCTTTATGATTTGAGCTCTCTCCTCACCATGAAGCAAGAATCTAAACGAAGAAAACTTGTGATGACTTGCATTTTACATTGTTATTGTAAAATAAATTTTTTTACTATAATGTAAGGTTTTATAATTCTAAAAGCAACTTGAGTTAACATTAATTTTAGATGATAAGCTCGAGTAGTAGCGTTATATATTACCATTTTTTTCTAAGAGTCACCTAATAAAAATGATCATGAAGCTAGGATTAATTTAGTATTTCTTATTTGGATGGATAAAGAATTTTTTTTTTTTTTTTAAAGTTAACAATATTGCTAAAGCCCAAATTATCAAGGTAGTGATATTAACACTGTAAATATGTTTACTAACACTCTTATTGTTTTGATAGATAAGGCAATAGTATCCATAATTAAAGTTATTTTTAAAAGGCGTGAAGGATTTCACCTCTTTGTTGTCGGTGATGGAGGAAGGAAAATGGGGATTTTTTTTGAGGAAGTGAAGTGGACTTTTGACACATGAAACAATGCAGTTTTTTAAGCAATTAAAGTGTGGTTCTTGAGCTTGGATTTTGAGTCAAAATGTTTTGAGCTTAGCAAAATCAAATGAGTTTTAATGAATTTTGGGTTAAACCAAAATGAATTGAAGGTTTGATCTTAAATTTAATAAAATATAACAGTTAATTAAAACTTATGATGAATTTAGTGGATTGAATAGAAAAGATTTGATATGATAAAAATTCCATCATATCCCTTCAAAAAATTTGATACGGAATTAAATGTCAACATTAAACTTAATACATTTATGTGCTTTCACAAACAGGTGACACGCTAAAATGGTGGCATGAACAAATATACATGCATGATTCACGTTTACAGCAATAAAGGTTAGTCTATGCCAATTTCCAAGAATTTCCTAAACGTGGAGACTTTGGACAAGTCAAAAACCTCAAAAAACTTTTAATTCTTTTCAGTTTTGAGATATACATTTAGTCTTCTATTTAAATTCAAATTTATCAATAAAAAAAATAACGTGATCCATTCGATAAGAGTGAAATTGAGAACATAAGCTAAAATCCATGAATTATAACTGAGCCACAATCTTAGCAGCATCAGGAACATCCGGCTATCTCTACCTTCAACATCGCTAAAGAGAGCTTTTATCAGCACCTGAGCTTACGCTGGGAAGTACTGCTGTACTGGTCAAACTTGCTGCTCAAAACAAACCAACATATGGATTATATAAAAATTTAGATTAGTAATTAATTAAGCTTTCTAGATTAATGTACAGATATACTCTCTCTAAAAATTCATTTACTTCTCTATGACCCTCAAAAATTAAGCTTGGAATAACAATATTTTTTAAAAAAACACTTAATAAATATAGAAATCTTAAACTGCAGCAAGCAGACTGCCACTGTCAAATTTTGAAGTGAAACATCAACAATTTTTTCTGACTCCTTTAGCCATCGCCATTGAACTGCAGCAACATTTACTTGCATAGCCACCTAGCCAGGCACCCTTTGAGTAACTTGTAATAGATTGCCCAAGTAACTGTGAGTTTAAACACACTTTGCATACACTTGACAATGATGCTTGTCCTCAGTTATAATCCTTACTAAAATACTCATGCTAGAGTACCAACTAGAAAAATCCCTGCCATAGTAGAGACAACATCCATTGAAAAAAAAAGTAATTTATTATTTCAAGAAAACAAAGCAGAATTATATGCTAGAAGCAAAACACTGAACAAAAAATAGAAGCAAAAAAGCACAGGGTTCATTCATTCTAATAACTTCCTCCACTAGTACATCAAACAAAAAATACAGATTCCTACTCATAACTTCTTTAAACTAGGACAATGAAAAAAAGCTCAGAGTTTCATTCATTCTAATTACTTCTTGCACTAGAACATTAAACGAAAAAAATACAGATTCATACTCATCACTTATTCACTTCAATAAACTAGCACAGAAAAAAAAATTCAGTCATACACATCACTTTCAGCATTAGTACAGCAAACAAAAAACATAAATTCATAGTCATAATTTTCTGCAATAGAACAATGAACAAAAACATAGATTCATATTATTCACTTCCTGCACTAGTACACTGAACAAAAAACTCAGAATTCTCATCACTTCAGTAACAAAAGGCCAGAATTCTCATCACTTCAGCAACAAAATGAAACCCAGAAATCTCATCACTTCAGCAACAAAAATAAACCCAGAATTTTCATCATTAGTAAAATGAACGAAAAATAGAATTGCCATCATGTCCACTGCATCACTCTCTGCAACCCTTCCTTCCAGCATTGGCATCTGGATCTCAGTCATTTAAACAAATCAAGATGCATTCAAATGGCTAAAATACTTTATTCATTTGTTTACTGTATTATAGGAGGGAATCATGTTTAAAACCAAACTTGGATTATCACTTCAGACTACATCTTACATTAAAAAAAGCTCTACAAACACAGTTTGAGCTGTAAGACCAAGACCAGTCACACCACAAATCATTGAAGAACTTAAACATAATGCTAGCATGTTTTCTTCATTTGAGGTACCACTTGTACTACATATAACAGATTCATCATTCATATAACTTGACAGAATTGGCATCTGGATCTCAGTCGTTAAAACAAATCAAGCTACGTTCAAATGGCTAAAATACCTTACTCATTTGTTTAAGGTATTAATAGAGGGTATCATGCTTAAAGCCGAACTTGGATGATCACTACAGACTACATCTTACATTAAAAAAAGCTCTACAAACACAGCTTGAGCTATAAGACCAAGACCAGTCACACCGCAAATTATGGAAGAACTTAACATAATGATAGCATGTTTTCTTCTTAGGTCCTTCTGCAAGAGTCATTTGCAAATGACAAATCCAGCAAGAACGAAGAAAGGTCTCTATTGCACCATGCTCGTGTAGCCTGAGAGAAATGTACATAACAGACTATGAATTTTGGTGCTTGCATTCCCTTTAATTTTTCACACACAAGTCCAGATCAGAATAAACATATATCTTTCTTTGAAGTGAGAGCTATCTAAAATCATTCAGACTGAACAAAAAATCTAAACATCACAAAAATTAACAAGAATAGCATGACAGAGAAAGTTAATTAAATTTGAGGTATCACAAACTAAACAAGAATAGCATCAAAATATCTCTGGACACCTTTGTGAGACCAGCAATGAAAAAATCTTAGGCTAGTACAACTTAGCTTATTATATGTATTAAAAAATATACCAAGTAGCAAGCAATCAGAGAACTTTGAAGACCAATTTGACATGGGTATTCCACATTGAATTCAGTCTAATAGAATCTCCTCATTTTGCTTTGGGTAGCCAAATATTTATGGCTTAAAATTAGAACCAGAAGGCACCTTGTTACAATCTAGGGCTACACTTTACACATGTCACAGATGCTATCTTGTGAAGAAAAACTTCAGTGGTGTTCACAACATGACCGCGAACAACCCCGGGAAAAAACAGAAAAAAAAATGTATATATAAAAAACGCAGGCTTAAACTGTTGATTTGACATTAATAAGCAAAATATCATTGGAAAAAGAAAGGATTATATAATAAAAGAATAAATATTCAAGCACAGAATGAAAATTAAAAATGTTACAAAATCCAGCAAAGCAATCAGAGAACTTTGAAGACCAAAATAGAACACGAAATTCCACACCAAAATTCAGATCCAAATAACCTCATCATTTTGCTTTGCTTTGCTTTTCCAGGTAGTAACTTACTCAATATAGAAAGAAAAAAAAAAGAATAAACAATCATGCTGCTGAAAAGAAATAGTAACGAGCAACAAAGTATTCCCTTTTTTTGGCAAAAACAAACTCTATGCAGTGTAATCTTAAATTATGCACAGCACAAAATTGCTAATGCCAACGGCAATCGATTTCGCACCTTCGATGATACCCTTTCTTCGATTTTTTTTCCTTGCCACTGTAACTTCAAAGAAGCAAGGGGCTATTTGGTGCATTATCATAGAGTATTTCTGATTAAATTTGAAAAAAATATATTATAAATTAAACGTACCTGAAACTGGGAACAGAGAGCAAGCTATAAAATTTTAAAATAACCCGTATCTGTATTGTTTGTGAATGATGGCTGATTCATGTTCAGTTTGTTGAGATCTATTACTTAAAGGCAAAGAGCGACTTTTATAAGTAATTTGGGACGTAGGGTTACAGGGTTATATTCGCCATTCGGCGGGGTTTGAGTTAGGGTTTTAACTTTTAACAGACTTGTAAGCAACTCTGTCGGGTCGATTACAATTCGGGCTTGGACTGTTTTTCTAACTTTGGGCCTGTACTCAAAGTTCTTGAGAAAACATTTAATAACTTCCATATTATAAGTATACAAGAGTTGGACCTAACATTGCGTGGGCTCCGGTTATTTTTTTTTTATTTTTTTTAATATTTTACAAAAATATTGAAATATATGCAAACTATTCATAATTCTCCACGTACCTTTCTCTTTTCCTCTGTTTTCACCATTCACCAAATGTCATAGGCTGCTTAGTCCCTTACCCCTGCGAGCTGCAATGCAACCCTTACTCATTCTCTTTCTTCTCTTGAGAAATTCTTACCTACATCTAGTGCAAAACATTATTTGTACATCGAATAAAAACTTTATTAATAATTATTAAGTAATTTTATTGCTAACACGAATAGTGATTGTACAAAAATTATCAATGAAATTACCTAATAATTACCAATGAAATTTCCATTCGGTGTAAAAATGGTGTTTTGCACCGGATGCAAATAAGAATTTATCATATCTCTCTTTAAGTGCCACTTGGCAACCTCACATTTGTTAAGAACGTGCACGCCTTGGCATTATATTAGGTACAATTTTTTTCCCTTCTTTGAATAATTTTTTTCAAAAAAAAAAAAGAAGCGAATTGCATTGTATCTCGATCAGCAACCACCAAATTTTGTGGCTTTTTTTTTTCCAAGAAAAAAATTGTTGGTAAATGTCTGAAAATAATGTACACTTCAATAAAATGTATTTGATACAAAAAAACCCCATTCTAACATAGCCTAGCAATCTCGTTCCTTTCGAGGCATATTAAGGGGTTTTATTCCCATGGATTGAGAATAGGAATAGGATTTACAGTAATTCCCCAATATATACTATCATGTATAATATTTTATTCTATTATAAATATCTACAATATGATAACTCCCAACAATACTGAAACAGGGAACACGTGACATATACTCTTTGTCTTCATCTGTTTGTAGAAACAAAGCAGCTGAAAGTCTAAAGTGAGTAGTAAGAGTACTAAGGAGTTTGCATTCTTCATGCTAAAACATTTCAAAACTTTATCAATTTACTTCTCTTGTGTTAAATAAAACAAACTTGTACCTCTATTTATTTTGATCTTCATACCAAGAATCTTCTTAGCTGGACCCAAATCTTTTATCTCAAATTCATTGTTGAGCAGTGTTTTCAAGCTAGCAATTTCAAATTTACTTTTACAATCAATGAGCATAGCATCCACATACAACAATAGATAAATGAATGATCTATCGGCAAGCTTCTTGAGATACACACAACTATCATTCTTGCTTCTCGAATACCCATTACTTCCTATGAATGAGTCAAACCACTTGTACCATTGACGAGTAGATTGCTTAAAACCATATAGAGATTTCTTTAATAAACAAACACGATCTTCCTTGCCATCAATAACAAAGCCTTAGACTGATGCATGTAGATTTCCTCTTCAAGCTCCCCATGCAAAAATGCGATTTTAACATCAAGTTGTTCTAGTTCTAAATTTTTCATAGCAACCAATGATTGGAGAACACGAATGAAACTATGCTTCGTAACCGGAGAGAATACATCATTAAAATCAACTCTTGCAAGCTGACTATATCCCTTAGTAACCAAACGTGCTTTATACCTTACATTTTCGATCCCCGTGATACTTTCTTTTTTCTTGAATAACCATTTATAACCAACTATCATTTTATCCATTAGTGGTTTTACCAATTAGAAATCCAATTTTTCTCAAGAGACTCTATCTCTTCATCAATGGCTATTAGCCAGTTTGAAGAATCTGCACAAGCAATGGCTTCTGTATATGTGGAAAGTTCATCTGCATCACTGGTTTCTTACGCAACTGACAAAGCATAGACAATTGCATCAGTATTACTAAACAAAACAATATTATTGTACCTCAATGGTAGTCTAGTATCTCTTCTCGGTCTATGTTTGGCAATGTTGTTGGTATTTGTCTAAGGTTTAAACATGGTCTCAACATGGTTAAAGTCTAAACCAAGGTTAGAAGAATAAAGTTCAACATGTTAAAGGAGTGCACACATGTGTGTGCATCACTTTAGGTGTGTGTGCACACCTCTATTCAGCAAGGTAAAAGAGTGCGCACAGTTGTGAGAGGGACAGCATCAGTGTACGCCGTACCTCTCCCTCACCAGTGCTGCACCGCCCAGCAAGGAGGTAAAAAGGGTGTTTGCCTATCATCTCAGTGCCCCCTGTTCAGTGCCTAGGCACTAGGCACACTGATGCACACATGGACAGCTTGTTTTAGCCTCTTGTTAGGTGCGTGGATACAAGGTTAAAACACATAGGATCACTTAGAATTGATGGATGGCTAAGGTTGATTGCCCATCAAGATCTAAGGGTGGAGATTGACTTCAAGATAGGTTCAAGAAGTGATGGACTATATAAAGGGTCACCTAGGTTCAATCTCAAGAGTGTGATAACACAAGTAAGATGTGATGTAACTTGTGAGGCATGTGTGTGAATAAGAGAATTGTGTGAGAGTGCAAAGACACAGACATATAAGAGGGACTCATTGTAGAGAGGCTGGTTGTAAAGACGAGAGAGTAATATAGATAGAGAGCATTATAATAGTTCTTATCTTTTCATCTTCTCTTCTTAGTTTCTTCAAGAACTTGAGGTTTCTTGGAGAGGGTTGTTGAATTGTAACGAACTATTGATTTAGTGTAGAGAGTTCAAAGGAACTCACGGGGACGTAGGCATATTGTCGAACCTCGATAACAAATTGCTTGTGTTCTTTTCTTTCTTGCTTTCGATTGCTGTATTTCTTTCTATAAGTCATTCTAGACTTGGGTGTTTGGAAGATCACCACCTGGGCATCTTGTGAAGGTGATTTCCAACAGTGGTATCAGAGCTAGAGGAAATACCACAACAATGGTATCAGAGCTAGAGGAGATACCACAATAGTGGTATCAGAGTTGGAGGAGCTAGCACAGCTGGGTATCGGAGCAAGAACAGAAGGTATTGGAGCAAGACTCCAAGGGTCAACTTCTTGGGTGATTCAAGAACGGAGTTAAGATCTATATCTGATCTTGTTCTTAAGGTAAATCAAGAACAGAGTTAAGATCAATATCTGATTATGTTCTTGAGGGTAATTTAAGAACGGAGTAAAGATCAAGATCTGATCGTGTTCTTGAGGGTGATTCAAGAACGGTATTGAGATCAATCTTCGATCTGTGTTCTTGAGATTTAGAAGAAATTGGAAAGCATTTGTGGGTGCTGTATAAATCAAGGGATCTTCTCCGCAAGATGAGTTCAAATTTTGGTATTAAGAAGTTTGATGGAAAGGGAGATTTTTCCCTATGGAAACGGAAGATCAAGGCGGTTCTAGTACAACAGAAAGTGGACTTAGCTTTGGAGAAGATGATGCTTTTCCAGCAAGTGTCATGAAAGACCAGCGGATTGAAATGAAGAAGATGGCATACAACACCATCTTCTTGCACATATCGGATAATGTCACAATGGAGTATGGAGACTCGGAAGATCCAGCTGCAATATGGAAGAAACTAGATGAGTTGTTTCTTACCAAGACTCTCCCTAAGAAGAGGTGTCTTCATAAATGAATCTTTGCTTTTAAATTTGATCCTAATAAAGAGTTGCAAGATAATCTTGGTGCCAAGATAAGGAGTTCATCAAGTGGTAAAAGGCTATTCTTTAAAAGAAGGCCAGCAACTCGGTATGGCAGCAACCATGGCTACTACCAGAACAGAGGTAGAGGAGAGAGCCATGGGAGAGTGCACAGCAACAAGCATGGCTACTACCAGGATAGAGGTAGAGGAGAAAGCCATGGGAGAGTGCACAACAACATACATGGCCACTACCTGGACAGAGGTAGAGGAGAGAGCCATGGGAGAGTGCACAGTAACATGCATGGCTGTTACCGGGACAAAGGTAGAGGAGAGAGCCATCGAAGAGTGCACAACAACATGCATGGCTACTACTGGGACAAAGGTAGAGGAGAGAGCCATGGGAGAGTGCACAGCAATATGCATGGCTACTATCGGGACAGAGGTAGAGGAAAGATCCATGGGAGAGTGCACAACAATATATATGACTATTACTGAGACAGAAGTAGATGAGAGAGCCTTGGGAGAGAGTACTCCAAACCGAGATTTAGAGGGAAGAGTTGCTACTACTTCCATAAGGAGGGTCATGTCAAGAAAGATTGCAAGAAGATGACAAGGGATAGAGGAGGAAGCCATACCAAAAATGGAGAGGCTTCGGTTGCCAAGATAAAACAGCAAGATGATGATGTTCTTGTTGTGTGCTCAAGTGTTAGAAAGGGGCAAGAAGGTAGCGAGAAATGGATCTTGGATACCGAGTGCACTCATCACATGTGCCCTCACCAGAGTTAGTTAAAGAATTTTAAGGAAACCAATGATGAAAAGGCTTTATTGGGGAATGATATTTCTCACCAAGTGAGGGATAAAAGAGACATCCAGGTGAGGATATTTGATGGAATGATAAGGCTGTTGGAGAATGTGAGGTATCTCCTAGATTTGAGGAGGAATTTGATCTCATTGGGGCAGCTGGATTCCATAGGATACACATACAAGATAGAGGGAGGAAAGATCAAGGCAGCCAAGGGATCTTTGTAGTGATCAAAGCAGCAATGAAGGATGGACTCTATGAGATGATCGGAGACATGGAAATCAAGGATCAAGTAGCAAGCTTGATGGCTGAGATGGATAAGGTAGCCTTTTGGTATACTCACTTAGGACATATGAGCAAAGAGGGCCTGCAAGTTCTCAACAAGGATGGCCTACTTTGTGGAAACAAAGTAGAGGAACTTGATTTCTGTAAGTGTTGTGTTCTTGAGAAGCAACACCGGGTCAGCTTCAACACCGAAGTGCACAAGTCTAGGGGCATTCTTGACTACATTCATGCAGACCTTTGGGGACTAGCAAGGACAACAACACAGAGAGGTAAATTTTACTTTCTATCTTTAATTGATGATTATTCAAGAAAGGTTTGGGTTTATTTGGTTAAAAATAAATCAGATGCTTTGAATAAATTAGTGGTGTGGAAAAGACTGGTAGAGACTCAAATGGGCAGGGTAGTTAAGGGGATAAGAACCGATAATGTCTTAGAAATTTTTAACCAAGAACTTGATCAATTATGTAGGTTAAATAGGATTCTAAGACATAAGACGGTTGTTGAAACCCCTCAGCAAAGTGGAGTTGTTGAGTGGATGAATAAGACCCTTATGGAAAAGGTTAGGTGCATGTTAAATGGATCCGAATTACCCAAATGTTTTTGGGGGGAAGCTGTGTCTACTGCTGCATATTTGGTTAATAGATCACCCTTTAGAGCTTTAGAGCTCAAGACTCCCGAAGAGATGTGGAGTGGAAAACCCCCTGAGTTAGACAACCTTAGGACTTTTGGGTATGCTGTGTATGCACAACAAAAGGATGATAGACTTGGCCCAGGATCTAGAAAGTGTGTGTTTCTAGAATATGGGGAAGGGGCTAAGGGGTATAGGTTATGGTCCTTAGAGAAAGAATGATTGAAACTCATTATAAGTAGGGATATTAATTTTAATGAATTCTTATTTCCCTACTTAGAGAAAACTAACCCTGCAGGGGCTAGTAAGCAAACCAGTTCGGTATTTGTGGAGCATAGCATCAAGGAAGATTCAGTTCAGGTAGAGCAAGGAAGGCAAGAGGGTTCAGACTAGGTAGATCCCATTGATGAATGCCAAGCTCAGGACACTCGTGAGGAGGTTGAACTGGAAGTTAATGATGACGGGAGTCGGAAGAACTATAAGCTCACAAGAGACCGGGAAAGAAGGCTGGTCGGACCACCTTCAAGATATGGGTTTGTGGATGTTGCAGATGCAGTAGCTCCTTGGACAGAAGGAAGGATGAGTGAAAAAGAGACTTATATTGATGCCATGGGATGTAAGGAATCGCCAAGATAGAAGCTAGCTATGGAGGAAGAAATGGATTCTTTGAGGAAGAACAACTTATAGGAATTGGTGCACATTATGGGAAAACGAAGAGTTGTGGATTGTAAGTGGACTTACAATATCAAAGAAGGGTACCTTCTAGGAGATGAAGTCCAGAACAAGGCTAGGCTGGTGGCAAAGGAGTTCACGAGTAAAAAAGACATAGATTTCACAGAAACTTTCTCACCTAGACACAAGGTGGAGAAGATGGTGAGTATCCTCATCTATGTCATTGATGTGCTATTGGTTCGGAACAGCAGGAAGAGGATGGAAAGGTTTACATCTTAACTTAGTGAGGAGTTCGAGAGGAAGGATCTCAGCCTTACACAAAAGATCCTTGGGATGTGTATAATCCAAGAAAATGAGAGAAACTGGTTAAAGGTTTCTTAGGCAATGGGTGTTCTCAGCAGATTTGTGAGTAATCCCGGAAAGAACCATTGGCTTGGGATAAAGTGGTTGTTGAGGTATTGGAAGGCTAAGTGGCAACCAGTGGTAGCACTTATAACAACCGAGCCAGAATGCATAGCGACTACGAAAGCCATAAAGGAGGCTATGGGGTGCAAAGGGTTATTTAATGAATGAGAGTACCTAAAAGAGCAGGTGGTGGTGTCTTCGGATAGCCAAAGTGCATGGAACTTGTGGAGGAATCCGTTGTTCTATGAGGGGACGAAGCATATGGATGTTTGGTATCATTACATTCTAAAAAATGGTACGAAAGGATACATTCATGTTGACAAGAAGACCACGGAGGAAAGTCCTGCAGATTTAGAAACCAAGGTTCTACCTCTAAGAAGGTCCAATCATTGCCTTGGACTTATTAGGAATGGAGTCAGTTGATTGATGACTCAAGATGAGTTTGGATCCTGAAGTTGTCTGCAAAATGGTTCGGGTTTAAACGCTTAGACAAAGGTATAGATTATTGGTATTTATCTAAGGTTTAAACATGGTCTCAACATGGTTAAAGTCTAAACCAAGGTTGGAAGAATAAAGTTCAGCATGTTAAAGGAGTGCACACATGTGTGTGCATCACTTTAGGTGTGTGTGCACACCGCTATTTAACAAGGAAAAAAAGTGCGCACAGCTGGGCAGGGACAAATTACAGGACTGGAGTACCAACAATGAGATGAGTATCAGGAAGGTTTATGACTCAGTAAGACAGAAAGGAAATGTTGTTGTCTGGGCTCCCCTGGTATGGTATGGCCACTGCCCCCCTAAACACTCATTCATTCTTTGGCTGGCCATTTAGAACAGAATGCTCACCAAAGACAGACTCCTGTTGGAAGGTGAGGACAAACTTTGCCCTCTATATCTTGAGCATGAGGAAACCAGGGATCACCTTTTCTTCTCCTTCAGAATCAGCAAAGCAACATGGGAAGGCATTAAAAAGTGGCTAGGGAGTAAGAGACAGATAACAACAATAGAAAGTGCTATCAAGTGGACTCTAAAAGTTAGAGGAACTGGTCCTGCAGCCATAGCAAATAGATTGGCTCTTGCTTGCACAGTGTACAGCTTATGGATGGCAAGGAATGCTAAGCTCTTTGAGAAAAGTGTTGTCCAACCTTCCAGCCTTGCTAAGAAGATTCAGATTGTCATTTATAGAATAGTGTATGCAACTTGCCCTGAGGCTAGACTGCTTTTGTAATTCTTGTGGTTTCCATGATGTAATGTTTCAATGCTTGCCCCAGGGAATGCCTAGTATATTTGTATAAGTTTTCTAGCTTACTAGTTCTCTGGCTAGGCTCCTGTAGCTAGCCTCTAAGTTGATTTTGTATATGGCCTCATTGTATATCCCTTGGGTATGCCCAGTGATTATTTTATACATTTTGATCATTTAAACAAGTTTTATTTACAGATAAAAAAAAAAGTGCGCACAGCTATGAGAGGGACAACATCAATGTGCGCCGCACCTCTCCCTCACCAGCACTACACCACCCAGCAAGAAGGAAGTTATGGTGGAGGGCAGCGCCGCACCTCTCCCTCACCAACACTGCACCACCCAGTAAAGAGGTAAAAAGGGTGTGCAGGGGACTAAAATCATCCCATCCTCCTGAGCCTGGATGCAAGGAGCTTAAGCAAAAGCCTACTCAAGAGCAGGAAAATTGTGAGAGAGATAAGGGACATAGTGGCCCTAATGTGCAGGGGAGTGGCTTTCAAATAGTCAGGAAAAAGAAAAGAAGGCTAGTCCAAAAAGAACCACATTCAACTAGGAAGGGAGGGACAGCCTCCCTACCACACAAATGATAGTTGCATGCTGGAACATCAGGGGCTTTCACAAGCCCCTGAAACACAATGGGGTGCTACACTTCATGAAGGAAAACAAGCTTGATGTAATGGGGATTTTGGAATGCAAGCTTGATGAGACAAAGCTGCTAAATATTATGGGAAATAAATTCAATGAGTGGAGCCAGGTCAACAACTTCTCCACCCACTCAGTTGGCAGAATTTTGTTACTTTGGAACCCCTCAAAGGTTAGTCTCTCTATTATTGAATCATCCCCCTAATTTATCCATTGTAATGTTTCATGTTTAATCTCTTCATGTAATTTTGTAATCAGTTTTGTGTATGGTTTCAACACCATTGTATCAAGGAGGCCCTTATGGGATAACCTTTGTAATTTTAGCTATGACTTGTCTTCCCCTTGGCTTGTCTTGGGTGATTTTAATAATTTTTTGCTATTGATGAGAAAACTAATGGGCTGCCTGTAACAGATTATGAGATTAGGGACCCCTCTTATTGTTGTAGGGAAACTGGATTATCTGATGTCAATGCTAGTGGGTGCTTCTTCACTTGGTCCAACAACAAAGTTTGGTGCAAGTTGGATAGAGCAATGGTTAACAATGTGTGGTTCCAAAAGGGGATGAGAGCCCTAGCTTTCTTCCTTCCTACTGGTTGCATCTCTGACCACTCTCCTTGTATTGTTAGTTTGATGGAAGAGGTTAGTGGGGGTAGGAGATCTTTCAAATTTTTTAACATGTGGGTTGATCATGATAAGTTCCTGGACATAATAAGAACTTATTGGGGGTGTCCAAGGAGAGGCACTAAACAGTTCATCCTATGTAAACTCTTGAAAGGCCTCAAACTCCATCTTAAGAATCTCAATGAGAATCACTTCAACCATATATCCAAGAGAGCCTTTGAGGCTACAACCAAACTGACTTGCCTGCAACAAGAGCTTCACGACAACCCTAATGATGCTGATCTTCAAGTGAGGGTGGCTAATGTAAAGTTAAAAGCATTCCAGCTTGCAGAGGCTGAGAGAAGCTTCCTATCCCAACAGGCTAAATACAAGTACTTACTCAACAGTGATAGGGGGACCAAACTATTTCATGCTCTGGTCAAGTGAAAGTCTACCAAAAACCATATAGCTTCTATAAGGTTAGCCAATGGTTGTCAAACAACTTCTAAAGCTGAAGTGGTTATGGAATTCACTAGATTCTACAAGGAGCTCCTGGGCTCTTTTGGCAGCTGTACCCCCATGGAGATAGAGGTTATTAGAGAGGGGCTTGTTCTTCATGAGAACCAAGCTGAATAGTTGATCAAGAATGTAACTGAGGAAGAGATCAAGGCTGCTTTGTGGAGTATAGGGGAGGATAAATCCCCTAGACCAGATGGTTACTCATCCAAATTCTACAAGAAAGCATAGGTGGTTATCCACATAGAGATTATTGAGGCAGTGCAAGAATTTTTCCTGAATGGAAGGCTACTTAAGCAGCTCAACCATTCCTCTTTAGTCCTGATCCCCAAAAGTAAGCAAGCCTCTAGAGTTGAGGACTTCAGACCCATTGCCTGCTGCAATATGATCTATAAGGTCATCTTCAAGATTCTGGCAACAAGATTAGCTCATTGCTTAAATAAAATTGTCAACCCTGCTCAGGCTGCTTTCATTAAGGCTAGGAGTATGGCTGAAAACATCTACTTGGTTCAGGAATTACTTAGGAAATATTGTAGGAAGAGGATCCCTCCTAGATGCATGATCAAGATTGACCTCAGGAAAGCATATGACACTGTGGAATGGGAGTTCTTAAACAGCCTTTTAGAGGGGCTTGGGTTCCCCGAAAAGTTTAGAGCATGGACCATGGAATGTGTATCAACAACAACATTCTCTCTATCCATCAATGGTAGCTTGCATGGGTTCTTTAAAGGCAAAAGAGGAATTAGATAAGGTGATCCACTTTCTCCATACCTTTTTGTTCTGATAATGGAGTACTTGTCAAGGCTGCTTACAAGACTGAATGAGAAAGAAGGTTTCAGATACCACCCCAAATGTGATAAGCTCAAGATTACTTACCTGACCTTTGCTGATGATCTTATACTGTTTGCTAGAAGGGAGGCAAAATCAGTTAGTCTGCTTATGAAATGTGTTAACTCCTTTAGTGATTGTTTAGGGCTAAAGGCTAGTCTAGCCAAGTCCAACATTTTTCATGCTGGAGTTAAGCCTGAGGAGCTGATGGAAATCAGAAGATGCATTGGAATGGAGGAGGGCAGCCTCCCATTCAAATACTTAAGGGTCCCTCTGGCATCTGTAAGTTTAAATGCTACACATTATGCTCCCCTTATTGAGAAAATCTCTGGCTACATTAATGTCTGGGCTGGTTCTTCACTTTCCTATGCAAGGAGAACTTAACTTATAAAATCAGTGCTCCAAGGAGTGGAGTGCTTTTGGCTTGCAATTTTTCCCATCCCTGGTAACATCCTTGAAAAAATTGTCAGATTATGTAGGTCCTTTCTGTGGAATGGTAAGAATGGTGGCATGAGAAAAGCTCTAGTTGCATGGGCTGACATTTGTAGGCCCAAACCTGAGGGAGGTCTTGGGCTGGTGGATCTTAAAATATGGAACAAGGCTCTCCTCACAAGAGTCTTGTGGAACATCTATATGAAGAAGGACTCCCTATGGATCCAATGGGTCCAACACTACTATCTTTTGAATAAATCTATATGGGAGATCAAGGCATGTAAGGAAGATTCTCCCCTCTGGAAGAGGATCCTTGAAATCAGAGATGAGATGGTTGGTCAGCCCCCATCTTCTCAGCAAGCTGGTAACATGCTTATGGAATGGAGGCTGCATAATGAGCTAAGTATTAAGAAGGTATATAATGCAATGAGGCAGAAAGGCAGTAAGGTCAGATGGGCTTCCCTGGTTTGGAATGGTCACTGCCCCCCTAAACAATCATTCATACTTTGGTAGGCTATAAAGAATAGACTTCTCACAAAAGATAAGCTCCATCTTGAAGGGAATGATAAGCTGTGCCCACTATGCTCTGACCAGGAAGAAAACAAGGAACACATATTCTTCTCTTGTAGAGTTAGCAAGGAAGTTTGGGAATCCATCAACAAATGGCTTAGTTGTAGGAGGCAAATGAAATCAATTGAGAGTGCCATTAAGTGGACACTCAAAGTCAAAGGCACAGGTCCCCCTGCAGTGGCCAAGAAGACAGCTCTTGCAAGCACAGTCTACTCTCTCTGGTTAGCCAAAAATGCCAAACTTTTTGACAAAGTTCCTGCCCTTCCAGCTGGTATAGTGAAGAAGATCCAGATTGGTATATACATAAGTGTCTATGCTGCCTGCCCTGAATTTCAACTACTGATATAAGGCTCTTTTGGTTTTGTGTACTTCCTTTTGTATGGCTACTTGTTGTACTCCTGGGTATGCACAGTGTATATGTTAGACTTTTAAGCCAAAATTAAAGGCTTCTTTGTATGACTCTTGTTTTTGTATATGCTATATTGTAAATCTCCTGGGATTTTTTGTACATTTTTGATCATTTATACAAGTTTATTTATAGATAAAAAAAAAGGCTGTTTGCCTAGCGCCTCAGCGCCCCCTGTTCAGTGCCTAAGCGCTAGGCACACTGATGCACACATGGACAACTTGTTTTATCCTCTTGTTAGGTGTGTGAATGCAAGGTTAAAATGCATAGGATCACTTAGAATTGATGGATGGCTAAGGTTGATTGGCCATCAAGATCTAAGGGTGGAGATTGACTTCAAGATAGGTTCAAAAAGTGGTGCACTATATAAAGGGTCACCTAGGTTCAATCTCAAGAGTGTGATAACATAATTAAGATGTGATGTAACTTGTGAGACATGTGTATGAATGAGAGAATTGTGTGAGAGTGCAAGACACAGACATACAAGAGCAACTCATTGTAGAGAGGCTGGTTGTAAAGAAGAGAGAGTAGTATAGATAGAGAGCATTGTAATAGTTCTTATCTTTTCATCTTCTCTTCTTAGTTTCTTCAAGAACTTGAGGTTTCTTAGAGAGGGTTGCTGAATTGTAAAGAACCATTGATTTACTGCAGAGAGTTCAGAGGAACTCACGGGGACGTAGGCATATTGTCGAACCTCGATAACAAATTGCATGTGTTCTTTTCTTTCTTGCTTTCGATTGTTGTATTCCTTTCTATAAGTCATTCTAGACTTAGGTGTTTGGAAGATCACCACTTGGGCATCTTGTGAAGATGATTTCCAACAAATGTTGTAAGGCAAATCCTGAATCTGTTATGTTTGTTCTTCACCCAAATTCTCACCCTGTTCAGAAACAAGTTGTGTGAAAGTACTCTGTATAGGATCTGAATCAAAACTTCTTAACTTCACTTTCTGTGTGCTACTCTTATTACCCTTACCCTAATCAAAACCAGAAGGTGGAATTTAGTTGATTCATTAAAATTTACCATCGTGAACAATGAAAACTTGGTTGAGTTTTAATTTTTTTATTAAAATATAAAAGTTAAACGACTTTTCTTGTCAGTTTTGTCACCATACTTCAAGTTCATTTGATTGTTGCATTGGTTTGGCACTTGGGGCTTACAGGCAACAAATACAAGAAAATATTTTTGGTTGAATATTTTAAATTATATTTCAAAATATTGAAAATGCACAAAAGTACCATGTGGTTTGGTCTTTATTTGATTAACGAACCAAAACTCATATACTCAACAAATAGAACGTTGTGTTGGTTTGGCACTTAGGGCTTATAGACTTACGGTCAACAAATATGAGAAAAATAATTTTGTTTGAATTTTTTAATTTTTTTTTCAAAATAATGAAAATATACTCATATGGTTTGATCCTTATTTGATTAACAAAAAAATTCAGATATTCAAAATCAATTTTTAAAACTTTGATACTAAATTTAAACAAAGTCGAACCACATACTACATTTGTTTATTTTCCTCTATTTTATAACGAGTATAATTCTTCTATTTTGCAATATCCATTAAACTACCAATCAAAACTCAACTAGATAACCTAAACACTAACAAATATGACAATTTCTACATGCTTGCGTCCCATGAAGACATGAGTTTTGCTAGCTCCAGTGGGAAGCGTGTGCAAAACCAGTTTGGGCAACTAGAAGATATGCCTAAACCTTGGCGATACTCATAACTAATGCAATAAATTGCTTTTTTGCAACAAATTTGAATTTTTTAATTGTCAAATAATTGTGTTAATGTTGTTTTAGAGAAATTTAAAGTACTAAAAAGAAATTCCAAACGCTAATTTCAATTAAAATTCTTGTTTTGAAGAGCTGGAGATATGATTTTGCATTAATACATGTTTGGTTGCCTAGAAATTTCAGGTACAACAATTAAAGGTTGATTGCATTTTCAGTTCCTCTAAGGATATTGCGGTGATATTCTCCTTCTCTGTCTTTCTCTCTCTTTCTCAAGCAGGAAAATGATCGTTTGCATCTTTTACACCTTAATTAAGAATTAATACTAGTTTGTTTTTCATTAAAACTGTTTACGACTAAGGTTCACTAAGCCACGTGACTCATGAGTGACGTGATTAATATTAGGCTTAATGTTAATAGGCAGATGGATGTTTTTGATTGAAGTTCACCTTGTTTTTTGGTCTTGAGATTAATTGTTTGTATCGTGAAAATAGGCACATGGATAGAATTCTTAGCTTTAGATATCCATAAAATAGATTATTTTTATTAAACATCATTATTACTTTTCAAATAAGAAAAGGCTTGAGCCTTGAGATTTCAATAAATTATCGTCAATTTGTACCCATGATGACTTGGCTGTTAACTCCCGCGGAAAATTTTCACAGGAACACTCTTAGACTTGACATTTGCATAATGCATAGCTAGGATGACAGAAACCTTAGCAATCATTGTCATTCTCACAAGATGATGGCACATTTCTTGCATTGGCTCCCAACAACAAACCTGTTATTAATATTTATAATATTATTCAATTGTCATAAGAAAAAAAATTGAAATAAAATATAGTAATACCAAATCTTTATCTTTTTGTTTTTATATAACATCATTTTTGTTATTATGAAAATAATACATGTATGGTTTTTATGTCTTTTTCATGAGTTTATTACTACCATTATATATCTCACTCAATAAAAATCACAGTTTACTTTTATTATGATAAAAAATAATAATTAAGCAAAAGCTAAAATGTACACTTGAGTAAAAATAGATTTAAATCTCTCTCTTAATGCATAGAATGAAGAAAATAATTAAGATGTACATATCTAGGAATGTAATACGTATAGAGAGAGATGCCACTTACTAGATGCAATGATTAAAAGCATGACCAAACAAACAAATTTAGATGAAGCTTTCACCATATTTTCTATTGTGTAATTTGCAGTATTTTCAACTTACAAGTAAACAACAATAGGTTACTTGAGCTATGTACTCAAATTCCATAATATTTATAGAGTAGGGGAAAGGTTCTAACACTCGTAAGGCTAGATAATCCTTCTGATCATATTATGGCAATGAATGGATTAATGGCAATATCTTCATGCAAATATAGAAATATAATCTAATACAATTAATATGGATGATTTCTTTCCTAAATTAGGGCAAATAAGAATCTTAATTCTCAAAATGGGAAAGAATCTAGTTAACAAATCCTGCTGACGTGGGATTACAGTTTCCAAAGCCATACAATTCCACCCTGGATCACGAGAGTTAAAGATTCCAATCTTACAATCCCAACAAAAAGCACAGTTTCAGTCATATGATTCTTCTCAAAGAGGAAGCAGGGTTTTAGTCACTTAAAGTCCCATCGACGTGGAAATATGGCTTTTAAAGTCACAAAATTCCACCCTCGGATCAACAGGAGTTTAAACTTCAACCAACGAAATCCCTATCGAAGCTAGAGTTAAAGGCTCCAATGGTCATACAATACTACATTGGACCAGTTAAGAATAACGACTTCAATTCGACAATCCTGAACCAAATAGGGATTGTGACTTCGATCAAGAAAATGCTCCCTGAGTACGAGAGCAAAGGCTTCTAGAACCACACAGTTTGTCTCCAGGTCAAAAAGAATGATGAATCCAGTCACGTTTACCTTTTTCCAAAAAAAAAAATCAACTACACCCAACAAATTCCTCTTGACATGAAAATTAGTGCTCTTGGAGTCTTACAAGCTCTTAGTTAAAACAAGAAACAAGCTTAAAGTGCACAATTCTTACCACGAAAATACTAAGGTTTAAACCACTCAATCCCCACTAATGTAGAATTAAAGCTTCAACTAAGCAGTTCCTCACAGAACGGACGTAGAACTCCTAGCCAAAGCTATGACTTCGGTCCTACTGAGGTAGCAAGAAAGGCTTCTACTCACTTAAGAATCTCCTCGATCTTCTTAAGGAGTGGAAGACATATGATGTGATCAAAATTATCCGGTCTAATAAGAACCGAACATGTGGCCAGCTACCTTTGGGAAATATACGGACCAAACCTATTCTGACAGTAATAATGGATATATCACCATATAGTTTGAAGTTTTTGTACTTGACGAAAGAACTCACAATAGTTTGGCACTTGGCAGGCTTCCAATCAACGAATATGGAAAAAACAAATTTGATTGAATTTTAATTTTTATTACAAAATAATAGAAAAATACATAAGTATCATATGGTTTGACCTTTATTTGATTAACAAAAAATCTTATGTACATAAAGTTAACCTTTTCAAACTTTAACGCCGAATTTAAAACAAAGTCAAACCATGGTATATTTGTTTATTTCCCTCTATCTTTTAACGAGTATAATTCTTCTACTTAGCAGTATCGATTAAACTACCATTCAAAACTCAACCAAATAACCTAACACTAACAAATATGATAGTTTCATCATGCTTGCATCCCATGAGACTTTAACTGTTAACTCTGGTGGGAAATATATGCAAAAACACTTTAAAAGAGGATGGTTCATAAAACCAGTTTGGGCAATCAACAGATATGCATAAACCTTGGCGATACTCATCACTAGTACAATGTTTGGTTTTTTGCCACAAAATTGAATTTTATAATTGGCAAATAATTTTGTTAATGCTATTTTGGAGAAATTTAAAGTACTAAAAAGAAATTACAAACGCTAATTTCTGTTAAGATTGTTGTTTTGAAGAGCTGGAGATACCATTTTTTGTTAATACTTGTTTGGTTGCCTAGAAATTACAGGAACAACAATTGAAGGTTGATTGCATTTTTAGTTCCTCTAAGGATATTGTAGTGATACTTTCTCTCTCTCTCTCTCTCTCTCTCTCTAGCTAGAAAATTATCGGAAGATGTGGTTTAAATTCAAATAAGGTTAGGCCCGAAGTTTCTTACAATTAATTAAAGGCCATGCTTGTAACGACCCATCCCGAGCGGGCCCACTAAGGACGATGTCAATTACCTTTCAGAATTGAGCACCTGGACACACAAATATATACTACAATAGAATAACATCATATATATATATATATATATATATATATATATAGTTAAGATCATACAGTTATTACTACTATAAGGTTTTAGCTTTACAAGGTGTCTAAAGAGACACAGCCAACCGGTTACAACTTCACACCTAATATACAATATAACACAAAAAAAAGCTTGACAGAGGATGCGACGCTCGTGGGCCCACCTAAAACTTAGTTGAACATCCAAGTTTCACCACTTAAAATCCGAAATCACCTGGAAGCTTACCTGAAAGGTTATAAAGAGGAAGGGGGGTGAGCTATAAAGCTCAACATGTTCTTACACTACACAAAGTAATCACTTGTTAGAAAAAGTTGAGGGCTTATTATTATTTCTTTTTTTCTTTATACTTTATTTGTTCGTGTTGGAAATCACCTTGACAAGATGCCCAGGTGGTGATCTTCCAAACACCCAAGTCTAGAATGACTTGTAGAAAGAAATACAACAATCGAAAACATGAACAAGAAAAATCAAAGAAAGAAAGAAGACAAACAATTGTTATCAAGGTTCGGCAATGTGCCTACGTCCCCGTGAGTTCCTCCGAACTCTCTGCACTAAATCAAATGGTTCTTTACAAATACAGCAACCCTCTTTAAGAAGCTCAGGTTCTTGAAGAAACCAAGAAGAGAAGAAAGGAAGAAGATAAGAACTAACAATGCTCTCTATCTAATCTAGACTTCTCTTTCTTTACAACCAGCCTCACTACAATGAGTTCCTCTTGTGTTTGTGTCTTTTCACTTTTATATAATTCTCTCTCATATTTACAATTGATCTCACACAATATCACACTCTAATTGTTGAGAATGAAGCTAGGTAACTCCTTATATAGTGCACCCACTTCTTGTCAATTCTTGTGAGTCAATTTCCACCCTTAGATCTTGATGACCACTTAACTATGGCCCTCCATCAATTCTAAGTGGTGTTGTGCATTTTAACCTTGCATCTACGCACCTAAGAAGAGGTTTAAACATGTTGTCCATGTGTGCAGTAGTGTGCCCAGTGCCTAGGCACAGAACAGGGGGCGGTGCGGCGCTGGGCAGAGTCCCTTTGCACACTCTCTGGGTGATGCGGCACTCACTGAGGGGCGGTGTAGTGCTGGGGAACTTCAAGCAGCATCCTTGCTATATGGTGCGGCACTGGTGAAGGGGTGGCATGGTGCACACTGATGCTGCCCTTCACCAGCAGTGCGCACACATTTTCCTGCTTGTGTGCAGAAGTGCGTACACTAGTGCACCTACCTTTACCTTGCTCCAAAGTGATGCACACACATGTGTGCAGTCTTTTAACATGCTGAACTTTAATCATCCAACCTTGGTTTAGACTTTAACCATCTTTGAACCATGTTTGGACATGTTTAAACCTTAGACAAATACTAACAATCTCTACCTTTGTCTAAGTGTTTAAACCCGAACCACTGTGCAGAGAGTTTCGGGATCCAAACTCTTCTTGAGTCATCAATTAACCAACTCCAATCCTAAGTAGTTCAAGGCAATGATTAAACTTACTTAGAGGTAGAACTTTGGTACCCAAATCAGCAGGATTTTCTTCCGTGGCTACTTTATCCACATGGATGCATCCTTTCGTAACATTTTCCCGAATGAAATGATACCGAACATCTATGTGCTTTGTCCTCTCATGGAACACCGGATTCTTACACAAGTGCAATGCACTTTAACTATCCGAAAACACCACAACTTACTCCTCCAGTACCTTCAACTCTTCCAGTAACCCTTTGCACCACAACTTGCTTCCTTAATGGCCTCCGTAGCCGCTATATACTCAGCCTCAGTTGTTGAGAGTGCTACCACTGGCTACAACTGAGCCTTCTAACTTACACAACGTCAATTTAAATTGAAGAAGTAGGAGGTAATCGATCTCCTTTTATCCTGGTCTACTCCATAGTCCGAATCCGCAAAACCCTCAAGGCAGATGGACTTACCCCTCTTCTCATAAACCAACCCTACTTCTAGGCCTCCCTTTAAGTACCTCAGCAACCACTTCATCCCAAGCCAATTCCCCTTTTCGGGATTACTCATAAATCTGCTGAGAACACTCATTGTATGAGCAATGTCAGGTCTAGTGCTTACCATGGTGAACACAACAGAACCAACTGCACTAGAGTAAGCGACTTTCTCCATTTCTTTCTTCTCCGCCTCTGATCTTGGACATTGATCGCTGGAGAACTTGAAATGACCAGCAAGGGGAACCTTCACTGGTTTACTATCTTCCATAGAGAATTTAGATACCATCTTTTCTATGTAGGAAATTTGAGAGATCTTCAATCTGTTTCTCTCTCTTTCCCGGATGATACACATCCCAAGGATCTTCTTTGCATAGGCAAGATCCTTCATCTCAAACTCCTCAGTAAGTTGAGCCTTTAATTTCCTTATCCTCTCCATGTTGCTCCTAACCAGCAACATGTCATCAACATAGATGAGGATGATCACCACTTCCTCAACCTTCTACCCTTTATAGTACAAGCACAAATAATAGTAGTTCGTCATGAAACCCAAGCTGATTACAAAGGAATCAAACCTCTTATTCCATTGCCGAGGTGATTGCTTCAGTCCATAGAGAGATTTCTTCAATTTGCACACTAACTCTCCCTGTCTTCCTTCCTCATAGCCTTCGAGTTGCCTCATGAAAATGGTCTCATCGAGCTCTCTATGTAAGAACGCTGTCTTCACATCCATTTTCTTAATTTCTCAATCAAATTGGACCACTAATGCTAACACTATCCGTATCGTCTTGTACTTCACAATCGGTGAGAAGATTTTGGTGAAATCTATGCTTTCTTTTTGTGTGAACCCCTTCGCCACCAGCCTAGCTTTACACTAGACTTTATCCCCTGGAGTATTCCCTTCTTTGATCTTGTAGAGCTATCTACAATCCATAACCCTCTGTTTTTCTGGTTTGGGCACCAACTCCCAAGAGTTGTTCTTCATCAAAGAATCCATTTCTTTCTCCATAGCCAGCTGATACTTTGACGAATCCTTACATTCCATGGCATCCGTGTAAGTTTCTGGTTCAACCTCTCATTCTATCCAAGGAGCTACTACATTAGCGTCCGCAAACCCATATCTCAAAGGTGGTCTAACCACCCTCCTTCCCCGGTCTCTTGTGAGCTAGTAGTCATTATGACTTGCTGCATCAACTTCTTTTTGTTCAGCCTCTTTTTGAGTTTCTTGAGCTTGGCCTTCATTAAAAGGCTCTACCTGGTCCGAACCCTCTTGCCTCCTCTGCTCTACCTGAGCCGAGTTCTCCTTGATGCGATGCTTCACAACTTTTGGACTGGTTTGCTCACTAGCCCCTGCAGGGTTAGTTTTCTCCAAGTAGTGAAATAACAATTCATTAAAAATAATATCCCTACTTATAATCAGTTTCGTGCCCTTCGTTTCTAAGGACCATAGCCTATATCCCTTAACCCCATCACCATATCCTAGAAATATACATTTTCTAGATCTTGG
Organism: Bretschneidera sinensis; assembly: GCA_023935145.1. Lineage (NCBI taxonomy): Eukaryota > Viridiplantae > Streptophyta > Magnoliopsida > Brassicales > Akaniaceae > Bretschneidera > Bretschneidera sinensis. The sequence goes on along the minus strand of CM043701.1, from coordinate 108,326,692 downwards.
GCTAAGTTTATCCTCATTCTGATGTACATATATAGCACACCCAAAAGTCCTAAGGTTGTTTAATTTAGGGGGTTTTCCACTCCATATCTCCATGGGAGTCTTGAGCTCTAAAGCTCTAGAGGGTGATCTATTTACCAAGTATGCAGCTGTAGTCACAGCTTCTCCCCAAAAATGTTTTGGTAAACCAGATCCTATTAACATACACCTAACCTTTTCCATAAGGGTTCTATTCATTCTTTCAGCAACTCCATTTTGCTGAGGTGTTTTTATTACCGTTCTATGCCTTAGGATGCCATTCAATTCACAGAATTTATCAAAATCCTTATTGCAAAATTCTAAGCCATTATCGGTTCGTAAAGCCTTAACTACTCTACCCGTTTGAGTTTCCAGCGACTTCTTCCACACAACAAATTTATTCAAGGCATCCGATTTATTTCTAAGCAAATAAACCCATACTCTTCTTGAATAATCATCAATTAAAGATAGAAAGTAAAAGTTACCTCCCTGTGTGGGTGTTCTTGTTGATCCCCAAAGGTCCGAAAGAATGTAGTCAAGAATCTCCTTAGACTTATGCGCTCCGGTGTTGAAACTGACCCGGTGTTGCTTCCCAAGAATATAACTCTCACAGAAATCCAATTTCTCTACTTTGTCTCCTCCAAATAGACCATTCTTGCTAAGAACTTGCAGGCCCTTTTCGCTCATGTGTCCCAAGCGAGTGTGCCAAAGGGCTGCCTTGTCCATCTCAACCATCAAGCTTGCTGCTTGATCATTGATTTTTGTTTCTCCGATCATCTCATAGAGTCCATCATTTTTTGCTGCCTTGATAACTACCAAAGATCCCTTGGCCACTTTGATCTTTTCTCCCTCTACTTTGCATGTATACCCCATGGAATCCAGCTGCCCCAATGAGATCAAATTTCTCTTCAAATCTGGAAGATACCTCACATTTCGCAGCAGCCTTGTGACTCCATCAAACATTCTCAATTGGATGTCTTCAATCCCCCTCATTTGGCAAGAATTATTATTTCCCAAGAAGACCCTTCCATCATTGATCTCCTTGAAATTCTTGAACCATTCCTTATGAGGGCACATGTGATAAGTGCACCCGGAATCAAGAATCCACTTTCCACTACCTTGCTTCCTGCTTACATTTGAGCACACAACAAGAACATCATCTTGCTATTCTCATTTGGCAACTAAAGCCTCTCCATTGTTGGTATGACTTCTCCTCTCATCCCAAATCCTCTTCTTGCAATCTTTCTTGAAATGGCCCTCCTTGTTGCAGTAGAAGCATCTCCTTCGTCCTCTAAGTCTTGTCTTGGAATGAGATCTCCCATGGCTCTACCCTCTACCTCTTGATTTCTCTTAATAGTTGCCATGAGTGCTACTGCCATTCCGAGTTGCTGTCATTCCTTTTACGAACAGCCCATCATCACTTGATGTCTCCTTCATCTGGGCTTTGAAATCATGTGCCCTTAGGGCATTGATCATAATCTCCTTTGTTAAAGTATCCCTTCCATACTCAATAACATTAATCAAATTATCAAAGCAACCAGGAAGAGAATTTAACAAGATAACAGCCAATTGTTCATCCGAAAATGTAATGCTACAGCTATTCAAATCTTAAACTAGCTTATTAAAGACATCAAGATTATCTTGCAACTCTTTACTAGGATCCATTTTAAAAGCAAAGATTCTTTTAAGAAGATAAATCTCGTTAGGGAGAGTTTTGGTAAGAAACAACTCATCTAGTTTCTTCCATATGACAGCAGGATTTTTCGAGTCTCCGCACTCCCTTGTGACACTATCTGACATGTGCAAGAAAATGGTACTGTAAGCCATCTTCTTCATCTCAGTCCGCTGGTCCTCCGTGACACTTGCTAGAAAAACATCATCTTCTCCAATAGCCAAGTCCACTCTCTATTGCATTAGAACCGCCTTGATCTTCTGCTTCCAAAGGGTAAAGTCTCCCTTTCCATCAAACTTCTCAACATATAAATTTGAAGCCATCTTTGCAGACAAGATCTCAGATTTATGCAATACCCACAAATGCTTTCTTCAACCTCAAGAACACAGATCAAAGATGGATCTTAACACCGTTCTTGAATCACCCTAAAAAACACGATCAAATCTTGATCTTTACACCGTTCTTGAATCACCCAAGAAGTTGATCTTTGATTCTTAGAGTCTTGGCTCTGTCACCTTCTTGTTCTTGCTCCAATACCCAGCTGTGCTAGCTCTGATACCACTATTGGAAATCATCTTGACAAGATGCCCAGGTGATGATCTTCCAAATATCTAAGTCTAGAATGACTTGTAGAAAGAAATACAACAATCGAAAACATGAACAGGAAAAATCAAAGAAAGAAAGAAGATAAGCAATTGTTATCTAGGTTCGGCTATGTGCCTACGTCCCCATAAGTTCCTTCGAACTCTCTGCACTAAATCAAATGGTTCTTTACAAATACAGCAACCCTCTTCAAGAAGCTCAAGTTCTTGAAGAAACCAAGAAGAGAAGAAAAGAAGAAGATAAGAACTAACAATGCTAGCTATCTAATCTAAACTTCTCTCTCTTTACAACCAGCCTCACTACAATGAGTCCCTCTTGTGTTTATGTCTCTTCACTCCTACACAATTCTCTCTTGTATTTACAATTGATCTCACACAATGTCACACTCTAATTGTTGAGAAAGAAGCTAGGTAACTCCTTATATAGTGCACCCACTTCTTGTCCATTCTTGTGAGTCAATTTCCACCCTTAGATCTTGATGACCACTTAACCATGGCCCTCCATCAATCCTAAGTGGTGCTGTGCATTTTAACCTTGCATCCATGCACCTAAGAGGAGGTTTAAACATGCTGTCCATGTGTGCAGTAGAGTGCCCAGCACCTAGGCGCAGAACAGGGGGTGGTGTGGCACTCGGTAAAGTCCCTTTGCACACTCTCTGGATGGTGGGACGCTCACTGAAGGGTGGTGCAGCGCTTCAAGCAGCATCCTTGATGTATGGTGCAGCGCTGGTGAAGGGGCGGCATGGTGCACACTGATACTGCCCATCACCAGCAGTGTGCACACTGGTGCGCACACATTTTCCTGCTTGTGTGCTGAAGTGCGCACACTAGTGCGCCTACCTTTACCTTGCTCCAAAGTTATGCACACACATGTGTGCAGTCTTTTAACATGCTAAACTTTAATCTTCCAACCTTGGTTTAGACTTTAACTATCTTTGAACCATGTTTGGACATGTTTAAACCTTAGACAAATACCAATAGTTTGTATACATAGTCATTTAGCACTTTGCAAAAAAACAATCTTAGTAATCATAATAAAGTCCTATAAAACACACAACCAACCTGCAGTCATCGTTCCATTGTTAATCAAAATATCACAATTTATCCATACAACCAAACATTTCATATGCCCCCTTACAAGCCAAGTAATTCAAATTCATGTATGGTATGCCAATGCAGCATGATGCAATGCAATGTATCCTCTCATAATCAATCATAATCCATCGGGGACATCTCCCCACGTACTGGTACGTTTCTTAAAAAATAAATTTTCGGAACCCTCCTTGATCCAGGCCGGGTCCAATCATCCAAATATATTCGGTACCCTTACACCCCTTGTGGGAAGGGATCTATTGTCCTCACACAGCACTCCCTCCCTCATTAACATACCATAAATTTCAATGCATGAAATGAAATGAATTCAAGTGATGAACATCATCAAATTCTCATCAATCCTTACAATCACACAACATTCAACACAAAGGTTTTGAAATCACTATCTCATCATTAATATATAATTAACTTATCTTACCACATAGTTATAAATATAATTATTATATATAAATAGCGAATTGAAATTCTTATGTAACCTTTTTGTTTTGGTTTCCCCACTAAAATTCATGCTTACCAAGAGTAGGATAATACTCACCTTACGCCAAATACCAGTCGTGGATCACTTCTTTACCTTTACTATGATCATCCACCACACCTATTGAAATGCCATTTTTAACAATAAAAGCAAACTATATATAAAAATAGCCAATGAGTATAGTATTTAAAACTTAGACACTTAATAAGGAATCAATCATTCCATTTACTTACACATATAAATCAAAGAAAATACTACTAAAGTTCATTCTTCTCCTTAATCACTTATTTTCACTCTTTCCTTCTTTCCTTCATTCTTTACTCCATAAAACTCTCAATTCATATGGACTTTAAATTTCAAGACACTAACTTAGAGTAATTACCAACAAATCCCAACTTGTAAAAAGTATTCATTCTAAATATAATTTCCCGATCCAGAAAAAGTCTCTTACTTAGAGGAATTTCTTTTAATTCCTAAAAGGGTTTCAAATTTACAGCCCATAGTAAAATTCTCTAACAAAACCCATCTCAAAAATCATGTTATACAAGAATAACACTTCAAAATTCACAAACTCTTATTACATTCTTCCAAAGTGTGGGATTTAATCAAACCTCCATCAATAGATTTTAGATTTTACAATACTCACAGCGAAAATTAAACCTTAACACCAAAGTTCCATAATACCAAAATTTCAAGATTTCTTTCAAATTTTCTTCCAACTTCAAATATTTCAAACTAAACCAATTTAAATTCAAATCATCCCAACTAAAGTTCTAGGTCAACTTTAGGAAGTATATTTTAATTTTAAAATAGTTGGCACCCAAAACTACCTCAAATTCTTACTGAAAACAGCTCACAAAACTGCCCAAAACATGAAATTTTTTCCAGAATTTCTATATAATTCTCCCAACTTAGACAACTCATAAATCTCTCAAATTAAATCTAAATGACCTCAAATAAAAGCCATAAATTAACATCAAGAAGTCTAGTTTAGGTTTGTAGTTGAACACTGATAGGTGCTTAAATATTCATATTTAAGCCACCTTATTTACATTTATTAGATCCTTAGTTATGTTATTTTAGTCATTTTTACTTCATTTGTGTGTTTTACATGTGTTTATAGGGTCTTGGAAGAAAAGAAGTAGTTTTGGCACTTAAAGGAAGAAGCTTGGAAATCCTGGAGGATCCTCTGGTCAAGCTGCGATCGATCATACCATTCAATGCAATCGAGCGCATACAAGAAGGATCGAGCGCACACTGCGGTCGAGTGCAAGACGCGTGCAATCGAGCGCACACATACGGGCGTGAACAGTAAACTGCAGAACCCTATTTTGGAAATAAGAGAGTTCTGACGGTTTAGGAAGTTTAGGGTTTCCTGCACCTCCTATGACTACTCAAGCCCTATAAATACACCTGTAAAGCACACATAAAAAAACACAACTTAGAGAACACTTCTCTTATCTTTTACTTGGAGTTGTAAGCTTTGGGAGAGAATTGACGCCTCTTCTCTCGAGTTTATTCTTCCTTTTATGTTTAGTTTATATATGATGTTTATCTTAAACAACATGTGTAACTAACTTTCTTATAGGGCTCGATTAAAGCCCTAGTTATGCTTTTCCATATATTTATTGATAAATCTTTGCCAATAGCCTTTATTATGTTGCTTAACTTGATTAATGCCTGTGCTTATTTAAATTCCTCATATGTATGTGTATGGCCAGCGTATGCATGTGGTATTGATTGGTTAGTTAGATCAATTTGGATGACCGAGTCCTGGGTCTAACATTAGTAACAAAAGATATCCACATCGGATTCTTAGATTAATCAACATGGGAAACCAGGAGTAGATACTATGCCTTAGGTCTCATGTGGTTGTCGATTTCCATAGTACTTATGCTTTCTTAAGGAACAACTCAAGCAGATACAATGCTGAATCCCCTAAGAAAGAAAAAAGTTAGAGTAGATACCATGCCTAACTCGTTGCTTAGGAAGATTAATAGCTTAAGAAGTAGATACCATGCCCTTAGGTTGGTGACAAGTAGGTATACATGATAAGGCTAGTGCACTGATACATTATACAATTGGGAAAGTATGACTAGTGGTGGATATCAAAGCCTTATGTCTTTATTATTATCACTCACATTCAACAGTTATTTGATTTTACTTTAAAAAACTAATTCTAAAAACTGAACTTTACCAATCCCTGTGGAGATGATCTTGCTTTCGCACACTACACTACACTATTGACCTTGTGCAGTTGCAAGTAAAACGAGTATGATTATTTGCTTATTTATTTAGGTAGATAATCGCGCAACAAGTTTTTGGCACCGTTGCCGAGGATTGCGCTAAAGTTCTTTTAGAATTACTTTCGTTTAATCATTATTATTATTACGTTATTTTCTGTTTACCATATTTGTTTTTCATCAAAACATAATCGAGTTGCTTTCTGTTTCAGGCACATCAAACCCTAATCGCACCTTCTGTGATACTTGCGATCGATCGCAGCCTTTTGTGCGATCGAGCACAATTAGGGCAGAGAGTTACCCGAGCAACAGAGTGAACTGCTGCACTGAAGTTGTTGTGACCTGATTTATGCACGGACTTCGATCCCGACATCCAACATTCTTTCCCCTTGATCCCGAGCTTGAACGGACCATCCGACAAAGGCTTAGGGGCAACTTCGAGGAGAACGAAGAAGAAGTCGAAAACGAAACACCAATGGCGGAACAGCTCGAAAACCAGCAACCACTTGCACGAGTATCGATGAAGCACTCTTTCATCCCACAGAACATTGATCAACCATCATGCATTGCATACCAATCGGAGGCGGCGGGAAACTATTACATATCTTCGTAAATATTGAATGCTTTGACTCATTTTAGGGGTACTCCTAATGAAGATCCACACTTGAACCTCCGAGAATTTTTCGATCTTTGCAAGTTCCAGCACATATAAGGCCTAGACCAAGAAGGAATAAGGTTAATTTTGTTCCATTTTTCCTTGAAAGATAATGCTAAACTTTGGTATAATTCTTTGCCTGCAGTTTCCATCCACACTTGGGAGGAGTTGGCAAGCAAGTTCCTAAGGAAGTTTTTCCCGGCCCAAAAGACGAGGCAAATGAGGAAGGAGATCCAGTCCTTCCAACAAAAAGATGGAGACCTCTTCTTCGAAGCATGAGGACACTTCAACGAATTGCTACTCAAATTCCCACACCATAACCTGCCTCAAGATGAACTAGTACAAGCCTTTTATGAAGGTTTGAATGACACTAACAAAAGTATTGTTGATTCAGGTTGTGGAGGAGTGTTGATGGAGAAAAGTAGCGAAGAAGCAATGGAGCTCTTCGAAACCCTCAGCAAACACACTCAGCAGTTCTCCTCTCGAGGTAGACATGTGACCAAGGGTAAGGGTATGTATAAGGTAAATGTAAACGAAGGATCTTCCCCTTAAATGGTAGCAATGGAAAGGAAACTAGACTTATTGGTAAAAGCCATGACTGCCCAAAATGCCTTATCTAGCCTACCATCTACCCCACTCCAGGTATGTGCAATATGTTCCCAATACGATCATAATACTGACACTTATCCGTTGTACTCATCTGCAGATCTGGAACAAGCCAATTACGTGGGGCCTAACAACTATCCACCGAAGAACAACCCATATGCCAACACTTATAACCCTGGATGGCGAAACCACCCAAATTTCTCGTGGAGAAACAATCAAAACAATCAAGGACATCAACGAAACCCCCATCCCAGTGCTCATGCTACTCCCGAACCAAAGAGGAACGACCTCGAAAGTCTTGTGAGATAATTGACCACTTAGCAGTAGCAATTAATGACGACACAAGAACAGTTCATGACTCAGTAAAAACAAACCATTGCAGCACATGAGCAAGCAATTCAAAGACTAGAGGTACAAATGGGACAACTAGCGAAGGAGCTCAGTGGCAGAAAGCAAGGAGAGTTCCCTGCTCAAACACTACCTAACCCTGGGGGACATCAACAATTAAACACTGTGACAACCCTGAGAAATGGCAAAGTAATAGGGTCTGATGAATCTGCAAAAGCATCCAAAGAAAAACCATCGGTGTCAAGGGTAAGTGAAACAGAGAAGGTGAATGCTCCACCCATCCCGCAAAGGTTAGTAAAACAAAAGAAAGACAACAAACTAATTGATATTTTTGAAACCTTGCGGAAAGTAGAGATTAATATTCCTTTGTTAGATGCCATTAAACAAATTCCTGCATATGCTAAATTTCTGAAAGATTATTGCACTAACAAAAGAAAGTTTCAGGAACATGAGACGGTTGCCTTAACCGAAGAGGTAAGTGCTGTGCTTCTAAGAAAATTACCACATAAACTGAAAGATTCGGGTAGTTTTACTACTCTTTGCAGGCTAGGTGACCAGCTGTTCGAGCATGCACTATTGGATCTAGGAGCGAGTGTCAACCTGCTGCTATACAGTGTATACGAGACACTAGGTTTAGGGGAGCTTCAACCAACCTCCATCACTTTACAGTTGGTAAAAGTAGGTAAATTCATTATACCTGCTAATTTTGTAGTATTAGATATGGAAGAATGTACTTTACCATCATCCTAGGACGCCCCTTTATGATAACTACTGACACTAATATTAGTGTAAAAAGGGGTGTAGTCACTATGAAAGTAAATAATGAGGAGATAGAATTTAAAGTATTTAATACATCAAAATCAGTCAATGAAGATAATGAATATTCTAATGCGTGCTTCATTCAAGATGTTGTTAAGGCAGTTTCTCAGGTCCATCACACTGTTCAATCGGAGACCATCCCCAATCATAAGGACACAAGAATGGACATTAGGCCGGAGGAGGACAATGTGATTAAAGACGTCAATAAAGCTGTGCACCTTTTCACGAACAAACCAAAGCCTTCAATTAAGTATGTTACTCAAATTGAACCTCATGCACTTACTGATACTAACTTTCCTTATTTTATTGACCAGACATCAAAATGGGAGATGAAGCAACCATCAAAAGCATTTGAACCACCTGATGTGGATTCTAAGTGCCCCCTTCCAAACAACTAGTACTGAAACATGAGAGTGCTTGAGCAAGTTCATTTCAATTACCCATATAGCTTAAGCATCTCTACTGAGGTTAGTGGTACTGAGGCCACTAACAAATGGTAAGGTTGTACTGTTCTAAATTTATCATTTTTCAACTAAGGTAAGTTTTTACTTTTGCCCATGCATATTGCTTGCGATCGATTGCATCATCCAGTGTGATCGAGTGCAACCCGTGTGCGATCAAGCGCACTCGTGGCAGAAGGTTTAGATATAAATCTACAAATTTTCACTCACACGCACTCACACTCTCTCACTGTTCACTCGCACCCTTACACTCTCTCTCACTCGCACTTTCCCGTCTACCAGCATCTCTCACACTCACACTCTGCCACCATCATTCACCATCACTTCCATTATTCACCATCACCACTACCATCCATCATTCACCACCACGCTCCACCATCACCGCCATATACCCCATCCCCATTACATATTCTGTCCATTACACAAGGTACACATTTCCATTCACACACACACGAATTTTTACATGTTATTTACATACATTTATGTTGTTTTATGTGTGATTGGGACTTTCTTATTGTTTGCAGGAGGATAGGAACAATTTCAAATCTTCAAGACCATAACTTGGTCTTTTAGTGCACACAAACTGTTCGAGGAAAAGCCTGACCGTGTGCGATCGAGCGCACGACATTTGCGATCGAATGCATAGCACAGTGTGCGATCGAGCGCACATATTTGAGATCGATCTCAAATTAGGCAGAAGCAAACAAAAGCATGACCAAACCATCTGCTCCCACCTCCGGTACATCCAGCAGTCGTGCCTCGTCATCCCGACCCAGTATCAAGCAACAAGAGCTCTTGTTCGAGACTGCCTTCGCCATCGATGAAGTATTTAAGCACTTAGACACCACTCAATGGGTTGTCCAAGCCTGTAGACACCGAGGGTTGAAGTGGTTGTTTAAGCCGGTTTGCTCCACTACTTACTCCCAGCTCATAGTCTAGTTTTACACGAACCTATCATTTGACTACAACAGACCGGGGGTACTCATCTCTTCAGTCCAGGGTACACCCATCGAGGTGACTAGTGCCGATATAGCCGCTGCTCTTCATTGCACCGACGAGTCCCCTCTTGAGGACATCGATATCGACGAGCAACCGAAGTCCTTTGCCCTGGCTGAGATCATTACAAACATGTGCGCTAGCCAGTATACCGACAGACATAACAATGCGGCCAGCTGGTCAAAGTTGCCTCCACGACTTTGGCTCGTCGACACAATCCTACAGTGCAATGTGTGTCCATTGGGGCACAAGACACAACGGCGAGACCAGTTTCTCCAGTCCTTATATGCCTTCCACAGAGGCCACTGGTACTCCATTCCGGCTATCATTTGGAGCCAGCCACACAAGTTTTGGGATCACATTCATAACCGTCAGACCACCACGGTGAATGCATGTGGCCTCCCTTTCCCGTTCCTACTCTCTTACATACTCAAGAAGAAAGGGATAAAAGGGGACTTCCAGCGACGGCCCAGTGCAAGAGCATCCCTTCTTCGGGAAAGCTCAGTGGACACATAGCCTCTCGCATATGCCTAGAGGACTCCCAGCACCTGCTCCAGCAGTTGAGAGAGTTGAGGAGGACCGTATGGAGACCGAGACTCCTGTCATTAGCCCAGTGTGAGAGGAGGACCATTCGGACATGGGACCCACCGAGTCCCAACACTTTCTAGCTGAGCTGTCCTCCTTTCGAGGCGAGGTCTCTACCGCTACCACACTCGTGCATCAGTGCATTGATAGTTTAGAGGCGTGGTTTGCACGACAGGAGGCTATGTTGCAGGCTATTCTTGATCGCCTACCTCTGGCACCCGGTACCTCTTCGACTGCACCACCTGATGATCAGCAGTGAGAGGATACCACGTCTGGCTGAAGACGTTAAACTTAACGCTAATGGGAGGCACCCCAAAGCATATCCTTTTTTTTAGTTTATTTCATTTTATTATTCGTATTTCCTAGTTTATTTTTCTATCTGTTTATTATTACTTGTTTTCCATTTTATGTTTGTTTCTCTTTCGTTTTCAAGGACAATGTAAGTGCATCCGATTGAGGTTTGGGGGCGTGCTACGAGCCATGCCAGCCATGCAGTTCTCCATCTCCCAGGTCAGCTCCTTCCATGCTATTCACACATTAAGGACAATGTGCACTTTAAGTTTGGGGGTATGGGGACACATTCACACACTCACTATGTCCCACATTTTTCTGTTTTGTTGCTATTTTCATAGATAAACGCATGTTCGTTCTGTCCAATAAATTTTTTTTTGTGATCTAAATGAAACTTTGTGATTCAACTTCATCAGAGAGCTTAACACTTTGAATATATAGGCCAATAATCAAGTTTAGAACCTAGATCACTGCCTTTTAAACATTTAAGGATTCATAAGTTTGACCTAAACTATCACAAATACACTAGCACATAACTGTGTGGGGTATGACATGTTATTCGGATTTGTATGTTTCTTTTGCTTAACTGTGAACTAAATGACTTATTAGATTGACATTTTGGCACATAAAAATAGAAAAGATTGATTAGTGCTCAAAAGAAGAAATAAATGCTCCTAATGATCAATAAAACTTGTTTTCTGCTAAGTAACTGGCCCTCTTGCCTCAGTAAGCATTGAGTGTCACGTCAAAAAGTGGAAAATCTTAAATGATCATAAAAAAGAACTTTCCGCTGAGTAACTGGCCCTCTTGCCTCAGTAAGCATTGAGTGTCACGTCAAAAGGTGAAAAATTTTGATTGGTAGCATTAAGACCAGTAAGTTTCGTAGCCTTTTTTACTCGAGCTAGTAAGTCCTTAGGGGTGTCTTTACACCTAATGCCCTAAAACCATCTGGTTTGGGAGTCATTGGCTAAACACTCGTTACACGAGTCAAAAAGAAAGCTTAAATGAACTAACTTGGCAAAAATCTCACAAATAAAAGAAAAGAAGAAAATCTATGCCATCTTTGTTGACTCTAATAGGAAGTTTGGTGAATCTTGAGTCATCGAAACACTACACATTTGAATTACTTGGAAACCCAATCTTTTATGTGCTAGTTCACCACACATTAAAGTCGAACTTGTGATGTCTTAAATTGTCTTATGCAAGTGATTTGCGTTCAAAACTCTTATTCATTGCAAAAATATGTTTATATATGTTAAGCTTGCTCATGAATGCCCATGATAGTTTTGTGTTAAGACTTAAACTTTTGTGGACACTATGAACATTGGATTTATCTGTGTGTTGTTATTTTTCATTTTAGTTTTGTTTAGTATTGCTAAGGGACTGACAATATGTAAGTTTTAGGATGTGATAGGGGCTTAAATATTCATATTTAAATATTTAAGCCCCCTTATTTACATTTATTAGGTCCTTAGTTATGTTATTTTAGTCCATTTTACTTCATTTGTGTGTTTTACATGTGTTTATAGGGTCTTGGAAGAAAAGAAGCAGTTGTGGCACTTAAAGGAAGAAGCCTGGAAATCCTAGAGGAGCCTCTGGTCAAGCTGCGATCAATCGCACCATTCAATGCAATCGAACGCACATTGTGATTGAGCGCATACAAGAAGGATCGAGCGCACACTGCGATTGAGCGCAAGACACGTGCGATCGAGCGCACATATACGGGCGTGAATAGTAAACTGCATAATCCTATTTTGGAAATAAGAGAGTTCTGACGGTTTAAGAAGTTTAGGGTTTCCTGCACCTTCTAGGACTACTCAAGCCTTATAAATACACCTATAAAGCACACACAAAAAAACACAACTTAGAGAACACTTCTCTTATCTTTTACTTGGAGTTGTAAGCTTTGGGAGAGAATTGACGCCTCTTCTCTCGAGTTTATTCTTCCTTTTATGTTTAGTTTATATATGATGTTTATCTTAGACAGCATGTGTAACTAACTTTCTTACAGGGCTCGATTAAGGCCCTAGTTATGCTTTTCCATATATTTATTGATAAATCTTTGCCAATAGCCTTTATTATGTTGCTTAACTTGATTAATACCTGTGCTTATTTAAATTGCTCATATGTATGTGTATGGCCAGCGTATGCATGTGGTATGGATTGGTTAATTAGATCATTTTGGATGACCGAGTCCTGGGTCTAACATTAGTAACAAAAGATATCCTCACCAGATTCTTGGATTAATCAACATGGGAAACCAGGAGTAAATACCATGCCCTAGGTCTCATGTTGTTGTTGATTTCCATAGTACTTATGCTTTCTTAAGGAACAACTCAAGCAGATACCATGTTGAATCTCTTAAGGAAGAAAAGAGTTAGAGTAGATACCATGCCTAACTCGTTGCTTAGAGAGATCAATAGCTTAAGGAGTAGATACCATGCCCTTAGGTTGGCGACCAGTAGGTATACATGATAAGGCTAGTGCACTGATACATTATACAATTGGGAAAGTATTACTAGTGGTGGATATCAAAGCTCTATGTCTTTATTATTATCACTCACATTCAACAGTTATTTTATTTTACTTTAAAGAAACTAATTCTAAAAACTGAACTTTACCAATCCCTATGGAGATGATCTTGCTTTCGCACACTACACTACACTGTTGACCTTGTGCACTTGCAAGTAAAATGAGTACGATTATTTGCTTATTTATTTAGGTAAATAATCGCACAACAAACATTTTTCAAAATTTCCTCAAAATCTGCACGGAAAAGCCAAAGGAACAAAATAGGTTGTTCCTCCGTTGCTCAGCGTGTGTAGGCCACGTGCCACCATGGCCTGCTGGTGGAGGCTCACCTCCCTGGCTAGAAGACAACTGATGATGGCAGAAAATGGTTTTGGAAGTTTGGGGGCAAAAAGATCTTGAATGGTTGGGTTAAGGCTAGGTCAAATATTTGAAGAAAATGGGTTTTTGATAAGGAAAATTTTCTGGTGCTTTTCCTTCTCCCCTTTCTCTCTACCGAGTTTCTCTTTACCAAATGAGAGATTTCACTCTTCTAGGTTAACTTTTCTCTTATATACTCCCACTAACACTGGAACTTTTATCAATCTACCCCTCACTTTCTTCTTTTATTAATTTACAAGTCCTTCCTTTAACTTTCCTTATAGTATTTAAACACCCCCAAAGTTTTCTTTTCTTTCTTACTTAGAGTTCCCAAAAAAATAAAATAAAAACTGGATTGTAAAAATTAAATTATAAAGGGTTTAAAAAAATTTGGATTCTACAATTCTCCTCTCCTAAAAAAAATTTCGCCCTCGAAATTTTCAACTAACCTGAATTGAGGAATAGATAAGGGTATTGGTTCTTCATTTCCACTTTGCTTTCCCATGTAGCTTCTTCGGCACCTCTATTTCTACAAAGCACTTTAACCAAGAAAATGACTTTCTTGTGAAGAACTTGTTCCCTAGAGTCCAAGATTTTTACTAGCATCTCCACATATGAAAGGTCATTTTGAACTTCTATGGATTGGAATAGAATGATGTGCGACTCATCCGGTACATATTTACGCAAAGCTGACACATGGAAGACATCATGATGTTGTGAAAGTTCTGGAGGTAATACTAATCGGTATGCTGCAAGTCCAATCCTTTCAATAATCTCATAAGGTCCGATTTAACGAGGGCTTAATTTCTCTTTTTGCCCAAACCTTAAAACTCCCTTCCAAGGGGAAACTTTAAGATGCACATAATCACCAACTTGAAACTCCAACGGTCTCCTCCTCTTGTCTGCATAACTTTTCTGCCTACTTTGAGCTATCCTTAGATGTTCCCATATTTTATTGATCCTCTTTGTGGTTATCTCTACCAATTTTGGTCCTAAGACACTTCTGTCCCCCACTTCTTCCCAACATATCGGAGTCCTACATCTCCTACCATATAATGCCTCGAAAGGTGCCATCCCAATGCTGGTTTGAAAACTATTATTATATGCAAACTCCATAAGGGGTAAGTACGCATCTCAACCAACCAAAAAGTTCATAGCACACGCTCGTAGTATATCTTCTAAGATTTGAATTGTTCTCTCTGACTGACCATCCGTTTGAGGGTGGCAAGCTGTGCTAAAATGTAATTGAGTACCCATAGCTTGTTGAAATCCCTTCCAAAATCGAGACATAAACCGAGCATCACGATCTGATACAATACTTGATGGTATACTATGCAGTTTTACTATCTCAGCTACATATAACTCTACTAATCTTTCATAAGACCAAATTATCTTGATGGGTAGAAAATTAACATATTTAGATAATTGATTAACTATGACCCAAATGGCATCAAAACCTCTCTGAGTATGAGGAAGTCCTATCACAAAATCCATAGTCACCCTCTCCTATGGCCACTTCGGTATAGGAAGAGGTTGCAGCAACCCTGCCAGATGTTTATTCTTAGTCTTCACCTGCTAGTATACTAAGCATCGAGAAACATAGTCTGCTACATCTCTCTTTAAACATGACCACCAGAAATTTTTCTTAAGCCCTCTATACATTTTATTACTCCCCGAGTGCATAGAATAAATAGTGTCCTGAGTTTCCTTTAGGATCTCCTTTCTTAACTCCACTTCGCTTGGCACACAGATTCGATTTTCCATCATCACAATTCCATCCTCTCTCACCACAAAATCGCTCCACTTGTTTTCTAAAACCTCATTCTTAATAGCCATTAACACTGCATCCTTACCTTGAGCATCCAATAGACGACCTACTATTAATGATGTTACCACCATGTTAGCTACTAACCCCCTAATGGAGTTGGCCTCATGCTTCACTTTTAAACTTCTTAATTCCTCAATTAACCCGGAATCATAAATCTTCAAAGTTTCCAACTTGCTACTGGATTTTTGACTTAATGCATCAGCCACCATATTAGCCTTTCCAAGATGTTAACTTATGGTACATTCATAGTCACTGATAAGTTCTATCCATCGCTTTTGTCTTAAGTTTAACTCCTTCTGGGTAGGTAGATACTTGAGGCTCTTGTGGTCTATAAGATCTCACATCTTACTCCATAAAGATGATGTCTCCAAATTTTCAGGGCAAAGACTATCGCTGCTAACTCTATGTCATGGGTGGGGTAGTTCTTTTCATAGTTCTTCAATTGGCATGAAGCATAAGCAACAGCCTTCCCATGCTACATTAGGACATAACCTAACCCTTGATGTGAAGCATCACTGTAAACCACAAACCCCTCATCACTCGAAGGAAGGATTAACACTGATGCCATTGTCAGCTTTTCCTTCAATACTTGAAAACTTTGCTCACATTATTCTGACCATATAAAATTTTCTTCCTTCTTTGTTAATTTGGTTAAGTGTACCATAATCAGTTAGAAATCTTTGATAAATCTCCGATAATATCTCGCCAATCCCAAAAAGCTCCTAATCTCAGTCATATTTGTAAGTCTCTCCTAGTTTAGAACTGCTTCAACTTTCTGAGGTCTATAGCCACTCCTGCTTCTGACACCACATATCCTAAGAAGGTCACTTATTTTAACCAAAACTCACATTTGTTAAACTTGGCATAAAGCTTCTCTTTTCTAAGAGTCTCCAGTACTATCTTCAAATGTCTGGTATGGTCTTCTTCACTCTTCAAATATACCAAAATATCATCAATGAAAACTACCACAAATCTATCTAGGAATGGCCTAAATACTTTGTTTATCAAGTTCGTGAAGGCTGCAGGGGCATTTGTCAATCCAAACGGTACAACAAAAAATTCATAGTGTCCATAAAGGGTGCGAAAGGTAGTCTTCGGAACATCCGAATCTTTAGTCCGTAGTTGATGGTAACCCGATCTCAAATCTATTTTTGAAAACACCCGAGCTCCTTGCAACTGTTCAAACAAATCATCAATTCTTGGTAATTGGTACTTGTTATGAATTTTCATCTTGTTTAGTTGTCTATAGTCCATACATAATCTCAAAGTCCCATCTTTCTTCTTGACCAATAATACTGGAGCTCCCAAGGCGATACACTAGGACAAATGAGTTTCTTGTCTAACAACTCTTGAAGTTGGACCTTAAGTTCCTTTAATTCTGCTGGTCCATTCGATAAGGGGGTATCGAAATAGGAGTAGAACCAGGTGTGAGATCAATAAGAAAATCAATTTCCCTAACAGGTGGTAAACCGGGCAACTATTCAGGAAATACATTTGGAAATTCCTTAACTATAGGTACTCCTCCAAATTTCACACCTTCCTCAGAAGAATTGATCACATAAGCTAAATAACATTCACATCCCTTCTTCAACAATCTCCTAGCTGAAAGGGTAGAAATGAGACATTGTAAAAGAACCTTATGTTCTCCTTGAAAAGAAAATTCTTTTCCCCCCGGAACTCGAAACATTACCATCTGCCTAAAACAATCTACTGAGGCGTTATACTTAGCTAACCAATCCATACCTAAGATCAAGTTAAAGACCTTTATCTTTAAGGGCAATAAATCAACCTTAAGTTCTCTATCCCTAATGTTCACAACATAGTCCCGAAACATCCATTGGATTTCCACCTTCACTCCTATAAGAGTCTCAACAATCATGACCTTATGCAAACATGTTCTAAGTACATCAACATATATAAGAAAAGAAGTAAAAACAAAAGAGTGTGTTGCACCAGGATCAATTAACATTCTAGCATTTCTACCAAAAAGAGAAATCATACCAGTCACCACGTCAGGTGTGGCTTAAGCATCCTACTGAGTGATTGCATAAACATGACCTTGCCCTCTCTGACCTTGACTAGCATCCCCTCTGCCTGTCGTGACCACCCGGCCTTGACTACCATTCCTACCACCTCTAGTCCCACCGCCTCGACCCACTTAGCCTCATCTGGAGCCTCTAGCTGTACTCACACTACTAGTTGGCTTAAGTCTTGACCAACAATCTGCTCCCACATGACCACCCTGACTACATATAAAGCATACTACACTTTGCAACACAAGACAATCCCTTTGAATATGTTCAGCTAATTCACAATGATGACACAACTTAACATTACAATCTCTAGATACGTGACCCATCTGATCACACCGAAAGCATCCTTTAGTATTCATTCATGATATTGTATCACTTCTTCTACCTTGTGCACTTCCTCCTCTGACTTGAGTTCTTAAAGGAAATGATTGTCCTGCAGTTCTTTGAATTCCTCCCACTGAACTTTGTACTACAGATGCTACTGGTTCACTCTGAAGACCTTGACTCATCTTAAATAGCTTGCCTCTCATACTTTGCTCTCTTTGGGAAACTGATTTACTCCGTTGCAAAGGATGACCACCTCGGACTCCAAACCCATAACTACTTTCCCTAGCACTCTCTGACTTGCTCCTCTTTTGTTAATCTTGATGTCCCCTCAACTCTATTATATCTTTCTCTACAAGTAGTGTTTTATCCACCAGTCTTCCATAGTTTGAGTGATCTAAATATAAAAGACGAGTACAAATGATGAGTCTTAAATATTGCAAATTTTAGACCCTTAACTTATATTTGTTATGCTCTTAGTTAGTAGTATTTCACTTTATTTTACGTCTTTCTTGTGTTTTGTGTATTTTTATAGGTTTGTGGAGAAAATAAAGCATTTCAGGAGATGTGAAGCTTCTGGAGACATTGCGATCGATCGCACGAGATATGCGATCGAGCGCACCTGCCTACGAACGAGCGCATGGTCAACATCCCACATCGAAATATTTGAAGTTCAGTGCATCTGCGATCGATCGTAGCAGATATGCGATCGAGCGCACATGAGATCGTGCACACAAGACATGCAATCGATCGTATCTGCGATCGAGCGCACACGGGCAGTATCCCACATCGAATCTGCAACCCATATTGCTCCGGGTCTTCTCCTATATAAACACCATCTGGCTTCATCATTCAGTGTACAATTCCTGAGCCACTTTGGTGTTTACCGGTGGACGTCCGCCAACATTCTGGTGGATCTCGAAGGCATTGCTACCACGAGGGGAAGTGCCGCCCGTCAGCGAGTGGAATTTCTCCCATGTAAAGTTGTTTATTTATTTCTTTATATTCAGTTGTTTTAGTTTAAATGTTTAGCACTTTTTATTATAGTTTTATAGTCATGATTGGCTAGACTCTGCAGCTAAGGTTGAAGATGAAGCCCCGCTGTTGTTTGGCGTAGTAGTTCAGATTTGCTTGTACAAATCTGAAAATTTTTAGTATAAAATATTTTGTCAATTATTTGAGTTAATCTTATAATTGATTGAGTTTAAATTGTCTGTTGGATATTCTTTGTGTTTCATCTGATGGATACATTGAATACTTTTCGATTAAATTGGATTTCCTTTGTGATTTGTTAAGAGCGGATACATTGGATGCTTTTGGTTTAGTTGGGATATTCTTTGTTTTTTGTCTTATAGTTGGATTCATGGAATCTTTTGATAGGCTATTTTTTAGGACATATATGCTTAAACTTTGGTGGGGTGGATTCGGAAACCTTAGTGTTTTTAATTATTAGTTTTTTAAATCAATTTAATTTAGTTTTTATTTATTTTGCAACATATAATTACAAATTTGGAACTAGGTTAAGATAAAGTTAGTTTAGATTAAAAATATATTTTCACAACGCAATTCCCTGTGGATTCGACCTCGCACTTGCACAACACTATATTGCAAATGACTCGTGCGCTTGCGAGTAATTTAAAACTCACAACAAGTTTTTGGCGCCGTTGATGGGGAATTGTTTGGTTTGTGAAAATTTTTGGTCTAAAATGATTTTATTTTTCTATTAGTTAGTTATTTTTTTTTGTTTAAAAAAAAAATTTATGTGGATGAATCCAGCGCCGGTTTCACAGTCTTTAGAGGACGCCCTTAAGGATTTCATTAAAATGACTGGCCCGTCCCTCAATGCTGCCAACACATTCAATGTTGATAACTGTTCTATCTGTGCTAGTCCTCTGCATTTAGCACAGAATTGTCCATCAATGCCGGCTTTTGCCGAGTATCTCATGGAACAAATGAATGCTTTCAATGAGTGTTGTTGGCAATCAAATGGATCTTACTCTGAAACATACAATCCAGGGTGGTGGGACCACTCTAATGTTTCATGGACGCAGAACCAACTGAGGAATCAGGGAGGAGACCCTTATCATGCTCACAATCAATACCCTCCCGAATTTTCTCCACCAATTCCAAGTTATGGTCACTCAGCTTATCCAACACCATCACCCGCTTACCAAGCTCCCATTCAAGCGCCAGCGTCGGTTTCACAGTCATTGGAGGACGCTCTCAATGATTTCATGAAAACGACTAGCCAATCTATGAGTGAAGTGATGAGTGCAACAATAGAAAACACCCAAGCGATTGCCACACTAGAGAGTCAAATTGATCAAATCACAAGTTACGTGGGTGAAGGAGAGGAAGGAACGTTCCCCAGTCAAACTGATCCTAACCCAAAGGAACAGTTTGCAGTGGGAAATTTATTAACTCCTATGCATTGGCAGGAACAAGTGCAATCAATTGTCCCATTGAGGTCTGGGAGACAAGTACACAATCAAGTGGAAGAGAACCCTGCTATGCACCAAGGGTAAGAAAGTGGCAACAATGAGAAGAGAGATGCTGAGCCATCTACAGCCACACCTATTATTAATGATCTATCTAGGTTGTTTTTACCTAAAGCGCCTTACCTTGAGAGACTACAAGCGCCCAAGAAAGAAGGGAAGTCTGAGGACATTTTGGAGGCATGCTTTGCTCAATTTGAAGACGATTTGGATTTAGATAAGTTGTTTGAGCAAGCAAATGCTACTTTGGAGTCTGCTCCTCAAAAGATCAGTGAGATGGAGGAAACCACAACACCTGAACCCCCCAAGAAGGAACTTAAGCCTTTACTGGACAATCTTAAGTATAAGTTCCTAGGTCAAGCAGATTCTTTGCCTATAATTATAGCTTTAGATTTGGGTGATGCTCCAGAGAAGAAATTATTGGACGTCTTAAGAGAGCATAAGGAAGCTATAGGCTGGACTATTGAGGATGTTAAGGGAATCAACCCCTCGTTGGTAATACACACGTAACAGTTCGAGGAGAATGTCAAGCCATCGAGGGAGCCACAAAGAAGGCTCAACCCTGCTATGCAAGAGGTTGTGAGGGCAGAAGATATTAAGCTGTTAGAGGCAGAGATCATTGTTGTGAGTTTTAATTTACTCGCAAGCGCACGAGTCGTTTGCAGTATAGCGTTGTGCAAGTGCGAGGTCGAATCCACAGGGAATTGCGTTGTGAAAATATAATTTTTAATCTAAATTAACTCTATCTTAACCTAGTTCCGAATTTTGAATGATAATTTGCAAAATAAATTAAAACTAAATTTAATTGATTTAAAAACTAATAAAAAAAGGCACTAAGGTTTCCGAATCCACCCCACCGAAGTTAAGCATACATGTTCTAAAAATATAGCCTATCAAAACATTCAATGAATCCAACTATAAGACAAAAAACAAAGAATATCCCAACTAAACCAAAAGCACCCGATGTATCCGCTCTTAACAAATCACAAAGGGAATCCAATTTAATCGAAAAGCATTCAATGTATCCATCAGATGAAACACAAAGAAAATCCAACAGACAATTTAAACTCAATCAATTATAAGATTAACTCAAATAATTGACAGAACATTTATACTAAAAATTGTCAGATTTGTACAAGCAAATCTGAACTACTACGCCAAACAACGGCGGGGCTTCATCTTCAACCTTAGCTGAAGAGTCTAGCCACTCATAACTATAAAACTATAATAACAAGTGCTAAACATTTAAACTAAAACAACTGAATATAAAGAAATAAATAAACAACTTTACATGGGAGAAATTCCACTCGCTGCCGGGCGGCGCTTCCCCTCGTGGTAGCAATGCCTTCGGGATCCACCAAAATGCTGGCGAAAGTCCACCGGTAAACACCAAAGTGGCTTAGGAATTGTACCTTGGATTATGATGCCAAATGGTGTTTATATAGGGGGAGACCCGGAGTAAAACAGGTTGCAGAAACGATGTGGGATACAGGCCCGTGTGCGCTCGATCGCATGGTGGTGCGATCGATCGCAGGTACGATCGATCGCATGTCTTGTGCGCACGATCTCATGTGCGCTCGATCGCATGTCTGTTGCGATCGATCGCAGATGCACTGATCTTCAAATATTTCGATGTGGGATGTTGACCTTGCGCTCGTTCAAAGGCAGGTGCGCTCGAGCGCTGGTGCGCTCGATCGCATGTCTGTTGCGATCGAGCGCAATGTCTCCAGAAGCTTCAAATCAACCTGAAATGCTGCACTTTCTCCACAAAGCTGTAAAAACACACAAAACACAAGAAAAACGTAAAATAGAGTAAAATAATACTAACTAAGAGCATAACAAATATAAGTTAAGGGTCTAAAATATGCAATATTTTAGACTCATCAAATACCCCCAAACTTATATTTTGCTAGTCCCTTAGCAAAACAAAATAAAAGACTCAATGAAAAACAAAGAACATAAAGATAAAGTCATCACTCATGGTATCCAAAAATTTAAGGAGCACACATCATCATGATATTCATTCATAAGCAAGCTTAAAAAGGTAAACACATCTTCGCAATGAATAGAAATGTTAAAATCTAATTACTTACAAAAGGCAAGATAAGGCATCACAATCTTGAATCAGTGTAAGGTGAATTAGTACATAAAAATGAAGCTTCCAAGTAACTCTAATGTGTAAGGTCTCCATGTCTCAAGATTCACCGAATTTCCCATCAAAAATGAACAAAAAGGCATAGTTTTTATTTTATTCACCTTTTTTATTTATTTATTTATTTATTAAGGCACGGCTATGTTTAGTTCCCTTAAGCTTTCTAATTGACCCATGTAGCGAGTGTTAAGTCAATGACTCCCAAACCAGATGGTTTTAGGGCATTAGGTGTAAAGACACCCCTAAGGACTTACTAACTCAAGTCAAAAAGGCTACGAAATTAAACCGACCTTAATATTACCAAGCAAAATTTCACCTTTTGACGTGAACACTCACTGCTTACTGAGGCAAGAGGTCCAGTTACTCAGCGAAAAGTTTATTGATAAATTTTTTTTTTTTTTTTTTTTTTTTTTTTTTGTATTTTCCTATGCCCAAGAGTTCATCCAACAAGTCATCCAGTTTCAGTTAAGATAAGGAAAAATACACATTAAAATCACGTGTCATACCTCACATAATTTGTGCTAATGTGCTCGTGTGAGATTAGATCAAACATGTGAATTCTCAAAATGCCTAAAGTAAGTAACTAAATTTTAAAAATTTATCACCAGATCATGTGTTCAAAATGTTAAGCTCACCGATGACATCACATCACAGAAAATGTTTAGATCAACTAAAATTTCACGATAACATGAGTATGCATTTATCTCTATGACGAAAAGACAACAAATTAGGACAAAGTGTGTGATGTGTCTCCCATACCCCCAAACTTAAATTACACATTGACCCCAATGTGTGACTAATATGGAAAGAGCTGACCTGAGATATGGAGAACTATCTGGACTGGTATGGCTCATAGCATACCCCCAAACTTGAACTGAAGTACGCATTGTCCCTGAAAAATAAAAACTGGAAAACAAAAAATACTGGAAACAAACATTAATCATAAAAATGCGAAATAATAAATAAACAAAAGAAAAGATAAGCTGTGGGGTGCCTCCCATGAGCGCTAAGTTTAACGTCTTCAGCCAGACTCTCCCTAGAATACTACACTCAATCTGAGTAACTAGGATCCTCCAACAGTATCGTCTCAATGTCCGGACTCCTCAACTCTAAGAATGGTTTCAGCCTCTGTCCATTTACCTTGAAAGTATTACCATTCTTAGGATCCTCAATCTCGATGGCCCCATGAGGAAAAATCGATCGAATAATGAATGGGCCTGACCATCGGGATTTGAGCTTGCCTGGAAAAAGATGCAGGCGTGAATTATAAAGAAGGACTCTCTGACCCGGCTCAAAAGCTCGTCTCAAAATATTTTGGTCATGAGTCTTCTTCATTTGTGCTTTGTATGATCGGGCACACTCATATGCATCATTCCGCAGCTCCTCCAATTCATTGAGTTGGAGCTTCCGTTGTGAGCCAGCCTTGGAAAGATTGAAATTTAGTTGCTTGACAGCCCAATACGCACGATGCTCTAATTCAACCGGAAGGTGACATGCCTTTCCGTATACAATGCGATAGGGAGACATGCCAATTGGCGTCTTGAAGGCTGTCCGATATGCCCACAGTGCATCCGTCAATCGCAGAGACCAATCCTTTCTAGTAGGGTTCACAGTCTTTTCCAAAATATGTTTGATCTCGCGATTTGAGATTTCCACTTGACCACTCGTCTGTGGGTGATATGGGGTGGCAACTTTGTGCGTGATACAATATTTCTTCATCAACTGCTCAAAGATCTTGTTGCAAAAGTGCTTACCTCCATCACTTATGATTGCTCGAGGCGTACCAAAACGAGCAAAAATAGTGTCTTTCAAGAACTGGACCACAACTCTGTGGTCATTGGTCTTGCACGCAACGGCCTCCACCCACTTGGACAGATAGTCCACAGCAACTAGAATGTATAAGTAGCCAAAGGAGTTTGGGAATGGTCCCATGAAATCAATGCCCCACACATCAAAAATTTCAACAATCAGAATAGGGTTGAGGGGCATCATATTTCTCCTAGAAAGACTCCCTAGCTTTTGGCAACGCTCACAAGATATACAGTAGGTGTGAGAGTCCCGAAACAGGGTAGGCCAATAAAATCCACACTGCAAAATCTTTGCAGCGGTCTTTTTAGCACTAAAATGGCCTCCACATGCATGATCATGACAAAAGGCGATGACATTAGATTGGTCATGCTCAGGAATACATCGTCTAATGACCTGATCAGGACAATACTTGAACAGGTAAGGATCGTCCCAGAAAAAGTGTTTTACCATGGCCAAAAATTTTGATTTATCTTGCCTCCCCCAATGCAAGGGCATGTGTCCGGTGACAAGATAGTTCACTATGTCAGCAAACCATGGTGCGGGACTGTGAGCAATGTGCATCAATTGCTCATCAGGAAAGGTCTCAGAAATGGGAGTGGCAGCCTCACTGAATTCCACAATCAATCTAGACAAATGGTCCGCCACCACATTTTCCGAACCTTTCTTATCCCGAATCTCAATGTCGAACTCTTGAAGTAGCAAGATCCATCGGATAAGACGAGATTTAGCATCTTTTTTAGAGAAAAGATACTTCAATGCAGCATGGTCCGAGTAGATAATGACTTTAGATCCTAACAAGTAGGATCTGAACTTGTCTAGTGCAAAAACGACTGCAAGCAACTCCTTCTCAGTGGTAGAATAATTGAGTTGTGCGTCGTTTAGAGTTCGACTTGCATAATAGATAGCATGGGGAAGTTTATCAACACGCTGCCCCAAAACAGCTCCAACAGCATAGTCTGATGCGTCACACATAATCTCAAAAGGCACACCCCAGTTAGGTGGCTGAATAATGGGTGTGGACGTCAGAATTTCCTTCAGATCCCCAAATGCTTTCTTACAATCCTCATCAAATAGAAATGGGGCATCTTTTTGCAACAACTTGCACAAGGGCCTGGCGATCTTGCTGAAATTCTGGATAAATCGCCTATAGAAACCTGCATGGCCCAGAAAAGATCGAACCTCTTTCACCGTACGTGGGGGTGGAAGGCTGGAAATCAAATCCACCTTCGCTTTGTCGACCTCAATCCCTCGATGAGATACGATATGCCCCAGTACAATTCCTTGCTTGACCATAAAATGGCACTTCTCCCAATTAAGCACCAGGTTCTTCTCCTTGCATCGTACCAAAACCAAAGAGAGACGGTGCAGGCACTCCTCAAATGTTGAACCGAAGACGGAGAAGTCGTCCATGAAAATCTCCAAGAACCGCTCTACCATGTCAGAGAATATACTGACCATGCACCGCTGAAAAGTGGCAGGTGCATTGCATAACCCAAAAGGCATGCGACGGTAGGCGAAGGTCCCAAAAGGACAGGTAAATGTCGTCTTCTCCTGATCTTCAGGGTCCATGGGGACCTGGTTATATCCAGAATAACCATCCAAAAAGCAATAATACTCGTGCCCAGCCAAACGCTCCACCATCTGATCAATAAATGGAAGTGGAAAGTGATCCTTCCTTGTGGCAGTGTTCAGCTTACGGTAGTCTATACACACTCTCCACCCAGACTGCACACGAGTTGGCACCAACTCGTCGTCCTTATTCTTTACTACCGTTAACCCAGCTCGCTTGGGCACGACATGAATGGGGCTCACCCACTTGCTATCAGAGATGGGATAAATGATCCCTGCATCTAACAGCTTAATAACCTCTGCCCTTACAACCTCTTGCATAGCAGGGTTGAGCCTTCTTTGCGGCTCCCTCGATGGCTTAGCATCTTCTTCCAAGTGTATCCTGTGCATCACCACCGAGGGGCTGATTCCTTTAATATCCTCAATGGTCCAGCCGATAGCTTCCTTGTGCTCTCTTAAAACATCTAATAATTTTTCCTCTTGAGCCTCTCCCAAATCTGAAGCTATTATCACAGGCAAACAGTGTGCTGGACCCAGGAACTTATACTTAAGATTATCTGGTAAAGGCTTAAGTTCCTTCTGTTGAGGTTCGGGTGACACCTTCTCCTCCTCCTCCTTGCTTTCTTGAGGATCAGACTCCAAAATGGCATTTACTTCCTCGAGTAATTTATCTAAACCCAAGTCCTCTCCAAAGTGAGCAAAGCATGCCTCCATGGGATCCTCAATGCTTGATTCATCCACAGTATCCTCAAGAATCTCCTCTATCAAGCATACATCTCTCATTTCATCATATTCCAGTGGTTGCCTAGTGATATCAAAAATGTTCAACTCCACTGTCATATTTCCGAAGGAGATCTTCATCACCCCTGTCCTACAATTGATTAGGGCGTTAGCCGTGGCTAAGAATGGTCGCCCTAGAATCACCGGTATTTGAATCCCTACATTCTGAACCGGTTCTGTGTCAAGCACAATAAAATCCACGGGGAAATAGAACTTATCCACTTTTATCAAAACATCCTCAACTATCCCCCGTGGTCTTTTCACTGACCTGTCAGCCAATTGAAGCGTCGTGGTTGTGGGCTTCAATTCTCCTAACCCCAACTGCACATAAACTGAGTAGGGTAGAAGATTCACACTCGCCCCTAGATCCAAAAGGGCCCTCTCAATATGGCTGACTCCTATGGTGCAAGAGATGGTAGGACACCCCGGGTCCTTATACTTGATAGGTAACTTGCACTGAAGGATTGAACTGACCTGCTCGGTCAAAAATGCCTTCTTTGGGACATTCGTCCTCCTCTTGATAGTGACCAAGTCCTTTAAAAACTTGGCATATGATGGCACTTGATGGATGGCATCCAAAAATGGGATATTGATATGGACTTGCTTGAATACCTCCAAAATTTCTTCATACTTCCCTCCTTTCTTGGGCGCCTGTAATCTCTCGGGGTAAGGCGCTCTAGGTACAAACGACCTAGGAGGGTCTTTCTCAGTAGGTGTGGCTGTAGATGGCTCAGCATCTCTCTTCTCTGTGTTGCCACTCCCTTGCCCTTGCTGCATAGCAGGGCTCTCTTCTACTTGATTGTCCACTTGTCTCCCAGACCTCAGTGTGACAATCGACTGTACTTGTTCCTCCCCGTGCGTAGGAGTTGATGAACTCTCAACCATAAATTGTCCTTTTGGGTTTTGCACGGGCTGACTGGGGAACTTTCCTTTCTCTCTCTCACCCAAGTGGCTTGCAATTTGCCCTATTTGACTCTCCAGCTTGGCAATTGCTTGGGTGTTTACCATTGTTGCACTCCTCACATCGCTCATATTTTGGCTAGTCGCCTTCATGAATTCCTTGAGGGTGTCCTCAAGCGACTGTGAAACTGGCGCTGGTGTTTGAGCGGGTGCATGGTAAGCAGGTGAAGGTGCTGGATGGGCAGAACGACCATGATTAGGAATTTGTGGGGCAAATCCGGGAGGATATTGATTTTGAGCATGATGAGAGGATCCTCCCTGATTCATTGGTTGGTTCTGTCTCCATGAAAAATTTGGGTGGTTCCGCCACCCTGGATTGTACGTCTCAGAGTACGATCCATTTGACTGCCTTCGAAAGTCATTGAAAGCATTTACTTGTTCCATAGGATACTCGGCACAAGCCGGCATTGATGGGCAATTCTGTGCTAGATGCATGGGACTAGCACAGATGGAACAGCTTTCAACATTGAATGTGTTGGCAGCATTAATGGATTGGCTCACAGTGAGAGCGTCAATCTTCTTAGTTAGGGCATCTAACTTTATCCTCAAATCAGCGTCCTCTCTGACCTCATAGATGCCTCCCCTCTTAGGAGCACGAATGGACTTATCTCGACAGCTTGAAAAATCCCACTGCTGTGAGTTGTCGGACAACTTGTCCAACGCCATATATGCTTCGTCTCCTGTCAGACTCAAGAATGCCCCCCCATTCATAGACTCGATCATGCTACGGTTGGGTTGAGTCAACCCTTGGTAGAAGAATTGAACGAGTCTCCACTTCTCATATCCATGTGGAGGGCATCTGATCAGTAACTCTTTAAAGCGCTCCCAGCTTTCAGAGAACTTCTCATCCTCGTCCTGAGTGAAAGAGCTAATCTCCTTACGGTACTCATTCACTCTAGACATTGGGAAAAACTTATGGTAAAATTTGCTAAGTAGGTTTTCCCAAGATGTGATAGATCCGGACGTGTTGGAGTCCAACCACGCCCTAGCTCTATCGTGAAGGGAGAAAGGGAAGAGTCGAAGATGGACTGACTCCTCAGAGAAGTTCTGGAATTTGAATGTAGCACAAATGTCTTTGAACTTCTTCACATGACTATAAGGATTTTCAAGATCTAAGCCATGGAATGAGGGTAGGAGTTGGATAACATGTGGCTTCAAATCAAAGTGTGTGGCATTGGTTGGTGGCAACACTATGCAGGAAGATGAATTAGTCGCAACGGGTGCGAACAAATCCCTAAGGGATGTAGTGGAGTCCACGTTCCAAGCTCTAGGTTGCTCTACATGTTCAGGTTGATTAAAATTTTCTCCCATCTCAACAGTCTCTCTCTCAACTAGTGCTCTTTTCTGCCTCCTAAGAGTTCTTTCTAAGTCGGGATCTAAATGTGTCAAATCTAAGTTCAAGGATCTCCGACCAAGCATACACTAACAGAAAAATAGTGAGATACTAACCAGCAGAAGCAACAGAATAAATCAAACACAAAACTCAAATTTTTTTTTTTTTTTTTTTTTTTAAATTAAATTAACTAGTAGAAAAATAAAATCAATTCAGACCAAAAATTTTCACAAACAAAACAATTCCCCGGCAACGGCGCCAAAAACTTGTTGTGAGTTTTAATTTACTCGCAAGCGCACGAGTCGTTTGCAGTATAGCGTTGTGCAAGTGCGAGGTCGAATCCACAGGGAATTGCGTTGTGAAAATATAATTTTTAATCTAAATTAACTCTATCTTAACCTAGTTCCGAATTTTGAATGATAATTTGCAAAATAAATTAAAACTAAATTTAATTGATTTAAAAACTAATAAAAAAAGGCACTAAGGTTTCCGAATCCACCCCACCGAAGTTAAGCATACATGTTCTAAAAATATAGCCTATCAAAACATTCAATGAATCCAACTATAAGACAAAAAACAAAGAATATCCCAACTAAACCAAAAGCACCCGATGTATCCGCTCTTAACAAATCACAAAGGGAATCCAATTTAATCGAAAAGCATTCAATGTATCCATCAGATGAAACACAAAGAAAATCCAACAGACAATTTAAACTCAATCAATTATAAGATTAACTCAAATAATTGACAGAACATTTATACTAAAAATTGTCAGATTTGTACAAGCAAATCTGAACTACTACGCCAAACAACGGCGGGGCTTCATCTTCAACCTTAGCTGAAGAGTCTAGCCACTCATAACTATAAAACTATAATAACAAGTGCTAAACATTTAAACTAAAACAACTGAATATAAAGAAATAAATAAACAACTTTACATGGGAGAAATTCCACTCGCTGCCGGGCGGCGCTTCCCCTCGTGGTAGCAATGCCTTCGGGATCCACCAAAATGCTGGCGAAAGTCCACCGGTAAACACCAAAGTGGCTTAGGAATTGTACCTTGGATTATGATGCCAAATGGTGTTTATATAGGGGGAGACCCGGAGTAAAACAGGTTGCAGAAACGATGTGGGATACAGGCCCGTGTGCGCTCGATCGCATGGTGGTGCGATCGATCGCAGGTACGATCGATCGCATGTCTTGTGCGCACGATCTCATGTGCGCTCGATCGCATGTCTGTTGCGATCGATCGCAGATGCACTGATCTTCAAATATTTCGATGTGGGATGTTGACCTTGCGCTCGTTCAAAGGCAGGTGCGCTCGAGCGCTGGTGCGCTCGATCGCATGTCTGTTGCGATCGAGCGCAATGTCTCCAGAAGCTTCAAATCAACCTGAAATGCTGCACTTTCTCCACAAAGCTGTAAAAACACACAAAACACAAGAAAAACGTAAAATAGAGTAAAATAATACTAACTAAGAGCATAACAAATATAAGTTAAGGGTCTAAAATATGCAATATTTTAGACTCATCAATCATTTATCCCATCTCTGATAGCAAGTGGGTGAGCCTGATTCAAGTCGTGCCCAAACATGCTGAATTAACGGTAGTGAAGAATGAGGACGACGAGTTGGTGCCAACTCGTGTTCAGTCAGGAGGGAGAGTGAGTATAGACTACTGTAAGTTGAATGCTGCCACTAGGCCTGATCATTTTTCATTCCCATTTATTGATCAGATGGTAGAGCACTTAGTTGGGTATGTTTACTAATGTTAGGTCTGGCTGAAGACGTTAAACTTAGCGCTCATGGGAGGCACCCCATAGCTTATCTTTTCTTTTGTTTATTTATTATTTCGCATTTTTATGATTAATGTTTGTTTCCAGTATTTTTTTTTTGTTTTCCAGTTTTTATTTTTCAGGGACAAAGCGTACTTCAGTTCAAGTTTAGGGGTATGCTATGAGCCATACCAGTCCAGATAGTTCTCCATATCTCAGGTCAGCTCTTTCCATATTAGTCACACATTGGAGTCAATGTGTAATTTAAGTTTGGGGGTATGGGAGACACATCACACACTTTGTCCTAATTTGTTGTCTTTTCGTCATAGAGATAAATGCATGCTCATGTTATCGTGAAATTTTAGTTGATCTAAACATTTTTTGTGATGTGATGTCATTGGTGAGCTTAATATTTTGAACACATGATCTGGTGATAAATTTTTAAAATTTAGTTACTTACTTTAGGCATTTTGAGAATTCACATGTTTGATCTAATCTAACACGAGCACATTAGCACAAATTATGTGAGGTATGACACGTGATTTTAATGTGTATTTTTCCTTATCTTAACTGAAACTAGATGACATGTTGGACGAACACTTGGGCATAAAGAAAGAAAAAAAAATTATTAATTACTACAACTTTCCGCTGAGTAACTGGACCTCTTGCCTCAGTAAGCAGTGAGTGTTCACGTCAAAAGGTGGAATTTTGCTTGGTAGTATTAAGGCCGGTTTATTTTCGTAGCCTTTTTGACTCGAGTTAGTAAGTCCTTAGGGGTGTCTGTACACCTAATGCCCTAAAACCATCTGGTTTGGGAGTCATTGACTCAACACTCGCTACATGGGTCAATTAGAAAGCTTAAGGGAACTAAACATAGTCGTGTCTTATTATTGTTAAAAAAAAATAAAAAGAATAAAGAATAAAATAAAAACTATGCCTTTTCGTTCATTTTTGATGGGAAATTCGGTGAATCTTGAGACATGGAGACCTTACACATTAGAGTTACTTGGAAGCTTCATTTTTATATGCTAATTCACCTTACACTGATTCAAGCTTGTGATGCCTTATCCTGCCTTTTGTAAGTAATTAGATTTTAACATTTCTATTCATTGCGAAGATGGGTTTACCTTTTTAAGCTTGCTTATAAATGAATATCACGGTGATGTGTGCTCCTTAAATTTTTGGATACCATGAGTGATGACTTTATCTTTATGTTCTTTGTTTTTCATTGAGTCTTTTATTTTGTTTTGCTAAAGGACTAGCAAAATATAAGTTTGGGGGTATTTAATGAGTCTTAAATATTGCATATTTTAGACCCTTAACTTATATTTGTTATGCTCTTAGTTAGTAGTATTTCACTTTATTTTACGTCTTTCTTGTGTTTTGTGTATTTTTACAGGTTTGTGGAGAAAATAAAGCATTTCAGAAGATGTGAAGCTTATGGAGACATTGCGATCGATCGCACGAGATATGCGATCGAGCGCACCTGCCTACGAACGAGCGCATGGTCAACATCCCACATCGAAATATTTGAAGTTCAGTGCATCTGCGAGCGATCGTAGCAGACATGCGATCGAGTGCACATGAGATCGTGCGCACAAGACATGCGATCGATCGTATCTGCGATCGATCGCACCACATTGCAATCGAGCGCACACGGGCAGTATCCCACATCGAATCTGCAACCCATATTGCTCCGGGTCTTCCCCTATATAAACACCATCTGACTTCATCATTCAGTGTACAATTCCTGAGCCACTTTGGTGTTTACCGGTGGACGTCCGCCAACATTCTGGTGGATCCCGAAGGCATTGCTACCACGAGGGGAAGTGCCGCCCGACAGCGAGTGGAATTTCTCCCATGTAAAGTTGTTTATTTATTTCTTTATATTCAGTTGTTTTAGTTTAAATGTTTAGCACTTTTTATTATAGTTTTATAGTTATGATTGGCTAGACTCTTTAGCTAAGGTTAAATATGAAGCCCCGCCGTTGTTTGGCGTAGTAGTTCAGATTTGCTTGTACATATCTGACAATTTTTAGTATAAAATGTTCTGTCGATTATTTGAGTTAATCTTATAATTGATTGAGTTTAAATTGTCTGTTGGATATTCTTTATGTTTCATCTGATGGATACATTGAATGCTTTTCGATTAAATTGGATTTTCTTTGTGATTTGTTAAGAGTGGATACATTGGATGCTTTTGGTTTAGTTGGGATATTCTTTGTTTTTTGTCTTATAGTTGGATTCATGGAATCTTTTGATAGGCTATTTTTTAGGACATATATGCTTAAATTTTG
The DNA here is from genome assembly GCA_023935145.1 of Bretschneidera sinensis. Lineage (NCBI taxonomy): Eukaryota > Viridiplantae > Streptophyta > Magnoliopsida > Brassicales > Akaniaceae > Bretschneidera > Bretschneidera sinensis. The sequence continues at coordinate 108,293,569 of CM043701.1, read as the reverse complement.
GTGGGGTGGATTCGGAAACCTTAGTGTTTTTAATTATTAGTTTTTTAAATCAATTTAATTTAGTTTTTATTTATTTTGCAACATATAATTACAAATTTGGAACTAGGTTAAGATAAAGTTAGTTTAGATTAAAAATATATTTTCACAACGCAATTCCCTGTGGATTCGACCTCGCACTTGCACAACATTATATTGCAAACGACTCGTGCGCTTGCGAGTAATTTAAAACTCACAACAACAAATTTCATAATTCAAACCATCAATGAATCTCTTACATTTTCTTCCTTTAGTGCTGATTAAGTTTGGTGCAAATCTAGACAGGGTAACGAATCTCGCATCATATTGGATTACCGATATAACACCATGTTTTAGGAAAATAAAGTCCTTCTCCATTTGAGCCTTAACAGATTCTGGGAAATATTTATCATGGAATACTTTCTTAAACTTCTCCCAAGTCAATGGTTCATCAATGTCCCCCAATAGTCTAGGATGTATGTCCTCCCACCAATTTCCTGCCTCTTCTTCCAACTTAAATGATGTAAACGTGACTTTTTGTCAGTCCGACACTGGCAGTACCCTAAATAGATGTTCCATCTTTTTAATCCATGCCTCGACATCTAGAGGGTTTTCAGCACTTCGAAAACTCGATGGCATCAACTTGTTAAACCTATTAAACACATCCCCTTCTATTTCTCGCCTTAATCCATCCTCCCTTAAAGTTTTACTGTGTGCTATAGGAACATTTGCGTGCTCTTCTAGAAAATCTGGAACTCGTCTGTTTTGTTCTTCCAATCTACGCTCTAGCTCCCCAATTCTACCCAATGCTTAGGCTAAAGCTTCCCTTAACTCATCCCTTTCTATAGCAGCATCTCTCACATTCCCACAAGTAGCACTGGTTGCACTACCAACATGTTTCCCCTCAGGGACTTTAGGTTCAAAATTTTCTTCCACCCTATGTAACGGAGGTCATCCACACCCTCGAGTTGGAACACGGCCCCTTCCTTGGGCACACCCTCCTCCCCAAACTCTACCTCTCTTTGGTCCATGAGGCATCCTCGAATCCTACACAAAAGAACTCATTTAGATACAAAAACATTAGACTTCTATGATCTACAGAATCTTAAACCTAAAGCTCTAATACCAAAATTGTAACGACCAATCTCGAGCGGGCCCACTCAGAAGGGTGTCAATTACCTTTCATAATCGAGCACCTGGACACACAAATATATACTACAACATAACAACATCATATGTATGTAGTTAAGATCATACAGTTATTACAACTATAAGGTTGTAGCTTTACAAGGTGTCTAAAGAGACATAGCCAACCGGTTACAACTTCACACCTAATATACAATATAACACAAAAAAAGGCTTGACCGAGGATGGATGCTCGTGGAATCACCTAAAACTTCGTTGAACTTTAAAGCTTCACCACTTAAAATCTGAAATCACTTGGAAGCTCACCTAAAAGGTTATAAAGAGGAAGGGGGGGTGAGCTATAAAGCTCAACGAGTTCTTACACTACACAAAGTAATCACTTGTTAGAAAAAGTTGAGCGCTTATTATTATTTCTTTTTCCTTTCTACTTTATTTGTTTGTATACATAGTCATTTAGCACTTTGTAAAACAATAATCTTAATAATCATAATACGATCCTATAAAACCCACAACCAACTTGCAATCGTCCTTCTATATTCAACCAAAATATCACAATTTATCCATACAACCAAACATTTCATATGCCCCCTTACGGGCCAAGTAATTCAAATTCATGCATGGTATGCCAATGCAACATAATGCAATGCAATGTATCATCTCATAATCAATCATAATCCATCGGGGACATCTCCCCACGTACCAATACGTTTCACAAACAATAAATTTTCAGAACCCCCTTGATCCGGACCGGGTCTAATCATCCAAATATATTTGGTACCCTTACACCCCTTATGGGAAGGGACCTATCATCCTCACACATCACTTCTCTCTCAATAACATACCGTAAACTTCAATACATGAAATGAAATGAATTCAAGTGATGAACATCATCAAATTCTCCTCAATCCATACAATCACTCAACATTCAACACAAAGGTTTTGAAATCACTTTCTCATCCTTAATAAATAATTAACTTATCTTACCACATAGTTATAAATATAATTATTATATCTAAATAGCGAATTACAATTCTTATGTAACCTTATTGTTTTGGTTTCCCCACTAACATTCATGCTTACTAAGAGTAGGGTAACACTCACCTTACGCCAAATACTAGTTGTGGATCACTTCTTTACCTTTACTACGATCATCTGCCACACCTATTGAAATGCCATTTTTAACAATTAAAGCAAACTACATATACAAAGAGCCAAAACTTAGACACTTAATAAGGAATCAATCATTCCATTTACTTACACATATAAATAAAAGAAAATACTACTAAAGTTCATTCTTCTCCTTATCACCTATTGTCACTCTTTCCTTCTTTCTTTACTCCATAAAACTCTCAATTCATATGGACTTTAAATTTCAAGACACTAACTTAGGGTGATTACCAAAAAATCCCAACTTGTAAAAAGTATTCATTCTAAATATAATTTCCCGATAAAAAAATAGTCTCTTACTTAGAGGAATTTCTTTTAATTCCTAAAAGGGTTTCAAATTTATAGCCCATAGTAAAATTCGCTAACAATATCCATCTCAAAATCATGTTATACAAGAATAACACTTCAAACTTCACAAACTCTTATTACTTTCTTCCAAAATGTGGGATTTAATCAAATTTCCATCAATAGATTTTAGATTTTACAATACTCACAGCAAAAATTAAACCTTAACACCAAAGTTCCATTATACAAAAATTTCCAGATTTCTTTCAAATTTTCTCCCAACTTCAAATATTTCAAACTAAACCAATTTAAATTTAAATCATCCTAACTAAAGTTCTAGATCAACTTTAGGAAGTATACTTTAACTTAAAAATAGTTAGCTGATAAGTGCTTAAATAGTCATATTTAAGCCCCTTAATTTACCCTTGTTAGGCTATTTATTTATCTATTTCAGAAGATTCTACTTCATTTTTATGTTTTGTGTGTTTCTCACAGGACCTGGACAAAAAGATGATATTTTGGATCTTTTAGGAGTAAAAGTCAAGTTCTGCCATCCAGAAAGGTGCGCTCGAGCGCACCTCATTTGTGATTGAGCACACAGGCACACAAGTGCACTTAAAGAAGGCTAGAGCACACACATGCACTCGAGCGTATACCACACACGATCAAGCGCAACCACTATAGAGGCGGTAGAGCCAGATAAGGAAAGAAGTCTCCGGATTCCAAATAGGAAATTAGGGTTTCGGGACACCTTAAGAACCCTATAAATAGCCCTGTAAAACACATAAAACTCATCTTTTGTTTTAGTCTCAAAGTAGCAAGCTTAGGAGAGGAATTGACGACTCGTCTCTCGAGTCTTCTTTGGTTATATTTTTCTGTTTTATTTCATTATGTCTAGAATGTTTAGTTTAACTAGCATGTGTAACTAAACTCTTATAGGGCTCGATTGAAGCCCTAGTTATGCTTTACCACATATTTATTCATTGATTACCTTTACTATAGCCTTGTTAAAATGTTTAACTTGATCAATTCTTGTTTGTATTTAAATTCCTCATATGTATGTGTCTGATCAATGTATGCATGTGGTATGAATAAGTTAGTCGAATCAATTTGGATGACCGAGTCATGGGTTCGACATTAGTAACAAGAGATATCCATACTGGATTGTTGGGTTAATCAACATGGGAAACCGGGAGTGGATCAAGCCCTAGGTCCTGTGTGGTTGCCGATCTCCACAGCCCTCATGCTCTCTTAAGGAACAACTCAGTATACACCTATGCTGAATCTCTTAAGAGACAAAAGAGTTTGAGTATACACCATGCCTAACTCGTTGCATAGGGAGATCAATAGCTTAAGCTGTGGGCCAAGCCCTTAGGTTGGTAACCATTAAATATTCATGATAAGGCTAGAGCATTAGCACCTTACTTAGTGGGAAAGTATAATTAGTTGTGGATATCGTAGTCCTATGTTCTCATTATTATTATTTGCTCACAATCAAACAGTTATTTCTCTTTTTACTTTAAAGAAACTAATTCTAAAATGAAATTCACTAATCCCTATGGAAATGATCTCGCACTTGCACACTATGCTATCATTGACCTTGTGCACTTACAAGTAAAACTGGTACAGTTATTTATATAGTTATTTAAGTAGATAATCGCTCCAACAAGTTTTTGGCGCCGTTGCCGGGGATTTCACTAAATTTTTTTTTTTAGAATTGATTTCTCGTTTAGTTTAAATTATCATTATTTCTTTTTTTCGTTCTATTCTATTCTTATCTCAAGAAATTTTTAAAGTTTCTGTTTTTATCTTATTTTTTTCATTTCATTCAAACCCTAATCAATTTTTTTTTTTTCTGTTTTAGGTACTCTAAGAGAGCTTTCTGTGCCACTTGCGATCGAGCGCACCCTCTTGTGCAATCGAGCTCAATTGAGATAGAGAGTTACCCGAGCAGCAGTGTTTGACTGTTGCATTTGCGTAACTGCTACCGATTCATGCACGGACGTCAATCCAAGCATCTAGCATTCCTTCCCCTTAACAACGAGCGTAAGCGAACTATCAGACAAAGGCTTAGAGATAACTCAGAAGAGGTAGAAAGAGGAATTGATGAAGAAATACCAATGGCAGAGCAGATAGCCGAGCAGCAACCACTTGAGCGGAGGCCGATGAAGCAATCCTTCATCCCACAGAACCTCGATCAACCATTGTGCATTGCATATCAACCTAAGGCGGAAGGAAACTACTATATATATCCGTAGATACTCAGTGCACTGACTCACTTTAGGGGGACACCTAGTGAGGATCCACATTTGCACCTTCGAGAGTTCTTCGACCTTGCAAATTCCAGCACATTTGAGGCTTAGACCAAGAAGGAATAAGGTTAATTCTTTTCCTTTTTCCTTGAAAGATAATGCTAAATTATGGTATAATTCTTTGCTTGCAGTTTCTATCCACACTTGGGAGGAGCTGGCTAGCAAATTTTTAAGGAAGCTCTTCCCAGCCCAAAAGACGAGGCAAATGAGGAAGAAAATTCAATCCTTCCAATAAAAAGATGGAGATCTATTCTTCGAAGCCTAGGGACACTTCAACGAGCTACTACTTAAATGCCTACACCATAAGCTACCTCAAGACGAACTGGTATAAGTTTTCTATGAAGGTTTGAATGATACTAACAAAAATATTGTGGATTCAGGTTGTGGAGGAGTGCTGATGGAGAAAAGCAGCGAAGAAGCGATGAAACTCTTCGAAACCCTAAGTGAACACACGTAGCAGTTCTCCTCTCGAGGTAGACATGTAACTAAGAGTAAGGGTATGTATGAGGTAAACTTGCATGGAGGATCGTCTCCTTAAATAGCTGCTGTGGAGAGGAAGCTAGACCTATTGGTTAAAGCTATGGCTGCCCAAAACACCTCAACTAGCCCACCAGCTGCACCACTCCATGTATGTGCCATTCGCTCACAATTTGATAATAATACTGATACATGTCCCTTATATTCATCTGCAGATCATGAGCAAGCAAACTTTGTGAGACCAAATAATTGTCCGCCAAAGAACAACTCTTATGCAAACACATACAACCCTAGATGGCGGAATCATCCAAATTTCTCGTGGAGCAACAATCAAAACAGCCAAGGGCAGCAAAGAAACTTCCAACCAGTAGCCCAACCTGTTCATGAACCAAAGAAGAATAACCTCAAAAGTCTTTTGAGGCAATTAACATCTCAGCAGCAACAACTCCTGAGTATATATGAATAATTCATGGAAGAAACGAGGTAATTCCGGACTGAAATGAGGCAAATCACTGCAAAACATGATCAAGCTATCCAAGGACTAGAGGTACAAATGGGGAAATTGGCCAAGGAACTGAGTACCAGAAAGCAAAAAGAGCTTCTAGCCTAGCCACTACCAAATCTAAGAGGACATCAGCATCTGAATGCTATAACAACCTTAAGAAGTGGTAAGATCATCAGTACTAATGAGCCTACACGAGCATCTCCAGACTAAGCCTCCACATCTAAGGAGCATAAGACGGTAGCCTTGACCGAAGAGGTGAGTGTTATACTATTAAGAAAATTACCACTGAAACTAAAAGATTCGGGTAGTTTTACTATTCTTTGCAGGCTAGGTGAACAGTTTTTTTAGCATGCATTGTTGGATCTGGGAACGAGTGTCAACTTGCTACCATACAGTGTATTTGAGACATTAGGTTTGGAGGAGCTCCAACCAACCTCCATTACTTTGTAATTGGCTGACAGAAGCATCAAACGACCGAGAGGTATCCTCGAGGATGTTTTGGTAAGAGTAAGTAAATTTATTTTTCCTCATGATTTTATTATGTTAGACATGGAGGAATGCCATATGCATGTACCACTCCCTATCATCTTAGGGAGACCATTTATGATCACTGCTGACACGAATATTAATGTTAAAAGGAGCATTGTCACTATGAGAGTAAATGATGAAGAGATAGAATTCAAAATATTTAATACACTAGACTCCACTAAAACTGATGATGAGTGTTATAATGTTAGCTTCATGCAAGATATTGGTGAGAAAGTTTCTAAGATCCATTACACTGTTCCATTGGAGGCCATCCCTAACTATGCTGACATGAGATTGGACATTAGGCCAGAGGATGATAACATGATTAAAGATGTTAATGGAGTTGTGCACACCATCAAGAACACACCCAAGCCTTCAAGTAAGTGTAATCCTCAAATTAAAAATCTTAAACTTACTAATACTATTTTCCCTATTTTATTGACCAGGCACAAAAATTGAAGATAAAGTAGCTGTCAATGGCACTAGAACCACCTGATGTGGGCCCTAAGTGCCTCATTCAAAGAAAGTAGCACTGAAGCTACTATAGAGAGCGGTTGAGCAATTCCACTTGCATAACATATAGCTCAAGTGCGTCTATCAAGGTTAGTGGTACTGAGGCCACTACAAGATGGTATGACTGTATTGTTCTTATTTTTACCCTTATTTGTTTCTTTATTTTGACTCTTTTTACTATTTGCAATTTTTTGTCGTGCAATCGAGTGCACACCCCATGTGCTCGAGCGCCCTCTTGCCCTGCACTCCAGTGTGCGTGAGTGCATCACATTAAGCAGTTGCGCACACTTGCGATCGAGTGCACTTCACAAATGTGCTCGAGTGCACTCGGGGCAGAGAAAGCACGTGATATTTTTATTCACACTTCACTCACAACCTCACTTTTCTCACATTACGCTCCAGCGCACTTTTTCCTCTGGTCTATCGCACTTGCCATCACCAACCATTAAATCTATTGAAAACCTCCCATTCACCTCCAGTAATCCACACCACCACCACTCATCCGTCACGATCACCACCCTACCACCGTGCATTGCCCATCCACAAGACCATCTTCCCTTGAAATTCCCCAAATCCAACACGGTATGCAAATCGATTTTTGCTCCACTTACATGCACACCATCACACATAGTTCTCGATCTTTAGTTTACATATTCATATATGTTTATCTTGTGTGCTGATTGGGTATTTTTATATTTACAGGAGATTTGGCTCAACGGTGTGTAATTTCTACAGCTTCTATTTTTTTGTTGCACATAAAGTATTCGACCTATTGCCTGATCGAGTGCGATCGAGTGCTAGGAATTAATGATCAAGCGCAGCTCAATCTGTGTGATCGAGGGCATCATCAGCTGCACACGAGCGCATTTACACCAGAAGCAACACTGTTTTTATTTTCTCACAACACGTGGCTTCAACATCTTGAGCAGCAGTTGCCACTAGGCATCCTGGTTTTGAATAACATGAAATACTGTTTGAAACCACATTTAATGTAGAGGAGGACTTCAAAAGTTTGGACGCCACAAGATAGGCAGTCCAAGAGTTCAAGACATGGGGTCTCAAGCGGCTATTCAAGCCAGTCTGCTCGATGACATACACTCAATTTGTGGTTAGCTTCTATGAGAACCTGGCCTACGACTGCACTAGACCAGAGATTTTATATTCTTCAGTCCAGGGCAGATACATAGAGTTGACCACCACCGACATAGCCAGTTCTTTACACTGCTGTGACGAGTCCCCATCGGAAGACAGCCATATGGAGGAATAACTTGACCTGTTTCATCTACCACAAATCATAGAGGACATATGTGCGGGCCAGTATACAGACCACCACAACAATGCAGAGAGCCGATCAAGGTTGCCTCCCCGTTTATGGTTCGTTGACTCAGTCCTACAGCGTAATGTGTGTCCTTTAGGGCACAAGACACAGAGGCGGGATCAGTTTCTATAGGCTCTCTACGCCTTTCACCGGGGTCATTGGTACTCCATCCCAGTGGTTATATGGAGTCAGATGCATAAGTTCTGGGACGGGGTGCATAACTGGCAGACGACCACAGCTAATGCCTAGGGCCTTCTTTTCCCCTTCTTGCTCAGTCACATCTTCAAGAAGAAGGGGATTAGAGGCTCCTCTATGGACGGCCCGGTTAGTGATCATCCCCTCTTTGGGAGAGCCTAGTGGAGCCTCAGCCAGTCTCACATGCCCCGAGGACCACGGGCGCATATTCCAACTGTAGAGCTGATGACAGATGATCCAATGGAGGCCAAGTATCCACCAGTGAGCCCTACATGGGAGGAGGACCAGCCAAACATGAGATCCATAGAGTATCAGCACGTTTTAGATGAGCTGTCTTCCTTCCGTTGTGAGCTGTCCGACATCCATCGGGAGGATCGTGAAGTAACCCATTTGATCCATCAGTCGATCTATGGGTTAGAGGCGCAGTTTACACGACAAGAGGAGATGCTACAGGCCATCCTTAACTGCCTGCCTCCTGCACCCAGTACCTCTTTGATTGCACCCACAGATGATCAGCAGTGAGAGGATACCTCGTCTGGCTGAAGACATAAAACTTAGCGCTCATGGGAGGCACCCCAGACATATCCTTTTCATTTTAGTACTTTTCTTTTGTTTATGTTTATATTTACATTACCCTTATTTCTTGCTTTCCGGAACAACGTTTCTTTTTCTTTATCAGATACTTAGTTTGTGCATCCAGTTCAAGTTTAGGGGCGTGTTACAAGCAAAGCAAGCAACTTAGTTCTCCATCTCTCAGGTCAGATCTTTTCATACCACACACACATTGGGGACAATGTGTACTTTAAGTTCTGGGGTAGTGGGAGATACTGTTACACACACACACACTTGAAATGCATGCACACACTAGGTCCCAGTTTTTTTTACAAAAGATAAATGCATGTTCATTTGGTAACAAAAATTTTTGGTTGATTTAAAAATATGATAAAACTTCATTAGTAAGCTTAAAATCTAGAACACATAGTCTTGTAATAAGATTTTTACAAAGTTTAGTTACCTACCTCAAGGCGCCTAAGAATTCACGAGTTTGATCCAGATTTGCACGAGCACATTTAGCACGTGTTGGTGTGGGGTATGACATATAACTCTTTTGTATATGTTTCCATAACATAACTGTAATCAGATAACTTGTTTAAAAGAACACTTTGGCATAAGAAAAATAAAGAAAATTGTTCATCATGTAAAAAGAAAATAAAAAGCTTCCAATGATCATTAAAAACTTCCCACTGCGTAACTGGGTCTCTTGCCTCAGTAAGTAGTGAGTGTTCACGTCAAAAAGTGGGAAGTAATCCTTTAATGATCATAATAAAAATTTTCGCTGAGTAACAGGGCCTCTTGCCTCAGTAAGCATTGAGTGTTCACGTCAAAAGGTAGGAATTTCATTTAGAAGCATTAAAACCTGTTAGTTTTGTAGCCTTTTTGACTCGAGTTAGTAAGTCTTTAGGGGTATCTTTACACCTAATACCCTAAAACCATCTGGTTTGGGTGTCAATGGCCAAACACTCGTTACAAGGGTCAATTAGAAATCTCGATGGGACTCAACATGGCAAAGATCACATGATAAAAGAAAAAGAAAAAGAAGCAAGTATTATGCCATTTTTGTTCTCTTTGATAAGGAATTCGATAAAGGTTTGGGCACCAAAACACTATACACTAAAATTATGTGGAAGCCCCATCTTATATATGTTAATTCATCACACACAAATCAAACTTGCGATGCCTTAAGCCAACCTTAGGTAAGTAACATGAGCTTTTGAAAATCCTTTTTTCAATAAAAAAATGTGTTTTTATTATAAGCTTACTTATGAACGGTTATCATGGTTTTACGCACAACCAAAATTTTTGAATATCATGAAAATAAATTTATCTTTCATTTTGTTCCAACATAGTCTTTTGTTTTGTATTGCTAAGGGACTAGCAATATGTAAGTTTGGGGGTGTGATAAGTGTTTAAATAGTCATATTTAAGCCCCTTAATTTATGCTTGTTAGGCTCTTTATTTATTTATTTCAATAAATTCTACTTCATTTTCGTGTTTTATGTGTTTCTCACAGGACTTGGACAAAAAGATGATATTTTGGAGCTTTTAGGAGTAAAAGTCAAGTTCTACCACACCTCCTTTATGATCGAGTGCACAAGCACACGAGCACACTTAAAGAAGGCTCGAGCGCACACATGTGATAAGTGCTTAAATATTCATAAATAAGCCCCTTAATTTACATATATTAAAGTTCTTTGTCTATACGATTTAGTCTATTTTACTTCACTTTTGTGTTTTACACGTTTTTATAGGGTCTTGGAGAAAAAGAAGCATTTTTGGCACTTAAAGGAAGAAATCTGGAAATCCTGGAACAGCTGCTGGCTAGAGTGTGATCGATCGCACTATTGCATGCGATCGGGTGCACACAAAGAAGGATCGAGCGCACATGTACGGGCGTGAACAGTAAAGCGGCAGAACCAATTTTGGAAATAAAGAAGTTTTATGTTTTAGGAAAGTTTAGGGTTCCTGAGCCTTCTAGGATTATTCACCCCCTATAAATACACCTGCAAAACACACAATGGACATGATCTAATCGCTTCTTTTATCTTTCAATCTTCTTTTAGTTTTAGTTTAGTTTTAGGTCGGGAGGTTGGAAGCCAGAAGGAGACCGTGGAGAGGAATTGACAACTCTTCTCTCAGGTTTCTTCTTTCCTTTATTTTTATTATGTGTACTTAACTTTTAGTAAGGGCTTGGTTGAAGCCCTAATTATGTTTATTCAATAATTCAATATTGGCACCTTTGTGATATTCATGTTGTGTTGCTTAACTTGATTAATACCCGTTTTTATTTAAATTCTCATATGTGTATGTCTGATCAACGTATGCATGTAGTATGGATTAGTTAGTTGAATCAATTTGGATGACCAAGTCCTGGGTTTAACATTAGTAACAAAAGATATCCAGGCCGGATTCTTTGGTTAATCAACATGGAAAACCGGGAGTAGATACCATGCCCTAGGTCCCGTGTGGTTGTCGATTTCCACAGATCCTTTGCTCTCTTAAGGAACAACTCAGTATACACCATGCTGAATCCCTTGAGAGAGAAAAGAGTTAGAGTAGATACCATGCCTAACTCGTTGCTTAGGGAGATTAATAGCTTAAGGAGTAGATACCATGCCCTTAGGTTGACAAACATTAGGTATTCATGACATGAGTAAAGCGTTGGCATACTGTTTTGTTGTGGTAACATAATTAGTGGTGGATATCAAGTCCCTATGCCTTTATCTGTATTAATTTCAACTCAATATTTATTTCTCTTATTTTTATTGTATTATTGCGAAACTAATTCTAAAGTGAACTTTACCAATCCCTGTGGAGATGATCTTGCATTCGCACACTATGCTACACTGTTGACCTTGTGCACTGGCAAGTAAAACAAATTACGTTTATTTACTTATTTATTTAGGTGAATAATCGCACAACAACATGCACTCGAGCGCATACCGCACACGATCGAGTGCAATCACTACAGAGGCAGCAGAGCCAGATAAGGAAAGAAGTCTTCGGATTCCAAACAAGAAATTAGGGTTTCGGGACACTCTGAGGACCCTATAAATAGCCCTGTAAAACACATAAAACTCACATTTTGTTTTAGTCTCAAAGTAGAAAGCTTAGGAGAGGAATTGACGACTCGTCTCCCGAGTCTTCTTCTGTTATATTTTTCTATTTTATTTCATTATGTCTAGAATGTTTAGTTTAACTAGCATATGTAACTAAACTCTTATAGGGCTTGATTGAAGCCCTAGTTATGCTTTACCACATATTTATTCATTGATTACCTTTGCTATAGCCTTGTTAGAATGTTTAACTTGATCAATGCCTGTTTGTATTTAAATTCCTCATATGTGTGTGTCTGATCAACGTATGCATGTGGTATGGATAAGTTAGTCGAATCAATTTGGATGACCGAGTCTTGGGTTCGACAATAGTAACAAGAGATATCCACACCGGATTCTCGGGTTAATCAATATGGGAAACCGGGAGCGGACCAAGCCCTAGGTCCCGTGTGGTTGCAGATCTCCATAGCCCTTATGCCCTCTTAAGGAACAACTTAGTATACATCCATGCTAAATCCCTTAAGAGAGAAAAGAGTTAGAGTATACACCATGCCTAACTCGTTGCATAGGGAGATCAATAGCCTAAGGTGTGGGCCAAGCCCTTAGGTTGGCAACCATTAAATATTCACGATAAGGCTAGAGCATTGGCACCTTACTTAGTGGGAAAGTATAATTAGTGGTGGATATCGTAGTCCTATGTTCTCATTATTATTATTCACTCACAATCAAACAGTTTTCTCTTTTTACTTTAAAGAAAACTAATTCTAAAACAAAATTCACCAATCCATGTGGAAATGATCTCGCACTTGCACACTATGCTATCATTGACCTTGTGCACTTGCAAGTAAAACTGGTATGATTATTTTTATATTTATTTAAGTAGATAATTGCTCCAACATTGGCACCCAAAACTACCTCAAATTCTTGCTGAAAAACAACTCACAAAACTGCCCAGAACATGAAATTGTTTTCCAGAATTTCTGTACAATTCTCCCAAATTAGAAAACTCATAAATCCCTCAAATTAAATCCAAATGACCTCAAATAAAAGTCAGAAATCAATATCAAGAAGTCTAGTTTAAGTTTGTAGTTGAACACTTTTCAAAATTACCTAAAAATCTGCACGAAAAAGCCAAAGGAACAAAACAGGCTGTTCCTCCCCTGGTCGGCGTGTGTAGGACACGCGCCACCGTGGCTTGCTCGTGGAGGCTTACCTCCCTGGCTGGAAGACAGCTGATGGTGGCAAAAAAGGGTTTTGGAAGTTTTGGACAAAAAGATCTTGAATGGTTGGGTTAAAGCTAGGTCAAAGTTTGGAAGAAAATGGGTTTTTGAGAAGGAAAATTTTCTGGTGCTTTTCCATCTCTCCTTTCTCTCTGCCGAGTTTCTCTTTACCAAATGAGAGATTTCACTCTTCTAGGTTAACTTTTTTCTTATATACTCCCACTAACACTTGACCTTTTACCAATCTACCCCTTCCTTTCTTCTTTTATTAATTTACAAGTCATTTCTTTAACTTTCCTTCAAGTATTTAAACACCCCCCAAAGTTTTCTTTTGTTTCTTACTTAAGAGTTCCCAAAAAAATAAAATAAAAACTGAATTGTAAAAATTAAATTATAAAGGCTTTAAAAAAAATTTGGACTCTACAATGCATCATAAGCTTCAATCTTTTAGTAGTAATTGTATCATTTGGATTGAAGTTCAACTTGTTTTTTGGTCCTGAGATTAATAGTTTATATCATGAAAATAGGCACATGGATACAATTCTTAGCTTTAGATATGCATAAAATAAATTATTTTTATCAAGTGTCTTTATTACTTTTCAAATAAGAAAAGGCTTGAGCCCTGAGATTTCAACGCGTTATGGCCAGTTTGTACCCATGATGACTTGGGCTGTTTACTCTGGCAGAAAATTTTTGCAAGAACACTCTTGATTTTTACAAGTGCATATTGCACAGCTAGGATCACAGAAACCTTTGCAGTCATTGTCATTCCCACAAAATTAGGGCCCTTTTCTTACCTCAGCTCCCAACAGCAAACCTGTCATTAATATTTCTAGTATTATTAAATTATCATAAAAAAAAATTTTAAATAAAAAATAATACTAGCAAATTTTTATCTTATTCTTAATATCACCGTTTTTGTAAATTAAGAAAATAATACATATATCTAACTCAATAAAAATAACATTTGTTTTTTGTTATGATAAAAAATAATAAATGTTTTTTAGACAACAATAAATATGTACACTTGAGTAAAAATATATGTAACTCTCTCTCCAAATTCATGGAATGATGAGAAAAAAAATAATTAAGATGGACATATCGAGAAATATAATACGTATAGAAAAAGATACCATTTACTAGATATAACGATTAAAAACATGATCAAGAAAAAGGATTTAGATGAAGTTTTCACCATATTTTTAAGAGTGTAATTTGTAATATTTTCTACTTGCAAGAAACGATAATAGGTTACTTGAGCTACGTACTCTAATGCCTTAATATTTATAGAGTAGAGGAAAGGTTCCGACATTCATGAGGCATGAGGCCAAATAATCTTCCTTATCACGTAATCATGATAATGAATGGATTAATGGCTATATGTTAACGCAAATATAAAAATATAATCTAATACAATTAATATGGAGGATTATTTTTCTAAATACAGTTAATAGTGTATAATAAAAAAAAGAAATAATCTTTTGATACAGTCTCTAAGTCATGATGATGTAATAGAAAAGAGTGTTGATATTGGAACGCCCGTTTCAAACACTATTTTGAACATCCGAGTAGTTGAGTAGTCACAATGTGACATGTGTTAAAAATTCACTTGTAATTTACTAATTTACCCCCCTAAAACACTATAACGATTCTATAGCTAACGCGCACTGCAACTAGTCGCACCAGCCGTTTAGGCGGTGTCCATTCTGAGCGTCTTAGTATCTATATCGAATAGGAAACTTCTGGTTCATAAGCAATAATGATTAAGATGAAATTACGTAGATGTTAACTTGACAAAATACTTTTTATTAAGCATATAAAACGCCTCTAATGTAGTAGTTTTCAAAGTAGAAAAATCCAGATTTTCAGCTTTGATCTCTTTGGTCTTCTATGTGTTTCCATGATTTTGAAAAGCTTCATTCTCACGTTTTTTTTTATTGTGAAAACTACACAAAAGTATTTACATACCCAATGATTTGACCTTTTTTAGTTTTCAAATTTGAGTACCTGTGTTTTTTAGTAAGTCAAACAAAAAATCAATGGGAGGATTCATTTAATCACCGCATGTCAAGTTAATTTGATCGTTGCAACATTTTTCAGTTTTAAATTATTGAACATAAAAAAGGAAAACTTGGTTGAGTTTTAATTTTTTATAAAAATATAAAAGTTAAACAATTTTTCTTATCGATTTTGTCACCATGCTTCAAGTTCATTTGATCGTTGTGTTGGTTTGGCACTTGGGGCTTATAGACTTACGGTCAACAAATATGAGAAAAATAATTTTGGTTGATTTTTTTAATTCTTTTTCTTCAAAATAATGAAAATACACTCACATGGTTTGATCCTTATTTGATTAACGAAAAAATTAAGATACTCAAAATCAAAATTTAAAACTTTGATACTAAATTTAAACAAAGTCGAACCACATACTACATTTGTGTTGGTATTTGTCTAAGGATTAAACGGGTTAAAAAATTCAGCATCAGGTCCAGGTTGTGCGCCGCGGCCTCCAGCAAGTGGAGGAAGTCTTCCTTCAGGTGCACGCCGCGGCATAGACCTGCCGCACCACGGCCTCCAACAAGGCAACAAGTTTCCCCTCTTCTGAGCCTCAGCACGCCCTGTTCTGAGCCTCAGCATGCCCTGTTCTGAGCCTCAGCACGAGGCACACCTAACACCAATTTTCAACACTTTGAGATGGTGCGTGGGACTTGGTTAAAACGCACATGATTACTTAGACTCTTAGAGAACCATGGGTCTTTGGTTCTTGAGATCTGAGGGTTGAGATTGATCTCAAAGATTGGATGAGGAAGTTATTGCTCTATATAAAGGGTCTTATAACAACAAGTGAAGACATCATCATCATCATCTCAACAAGAGAGGTGAATGACATATGAATGTGTGCAAAATAGAACACATGGTGTGTGAGAGTGCAAAGACACAAAACACACAGGAAATACTCATTCAAGATAGGCTGGTTGTTTAGAAAGAGAGTAGTATAGATTGGGGATTCAAGGGCTTTGTAATTGAAATTTTCTTGGGGAAAATTCCAGGGAAACACTAGTCCTTATCACTTTCTTTTTCTCTTCTTTCGTTCTTCAAGAACAAGAGGATTCTTAAAGAGCTGTTGCTGTAATTATAAGAACTCCATTGATTTAGTACAAAGAGCTCGGAGGAGCTCACGGGGACGTAGGCACATTGCCGAACCTCGATAACAATTGCTTGTGTTCTTTCTTTGATTAGTTTGATTCCTATTTTGTTTTAGTTTTATTACAAGTCATTCTAGACTTAGGTGTTTGAAAAGATCACAACCTGGGATTCCACAAGAAAGTGATTTTCCAACAGTTGTATTAGAGCTAGAGGAGATACCACAACAGTGGTATCGGAGCTGTGGTTCAACAACATGGGGTATCGGAGCAAGAACAGAGGGTATCGAAGCAAGACTCCAAGAATCAAAGGTCAACTTCTTGGGGTGATTTAAGAATGGATTAGAGATCAAGATCTGATCGTGTTCTTGAGGTTCAAGAACGGTTTGAGATCAAGATTTGGTCGTGTTCTTGAAATTTAGAAGTTGGAAAGCAATTGTGGGTGCTGCATAAATCTGGGATTTTCTCCACAAGATGGGTTCAAACTTCATTGTTAAGAAGTTTGATAGAAAGGGAGATTTTTCCCTTTGGAAGCGGAAAATCAAGGCCGTTTGTATGCAACAAAAGGTGGACTTGGCGATTAGAGAAGATGACAATTTTCCAGCAAGCCTCACAGAGGTCCAGCGGAATGAGATAAAGAAGATGGCGTACAACACCATCTTTCTGCACATATTAGATAGTGTCACATGGGAGTGTGGAGACTCAGAAGATCCAGCTACCATTTGGAAGAAACTAGATGAGTCGTTTCTTACCAAGACTCTCCCTAATAAGAGGTATCTTCTAAAGCGAATCTTTGCTTTGGATCCTGATAAAGAGTTGCAAGATAATCTTGATGCCAAGATAAGGGAAGCATCAAGTGGAGAAGAGTTGTTCGTTTGAGGAAGGCCAGTAACTCGGTATGGCAGTAACATACATGGCTACTACCGGGATAAATGTAGAGGACAAAACCATGGGAGAGAGCACTCTAAACCGAGATTTGGAGGAAAGAGATGCTTCTACTGCCATAAGAAGAGCCATTTCAAGAAAGATTGCAAGAAGATGACAAGAGATGAAGGAGGAAGCCATACAAAGAATGGAGAGGCTTCGGTTGCCAAGGGAGAACAACAAGATGATGATGTTCTTGTTGTGTGCTCAAATATGAGCAAGGGGCAAGAAGGTAGCAAGAGATGGATCTTGGATTCCGGGTGCACTTATCACAGTGGGCACCAATGATGGAAATTTTTTCCTGGGGAATGATACTTCTTGCCAAGTGAAGGGGATATGAGACATCCGATTGAGGATGTTTGATGAAATGACAAGGCTGCTGAGGAACATGAGATATCTTCCGGAGTTGAGAAGAAATTTGATATCATTGGGGCAGCTAGATTCCATGGGGTACACATACAATGCAGAGGGAGGAAAGATCAAGGTAACCAAGGGATCTTTGATAGTGATCAAAGAAGTAATGAAGGATGGTCTCTATGAGATGATCAAAGACATGGAGATCAAGGATCAAGCAGAAAGTTTGATGGCTGAGATGGATAAGGCAGCCCTTTGGCACACTCGCTTGAGATATATGAGCGAAAAAGGCCTGTAAGTTCTCAGCAAGAACGGTCTACTTAATGGTGACAAAGTAGAGAAACTTGATTTCTGCGAATGTTGTGTTCTTGGGAAACAACATCGAGTCAGCTTCAACATCGGAGTGCACAAGTTTAAGGGCGTTCTTAACTACATCCATGCGGATCTTTGGGGGCCAGCAAGAACACCAACACAATGAGGTAATCTTTACTTTCTGTCTTTAATTGATTATTATTCTAGGAAGGTTTGGGTTTATTTGCTTAAAAATAAATCAAATGCTTTGAATAAATTTGTGGTGTGGAAAAGGCTGGAAGAAACTCAAACGGGCAGGGTAGTTAAGGTGTTAAGAACCGATAATGGCTTAGAATTTTTTAACAAGGAACTTGATCAATTCTGTAAGTTAAATGGGATTCTAAGACATAGAATGGTTATGAAAACCCCTCAAAAAATGGAGTTGCTGAAAGGATGAATAAGACCCTTATAGAAAAGGTTAGGTGCATGATTATGGGATCCGGATTACCTAAATGTTTTTGGGGGGAAGCGGTGTCTACTGTTGTATATTTGGTTAATAGATTTCCCTCTAGGGCTGTGGACTTTAAGACTCCCGAGGAGATGTGGAGTGGTAAGCCCCCTGAGTTGAACAACCTTAGGACTTTTGGGTGTGCTGTATATACACATCAAAGGGATGATAAACTTAACCCAAGGTTTAGAAAGTGTGTGTTTCTAGGATATGGGGAAGGGGTTAAGGGGTATAGATTATGGTCCTTAGAGCAAAAAGAATTTAAACTCATAATAAGTAGGGATGTCATTTTTAATGAGCATTTATTTCCCTAGTTGGAGAAAACTAATCCTGCAGGGGATAGTGAGCAAACCAATTTGGTATTTGTGGAGCATAGCATCAAGGAATATTCAATTCACATAAAGAAAGGAAGGCAAGAGGGTTCGAACCAGGTAGAGCCCATTGATGAAGGCCAAGCTCAGGACACTTATGAGGAGGCTGAACTAGAAGGGGATGATGCAGCAAGTCAGAATGACTATCAGCTCACAAGGGACCAGGAAAGAAGGTTGGTCAGACCACCTTTGAGATATGGTTTTGCGGTTGCAAATGCGGCAGCTCCTTGGATAGAATGAAGGATAAGTGAACCAGAAACTTACATTAATGCCATGGGATGTAAGGATTCGTCAAGATGGAAGCTAGCTATAGAGGAAAAAAAAAGCCTTCTTTGAGGAAGAACAACTCTTGGGAATTGGTGAACATTCCAGGAAAACAAAGAGTTATGGATTGTAAGTGGACTTACAAGGTCAAAGAAGGGAACCCTCCAGGGGATGAATTTCGGTATAAGCTAGGCTGGTAGCGAAGGGATTCATGCAAAGAGGAGGCATAGATTTCACATAATCCTTCTCACCTGGACACAAGGTGGAGGAAATTGTGATTATCCTCATCTGTGTCGATGATATGCTGTTGGTTGATAACAGCAGGGAAATGATAGAAAGGTTGAAATCTCAACTCAGTGAGGAGTTCGAGAGGAAGGATCTTGGCCTTACACAAAATATCCTTGGGATGAGAATAATTTAAGAAAGGGAGAGAAACAGGTTGAAAGTTTCTCAGTCTTCCTACATAGAAAAAGTGATGTATAAGTTTTCTATGGAAGATGGTAAACCAGTGAAGATTCCCCTTGCTGGTCATTTCAAGTTCTCTAGTGAACAATGTCCTGGAATGGATGAGGAGAATAAGGAAATGGATAAGGTCCCTTACTTTAGTGCGGTTGGATCAGTCATGTTCATGATGGTAAGCACTAGACCCGATATTTCTCAGGCAATTAGAGTTCTCAGCAGATTTGTGAGTAATCCCGGAAAGGAGCTTTGACTTGGGATGAAATGGTTACTGAGGTACTTGAAGGCTCAGTTGCAGCCGGTGGTAACACTCTCAACAACTGAGGCTGAGTACATAGTGGCTACGGAAGCCATAAAGGAGGCTATGTGGTGCAAAAGGGTTGTTAGAAGAGTGGAAGGTCCTAAAAGAGCAGGTGGTGGTGTATTCGGATAGCCAAAGTGCGTTGCACTTGTGTAGAAACCTGGTGTTCTATGAGAGGACTAAGCATATGGATGTTCGGTATCATTTCATTCGGGAAAATGTTACGAAAGGATGTATTCATGTGGACAAAGTTGCAACGGAAGAAAATCCTACAGATTTAGGCACTAAAGTTCTACCTCTAAGTAAGTTCAACCTCTAAGTGAGTTCAATCATTGTCTTGGACTTCTTAGTATTGGAGTCGGTTGATATAGTGACTCAAGTTGAGTTTGGATCCTGAGTTCTCTGCACAATGGGTTCGAGTTTAATCGCTTAGACAAAGGTAGAGATTGTTGGTATTTGTCTAAGGATTAAACGGGTTAAAAAATTCAGCATTAGGTCCAGGTTGTGCGCCGCGGCCTCCAGCAAGTGGAGAAAGTCTTCCTTCAGGTGCGTGCCACGGCCTCCAGCAAGGCAACAAGTTTCCCCTATTCTGAGCCTCAGCACGGCCTATTCTGAGCCTTAGCACGAATCACACCTGACACCAATTTTTCAACACTTTGAGATGGTGCGTAGGACTTGGTTAAAATGCATAGGATTACTTAGACTCTTAGAGAACCATGGGTCTTTGGTTCTTGAGATCTAAGGGTTGAGATTGATCTCAAAGATTAGATGAGGAAGTCATTGCTCTATATAAAGGGTCTTTTAACAACATGTGAAGACATCATCATCATCTCAATAAGAAAGGTGAATGACATGTGAATGTGTGTGAAATAGAATACATGGTGTGTGAGAGTGTAAAGACACAAAACACACAGGAGAGACTTATTCAAGAGAGGTCGGTTGTTTAGAGAGAGTAGTATAGATTGGGAATTCAAGGGCTTTGTAATTGGAATTTTCTTGGGAAAAATCCCAAGGAAACACTAGTCCTTATCACATTCTTTTTCTCTTCTTTCGTTCTTTAAGAACAAGAGGTGTTGCTGTAATTGTAAGAACTCCACTGCTTTAGTGCAGAGAGCTCAGAGGAGCTCACGGGGACGTAGGCACATCGCCAAACCTCAATAACAATTGCTTGTGTTCTTTCTTTGATTGGTTTGATTCCTATTTTGTTTTGGTTTTATTACAAGTCTTTCTAGACTTGGGTGTTTGGAAAGATCAGAACCCGGGATTCCGCAAGAAGGTGATTTTCCAACAATTTGATTATTTTCCTCTATTTTATAACGAGTATAATTCTTCTATATTGCAGTATCCATTAAACTACCGATCAAAACTCAACGAAATAACCTACACACTAACAAATATGACAATTTCTTCATGCTTACGTCCCATGAAGACATGAGTTTTACTAGCTCCAGCGGGAAGCATGTACAAAACCAGTTTGGGCAACCAGAAGATATGCATAAACCTTGGCGATACTCATAACTAATGCAATAAATTGCTTTTTTGCTACAAATTTGAATTTTATAATTGTGTTAATGTTGTTTTAAAGAAATTTAAAGTACTAAAAAGAAATTCCAAATGCTAATTTCAGTTAAGATTCTTGTTATGAAGAGTCAAGTACAACAATTGAAGGTTGATTGCAAATTCAGTTCCACTAAGGATATTGTGGTGATATTCTCCTTCTCTGTCTTTCTCTCTCTTTTACACCTTAATTAAGAATTAATGCTAGTTTGTTTTTCATTAAAACTGTTTACGACTAAGGTTCACTGAGCCACGTGACTTATGACTGACGTGATTAATATTGGGCTTAATGTTATCGTCATTTTGTACCCATGATGACTTGGATTGTTAACTCCTACGCTTTCTTGCCTTGGCTCCCGTGTTTTTAAAGACGGAATTGGGGCGTGCCCGGGGCCCACCCAGAGGTGATTTGGGCCAAAAATGCCTCGAGGCGTGAATCCTGGGGCGGAACAAAAACGACGTCGTTTTGATGTTTTGGTTAAATCAACCTTCTTCTTTTCTGTGGCTCGAACCCATGACCTTAAAGTGTTATAGACCTTACCACTAAGCTAATACTACTGGTGTGATATTATTACACTTTATAAATATATAATACATATTATGTATCTTAATAATAATTACAAATTATTTAATTAATCACTTACAAATTACAACAATATAGAAATATAAGTTATACTTCATATAATTTATATATAAATATATATTAATATTTATAAAATTATAATTATCAGACTATAGAGAGTTAGTAAAGTATTAAACTTTGATAATAATTAATTAATTAAAAATTAAATTATTTTTATTTTACCATTCTAATTAATTAATTAATATTATTTTATTAAAATTTTAAAACACTCCAAAAGATTCAAAAGACTTACCCGAATTTTCAGCCTTTTAAGTCATAATTTTAAATTTTCAACATTTTGATTGAACGTCATTACAAATGGAACCACTGTGTTGGAGGACTATAATGTAAATTGATGGATACATATGCAACAAACGATAGAGTACGTCTAATATCATATGTGATTAAAATTTTCATCAAATTGTTTGATATTTGTGTAAAAATATTTTGATAAATATTCATTTATAGGTATTAATTTAGTAAAATTTATTGATAATTAATTTATTTATATTATTTCAATTTTTAAATATTTTTATAATTTAATTAATATTATTTTATTCAAAACACCCCAACGTTTCAAAAGGCTTATGTCCCAACACCTCGGGGATTACGTCTCGCCTCATTGAGGCAAAACGCCTCGCCCAACGCCCTCGCCTCTGAAAACACTGCTTGGCTCCCAACAGCAAACCTGCCATTAATATTTATAATAATATTCAATTATCATAAGAGAAAAAAATTGAAATAAAATTTAGTACTAGCAAATCTTTATCTTTTTGTTTTTATATAACATCGTTTTTGTAATTATGAAAATAATACATGTATGGTTTTTATGCCTTTTTCATGAGTTTATTACTACCATTATATATCTCACTCAATAAAAATCACAGTTTACTTTTATTATGATAAAAAATAATAATTAGATGAAAACTAAAACATACACTTGAGTAAAAATACATATAAATCTCTCTCCTAATGCCTGGAATGAAGAAAATAATTAAGATGGACATATCTAGGAATGTAATACGTATAGATAGAGATGCCACTTATGAGATGCAATGATTAAAAGCATGACCAAAAAAACAGATTTAGATGAAGCATTAACCATATTTTCTTTAGTGTAATTTGCAGTATTTTCAACTTACAAGTAAACAACAATAGGTTACTTGAGCTATGTACTCTAATTCCATAATATTTATAGTGTAGGGGAAAGGTTCTAAAAACTCACAAGGCTAGATAATCTTTCTTATCATATAATGGCAATGAATGGATTAATGGCAATATCTTCATGCAAATATAGAAATATAATCTAAAACAATTAATATGGATGATTTCTTTCCTAAATTAGGGCAAATAAGAATCTTAATTCTCAAAATGGAAAAGAATCTGGTTAACAAATCCTACTGACTTGGGATTACGGTTTCTAAAACCATACAATTCCACCCCAGATCACCAGAGTTAAAGATTCCAGTCAGACAACCCCAACAAAGAGAACAGTTTCAGTCATATGATTCTTCTCAAAGAGGAAGCAGGGTTTTAGTCACTTAAAGTCCCACCGACATGGAAATACGGCTTTCAAAGTCACAAAATTCCACCCCGGATCAACGGGAGTTTAGACTTCAACCAATGAAATCCCCATCAAAGCTAGAGTTAAAGACTCCAATGGTCGTACAATACTATCTTGGACCAGTCAAGAATTACGACTTCAATTCAACAATCCCTAACCAAATAGGGATTGTGACTTCGATCGAGCAAATGCTCCCGGAGTATGAGAGCAAAGGCTTCTAGAACCACGCAGTTTGACTCCAGGTCAAAAAGAATGATGACTCCAGTAACGTTTACCTTTTTCCAAAAAAAAAATCGACTACACCCAACAAATTCCTCATGACATGAAAATAAGTGCTCTTGGAGTCTTACAAGCTCTCAGTTCAAACAAGGAACAAGCTTAAAGTACACAATTCTTACCACGAAAGTACTAAGATTTAAGCCACTCAATCCTCAATAGTGTAGGTGGAAGTAGAACTCCTAGCCAAAGCTATGACTTCTGTCCCATTGAGGTAGCAAGAAAGGCTTCTACTCTCTTAGGAATCTCCTCGATCTTCTTAAGGAGTAGAAGACATATGATCGAGGTGATCAAAATTATTCGATCCATTAAGGACTGGACATGTGGCCAGCTACCCTTAGGAAATATAGGGACCAAACCTATTCTGACTGTAATAATGGATATGTCACCATATAGTTTGAAGATTTTGTACTTGACGAAAGAACTCACAATAGTTTGGCACTTGGTAGGCTTACAATCAACGAATATGGGAAAAACAAATTTGATTGAATTTTAATTTTTATTACAAAATAATAGAAAAATACATAAATATCATATGGTTTGATCTTTATTTGATTAACAAAAAATCTTACATACTTAAAGCTAACCTTTTCAAACTTTAACGCCGAATTTAAAACAAAATCAAACCACGGTACATTTGTTTATTTCCTTCTATCTTATAACGAGTATAATTCTTTTACTTGGTAGTATCGATTAAACTACCAATCAAAACTCAACCAAATAACCTAACACTAACAAATATGATAGTTTCATCATGCATGCATCCCACGAGACTTGAGCAGTTAACTCCAGTGGGAAGTGAATGCAAAAACACTTTAAAAGAGGATGGTTCACAAAACCAGTTTGGGCAATCAACAGATATGCATAAACCTTAGCGATACTCATCCCTAGTGCAATGTTTGGTTTTTTGCCACAAATTGGAATTTTATAATTGGCAAATAATTTTGTTAATGCTGTTTTAGAGAAATTTGAATACTAAAAAGAAATTCTAAACGCTAACTCCTGTTAAGATTGTCATTTTGAAGAGCTGGAGATACCATTTTGTGTTAACACTTGTTTGGTTGCCTAGAAATTACAGGAACAACAATTGAAGGTTGATTGCATTTTCAGTTCCTCTAAGGATATTGTAGTGGTACTCTCTCTCTCTCTCTCTCTTTCTCTCTCTAGCTAGAAAACGATCGGAAGATGTGGTTTAAATTCAATTAAGGTTAGGCCCGAAGTTTCTTACAATTAATTAAAGTCCATGCTTCATAAGCTTCAATCTTTTAGTAGTAATTGGATCATTTGGATTGAAGTTCACCGTTTTTTGGTCTTTAGATTAATAGTTTATATCTTGAAAGTAGGCACATGGATGCAATTCTTAGCTTTGGATATGCATAAAATCAATTATTTTTATCAAGATACTTTATTACTTTCCAAATAAGAAAAGGCTTGAGCCCTGAGATTTCAACGCGTTATGGTTAGTTTGCACAGCAAGGATGACAGAAACCTTTGCAGTCATTCTAATTCCCGCAAAATGAGGGCGTCTTTCTTGCCTCGGCACCCAACAGCAAACCTGTCACTAATATTTCTATTATTATTCAATTATCAGAAAAGAAAAATTGAAATAAAAAATAATACTAGCAAATTTTTATCTTATTCTTAATAACACCGTTTTTCTAATTATGAAAATAATAAATAAAAGCAATCATGATTAAGATGAAATTATGTAGATGTTAACTTGACAAAATACTTTTCTTTAAGCATATAAAATGCCTCTACTGTAGTAGTGCTGAAAGTAGAAAAATCCAGATTTTCAGCTTTGATCTCTTTGGTCTTCTATGTGTTTCAATGATATTGAAAAGCTTCATTCTCACGTTTATTTTATTGCAAAAAATACACAATTATTTATAAACCCAATGATTTGACCTTTTTTAATTTTCAAATTTGAGTTCCGGTGTTTTTCAGTAAGTCAAACAAAAATTCAATGGGACGATTCATTTAATCAACGCATGTCAAGTTAATTTGATCGTTTTAATATTTAACAGTTTTAAATTATCGAACATAAAAAAGGAAAACCTGGTTGAGTTTTAATTTTTTATAAAAATATAAAAGTTAAACAATTTTTCTTATCGATTTTGTCACCATGCTTCAAGTTCATTTGATCGTTGTGTTGGTTTGGCACTTGGGGCTTATAGACTTACGGTCAACAAATATGACAAAAATAATTTTGGTTGATTTTTAAATTTTTTTTTTTTCAAAATAATGAAAATACACTCATATGGTTTGATCCTTCTTTGATTTAAGAAAAATTTCAGATACTCAAAATCAATTTTTAAAACTTTGATACTAAATTTAAACAAAGTTGAACCACATACTACATTTGTTTATTTTCCTCTATTTTATAACGAGTATAATTCTTCTATTTTGCAGTATCCATTAAACTACCGATCAAAACTCAACCAGATAACCTAAGCACTAACAAATATGACAATTTCTTCATGCTTGCGTCCCATGAAGACATTAGTTTTACTAGCTCCAGCGGGAAGCGTGTGCAAAACCAGTTTGGGCAACAAGAAGATATGCATAAACCTTTGGGATACTCATAACTAATGCAATAAATTGCGTTTTTTGCCACAAATTTGAATTTTATAATTGTGTTAATGCTGTTTTAGAGAAATTTAAACTACTAAAAAGAAATTCCAAACGCTTATTTCAGTTAAGATTCTTGTTTTGAAGAGTTGGAGATATGATTTTGCATTAATACATGTTCGGTTGCCTAGAAATTACAGGTACAACAATTGAAGGTTGATTGCATCTTCAGTTCTTCTAAGGATATTGCGGTGATATTCTCCTTCTCTGTCTTTCTCTCTCTTTCTCAAGCCGGAAAATGATCATTTGCATTTTTTACACCTTAATTAAGAATTAATACTAGTTTGTTTTTCAGTAAAACTTTTTACGACTAAGGTTCACTGAGCCACGTGACTGTTGAGTGACGTGATTAATATTGGGCATACTGTTAATAGGCAGATTGATGTTTTGGATTGAAGTTCACCTTGTTTTTTGGTCTTGAGATTAATTGTTTGTATCGCGAAAATAGGCACATGGATATAATTCTTAGCTTTAGATATCCATAAAATAGATTATTTTAATCAAACATCTTTATTACTTTTCAAATAAGAAAAGGCTTGAGCCTTGAGATTTCAATACATTGTTGTCAGTTTGTACCCATGATGACTTGGGCTGTTAACTCCCACAGAAAATTTTCGCAAGAACACTCTTGATTTCTACAAGTGCATATTGCACAGCTAGGATCACAGAAACCTTTGCAATCATTGTCATTCTCACAAGATGATGGCACCTTTCTTGCCTTGGCTCCCAACAGCAAACCTGCCATTAATATTTATAATAATATTCAATTATCATAAGAAGAAAAAATTGAAATAAAATATTGTACTATCAAATCTTTATCTTTTTGTTTTTATATAACAACGTTTTTGTAATTATGAAAATAATACATGTATGGTTTTTATGTCTTTTTCATGAGTTTATTACTACCATTATATATAACACTCAATAAAAATACTCTTATTATGATAAAAAATAATAATTAGACGAAAACTAAAACGTACACTTGAGTAAAAATGCATTCAAATCTCTCTCCTAATGCATGGAATGAAGAAAATAATTAAGACGGACATATCTAGGAATGTAATATGTATAAAGAGAGATACCACTTACCAGATGCAATAATTAAAAGCTTGACAAAAAAAACAGATTTAGATGAAGCTTTCACCATATTTTCTATAGTGTAATATGCAGTATTTTCAACTTACAAGTAAACAACAATAGGTTACTTGAGCTATGTACTCTAATTCCATAATATTTATAGTGTAGGGGAAAGGTTCTAACACTCGTAAGGCTCGATAATCTTTCTTATCATATAACGGCAATGAATGGATTAACGGCAATATCTTCACGCAAATATCGAAACATAATCTAATACAGTTAATATGGATGATTTCTTTTCTAAATTAGGGCAAATAAGAATCTTAATTCTCAAAATGGGAAAGAACCGGGTTAACAAATCCTGCTGACTTGGGATTGCGGTTTCCAAAACCATACAATTCCAACCCGGATCACTAGAGTTAAAGATTCCAATCGTACAACCCCAACAAAAAGCACAATTTCAATCATACGATTCTTATCAAAGAGGAAGCAGGGTTTTACTCACTTAAAGTCCCACCAACATGGAAACACGGCTTTCAAAGTCACAAAATTCCACCCTGGATCAAATGGAGTTTAGACTTCAACCAACGAAATCCCCAGCGAAGCTAGAGTTAAAGGCTCCAACGGTCGTACAATACTCCCTTGGACCAGTCAAGAATTACGACTTCAATTCGACAATCCCTAACAAAATAGGAATTGCGACTTCGATCGAGCAAAGGCTTCGAGAACCACACAGTTTGACTCCAGGTCAAAAAGAATGATGACACCAGTCACGTTTACCTTTTTCCAAAAAGAAAATCGACTACACCAACGAATTCCTCTTGACATGAAAATAAGTGCTCTTGGAGTCTTACAAGCTCTCAGTTCAAACAAGAAACATGCTTAAAGCACACAATTCTTACCACGAAAGTACTAAGGTTTAAGCCACTCAATCCCCACTAGTGTAGAATTAAAGCTTCAACTAAGTAGTTCCTTAGAGAATGGAAGTAGAACTCCTAGGCAAAGCTATGACTTTGATCCCAATGAGGCAACAAGAAAGGCTTCTACTCTCTTAGGAATCTCCTTGAACTTCTTAAGGAGTGGAAGACATATGATCGAAGTGATCAAAATTATTCGGTCCACTAAGGACGGGACATGTAGCCAGCTACCCTTAGGAAATATAGGGACCAAACCTATTCTGACTGTAATAATGGATATGTCGCCATATAGTTTGAAGATTTTTTACATGACGAAAGAACTCACAATAGTTTGGCACTTGTCAGAATTACAATCAACGAATATGGGAAAAAAAAAATTGACTGAATTTTAGTTTTTATTACAAAATAATAGAAAAATACATAAGTATCATATGGTTTGATCTTTATTTGATTAACAAAAAATCTTACGTACTTAAAGTTAACCTTTTCAAACTTTAACGCCGAATTTAAAACAAAGTCAAACCACGGTACATTTGCTTCTTTCCCTCTATTTTATAACGAGTATAATTCTACTACTTAGCAGTATCGATTAAACTACCAATCAAAACTCAACCAAATAACTTAACACTAACAAATATGATAGTTTCAACATGCTTGCAGCCCACGAGACTTGAGCTGTTAACTCCAGTGGGAAGTGAGTGCAAAAACACTTTAAAAGAGGATGGTTCACAAAGCCAGTTTGGGCAATCAACAGATATGCATAAACCTTAGCGATACTCATCACTAGTACAATGTTTGGATTTTTGCCACAAATTTGAATTTTATAATTGGTAAATAATTTTGTTAATGCTGTTTTGGAGAAATTTGAAGTACTACAAAGAAATTCCAAATGCTAATTTCTTTTAAGATTGTTGTTTTGAAGAGTTGGAGATACCATTTTGTGTTAACGCTTGTTTGGTTGCCTAGAAATTACAGGAACAACAATTGAAGGTTGATTGCATTTTCAGTTCCTCTAAGGATATTGTAGTGGTACTCTCTCTCTCTCTCTCTCTCTAGCTAGAAAACGATCGGAAGATGTGGTTTAAATTCAATTAAGGTTAGGCCCGAAGTTTCTTACAATTAATTAAAGGCCATGCTTCATAAGCTTCAATCTTTTAGTAGTAATTGTATCATTTGGATTGAAGTTCACCGTTTTTTGGTCTTTAGATTAATAGTTTATATCTTGAAAGTAGGCACATGGATGCAATTCTTAGCTTTGGATATGCATAAAATCAATTATTTTTATCAAGATACTTTATTACTTTTCAAATAAGAAAAGGCTTGAGCCCTGAGATTTCAACACGTTATGGTTAGTTTGCACAGCAAGGATGACAGAAACCTTTGCAGTCATTCTAATTCCCGCAAAATGAGGGCGTTTTTCTTGCCTCGGCAGCCAACAGCAAACCTGTCACTAATATTTCTAATATTATTCAATTATCAGAAAAGAAAAATTGAAATAAAAAATAACACTAGCAAATTTTTATCTTATTCTTAATAACACCATTTTTCTAATTATGAAAATAATATATAAAAGCAATCATGATTAAGATGAAATTATTTAGATGTTAACTTGACAAAATACTTTTCATTAAGCATATAAAACGCCTCTACTGTAGTAGTGCTGAAAGTAGAAAAATCCAGATTTTCAGCTTTGATCTCTTTGGTCTTCTATGTGTTTCAAGGATATTGAAAAGCTTCATTCTCATGTTTATTTTATTGCAAAAAATACACAATTATTTATGTACCCATTGATTTGACCTTTTTTAATTTTCAAATTTGAGTTCTGGTGTTTTTCAGTAAGTCAAACAAAAATTCATTGGGAGGATTCATTTAATCAACGCATGTCAAGTTAATTTGATCGTTTCAATATTTAACAGTTTTAAATTATCGAACATAAAAAAGGAAAACCTGGTTGAGTTTTAATTTTTTATAAAAATATAAATGTTAAACAATTTTTCTTATCGATTTTGTCACCATGCTTCAAGTTCATTTGATCGTTGGGTTGGTTTGGCAATTGGGGCTTATAGACTTACGGTCAACAAATATGACAAAAATAATTTTGGTTGATATTTTTAATTTTTTTTCTTCAAAATAATGACAATACACTCATATGGTTTGATCCTTAATTGATTTAAGAAAAATTTCAGATACTCAAAATCAATTTTTAAAACTTTGATACTAAATTTAAACAAAGTCGAACCACATACTACATTTGTTTATTTTCCTCTATTTTATAACGAGTATAATTCTTCTATTTTGCAGTATCCATTAAACTACCGGTCAAAACTCAACCAGATAACCTAAGCACTAACAAATATGACAATTTCTTCATGCTTGCGTCCCATGAAGACATTAGTTTTACTAGCTCCAGCGGGAAGCGTGTGCAAAACCAGTTTGGGCAACAAGAAGATATGCATAAACCTCTGGGATACTCATAACTAATGCAATAAATTGCGTTTTTTGCCACAAATTTGAATTTTATAATTGTGTTAATGCTGTTTTAGAGAAATTTAAACTACTAAAAAGAAATTCCAAACGCTTATTTCAGTTAAGATTCTTGTTTTGAAGAGCTGGAGATATGATTTTGCATTAATACATGTTCGGTTGCCTAGAAATTATAGGTACAACAATTGAAGGTTGATTACATCTTCAGTTCCTCTAAGGATATTGCGGTGATATTCTCCTTCTCTGTCTTTCTCTCTCTTTCTCAAGCCGGAAAATGATCATTTGCATTTTTACACCTTAATTAAGAATTAATACTAGTTTGTTTTTCAGTAAAACTATTTACGACTAAGGTTCACTGAGCCACGTGACTCTTGAGTGACGTGATTAATATTGGGCGTACTGTTAATAGGCAGATGGATGTTTTGAATTGAAGTTCACCTTGTTTTTTGGTCTTGAGATTAATTGTTTGTATCGTGAAAATAGGCACATGGATAGAATTCTTAGCTTTAGATATCCATAAAATAGATTATTGTTGTTATTTGCCTAAGTTTCAAACATGTCCAAACATGGTCTAAATTGGTTAATGTCCAAACCAATTGTGGGATATCAAAGTTCAGCAAGTTCTAAGTTTGCACACATGTGTGTGCTTCAATTTTGAGCATGGGAAGGTCAAGCACACTGCTGTGGAAGTTTTTGCCCACAGGCAGGAGGTGTGCGCACAGCATCAGGAGGCTGCAGCATCAGGTACGCCGTAGCACACAGCACCGCACCAAAATGCACAGCATCACTTGGAGAGTGATGAAGGGCTGAGATTAAAGGAAGAACATGATCAAAGGGTCAAGAATGATTCACAAGATTGTCCAAGAATTAAGAGGCTATAAAAAGGTTCTCTTAGCCTCATTTCAAGTGGTGAAAAAGGTGTGTGGATGAACCACACAGGTTGTGACATTGTGAGATCATTGTAAACACAAGAGAGAATTGTGTGAGAGACATAAACACAAGAGAGACTCTTGTAGTGGGGCTGGTTGTAAAGAAGAGAGGTTAGTAGAGAATTGATAGAAAGCATTGTAATAGGTCTATCACTTTCTCGTTCTCTTCTTGGTTCTTCAAGAACTTGGATTCTTGAAGGGGATTGCTGTAACTTTGTAAGAACCATTGAGATAGTGCAGAGATTTCGGAGGAACTCACGGGGACATAGGCACATTGCCGAACCTCCACAACAAATTACTTGTCTTCTTTCTTTCTTTGATTTTCTGTTCTTGAGTTCGATTGCTGAAATTCTTTCTACAAGTCATTCAAGACTTGGGTGTTTGGAAGATTACCACCTGGGCATCTTGTCAAGGTGATTTCCAACAGTGGTATCAGAGCACAGCAGCTGGTTATCGGAACAAGAAGTAGAAGGTACGGAGCCAAGACTCCAAGAATCAAAGATCAAACTTCTTTGGTGATTCAAGAACAGTGTAAAGATCAAGATCCGGTCATGTTCTTGAAGGTTGATTCAAGAACGGTGTTAAAGATCCATCTTCGATCTGTGTTCTTGAGGTTGAAGAAAGTAGTTGTGGTTAGTGCACAAATCTGGGATCTTGTCCGTAAAAGATGGCTTCAAATTTCTGTGTGGAGAAGTTTGATGGAAATGAGGACTTTACCCTATGGAAGCGGAAGATCAAGGCGGTTCTCATGCAGCAGAAAGTGGACTTGGCTATTGGAGAAGATGATGCTTTTCAGCAAGTGTCATGGAGGACCAGCGGACCGAGATGAAGAAGATGGCTTACAGCACCATTTTCTTGCACATGTCGGACAATGTCACAAGGGAGTGCGGAGACTCGGAAGATCCAGCTGCATTATGGAAGAAACTAGATGAATTGTTTCTTGCCAAGACTCTTCCACATAAGAGGTATCTTCGGAAACGAATCTTTGCTTTTAAATTTGATCCTAAGAAAGAGTTGCAAGATGATCTTGATGCCAAGATAAGGAGTGCATCAAGTGGTAAAGGGCTGTTCTTTAAAAGAAGGCCATCAACTTGGTATGGCAGCAACCATGGCTACTACCGGGACAGAGGTAGAGGAGAGAGCCATGGGAGAGTGCACAGCAGCATGTATGGCTACTACCGGGACAGAGGTAGAGGCGAGAGCCATAGGAGAGTGCACAACAGCATGCATGGCTACTACCAGGACAGAGGTAGAGGAGAAAGCTATGGGAGAATGCATTCCGAACTGAGATTTTGAGGGAAGAGCTGCTACTACTGCCATAAAGAGGGTCATGTCAAGAAAGATTGCAAGAAGATGACAAGGGATAGAGGAGGAAGCCATACCAAGAATGGAGAGGCTTCGGTTGCCAAAACAGAACAGCAAGATGATGATGTTCTTGTTGTGTGCTCAAGTGTGAGCAAGGGGAAAGAAGGCAGCGGGAAATGGATCCTGGACTCTGGGTGCACTCATCATATGAGCCCTCACAAAGAATGGTTCAAGAATTTCAAGAAGATCAATGATGGAAGGGTCTTCTTGGGGAATGATAATTCTTGCCAAGTGAGAGGGATTGGAGACATCCAATTGATGTTGTTTGATGGAGTCACAAGGCTGCTGGAAAATGTGAGGTATGTTCTAGATTTGAAGAGGAACTTGATCTCATTGGGGCAGCTGGATTCCATGGGCTATACATGCAAGATAGAGGGAGGAAAGATCAAGGTGGCCAAGGGATCTTTGGTAGTGATCAAGGCAGCAAGAAACGATGGACTCTATGAGATGATTGGAGAAACATAAACCAATGATCAAGCAGCAAGCTTAATGGCTGAGTTGGACAAGGCAGCCCTTTGGCACACTCGCTTGGGACACATGAGCGAAAAGGGCCTGCAAGTGCTTAGCAAGGCAGGTCTACTTGGTGGTGACAAAGTAGAAAAATTGGATTTTTGTGAAAGCTGCGTTCTTGGGCAGCAACATCGGGTCAGCTTCAACACCGGAGTGCACAAGTCTAAGGGCATTCTTGACTACATTCATGTGGACCTTTGGGGACCAGCAAGGACACCAACACAGGGAGGTAACATTTACTTTCTGTCTTTAATTGATGATTATTCAAGAAAAGTGTGGGTTTATTTGGTGAAAAATAAATCAGATGTATTGAATAAGTTAGTGGTGTGGAAAGGGCTGGTTGAGACTCAAATGGGTAGAGTAGTTAAGGGGATAAGAACCGATAATGGCTTAGAAATTTTTAACCAAGAACTTGATCAATTCTGTAGGTTAAATGGCATTCTAAGACATAGGACGGTTGTGGAAACTCCTCAGCAAAATGGAGTTGTTGAGTTGATGAATAAGACCCTTATGAAAAAAGTTAGGTGCACGCTAATAGGATCCGGGTTACCAAAATATTTTTGGGGAGAAGCTGTAGCTACAGCTGCATACTTGGTGAATAGATCACCCTCTAGAGCAATAGAGCTCAAGACTCCCATGGAGATGTGGAGTGGAAAACCCCCTGAGTTGGACAACCTTAGGACTTTTGGGTGTGCTGCGTATGCACAACAAAAGGATGATGGACTTAGCCCAGGATCTAGAAAATGTGTGTTTCTAGGATATGGGGAAGGGGCTAAGGGATATAGGTTGTGGTCCTTAGAAAAAGAAGGATTAAAACTCATAATAAGTAGGGAAATTAATTTTAATGAATTGTTATTTCCCTACTTGGAGAAAACTAACCCTGCAGGGGCTAGTGAGCAAACCAATTCAGGAATTGTTGAGCATAGCATCAAGGGAGATTCTGTTCAGGTAGAGCAAAGGAGGCAAGAGGGTTCGGACCAGGTAGAGCCCTTGGATGATTGCCAAGCTCAAGAAACTCAAGAAGAGGCTGAACAAGAAAAGGATGCTGCAGCAAGTCGGAAGGACTTTCAGCTCACAAGAGACCGGGAAAGAAGGCTGGTCGGACCACCTTCAAGATGTGGGTTTGCGGATGCTGCAGATGCAGCAGCTCCTTGGACAGAAGGAGAGATGAGTGAACAAGAAACTTACACGGTGGCCATGGAGTGTAAGGATTCGTCAAAGTGGCAGCTAGCTATGGAGGAAGAAATGGATTCTTTGAGGAAGAACAACTTTTGGGAATTGGTGAAAATTCCAGGAAAGCAGAAAGTTGTGGAATGTAAGTGCACTTACAAGGTCAAAGAAGGGTGCCCTCCAAGAGATGAAGTCCGGAATAAGGCTAGGCTGGTGGCGAATGGGTTCACAAGGAAAGAAGACATAGATTTCACAGAAACTTTCACACCTGGACACAAGGTGGAGAAGATGGTGAGTATCCTCACCTATGTCATTGATGGGCTGTTAGTTTGGAACAGCAAGAAGAGGATGGAAAGGTTTACATCTCAACTCAGTGAGAAGTTCGAGAGGAAGGATCTCAGCCTTGCACAAAAGATCCTTGGGATGAGGAGAATCATCCGGGAAAGGAAGAGAAACAGGTCAAGTGTTTCTTGGGCAATGGATGTTTTCAGCAAATGTGTGAGTAATCCCGTAAAAGAGAGTTGTCTTGGGATAAAGTGGTTGCTGAGGTACATGGAGGCTCAGTGGCAGCCAGTGGTAGCACTCATAACAACCAGGGCAGAATGCATAGCGGCTACGGAAGCCATAAAGGAGGCTATGGGGTGCAAAGGGTTGTTGGACAAGTGGGAGGTCCTAAAAGAGCAGGTGGTGGTATCTTTGGATAGCCAAAGTGCGGGGCACTTGTGGAGGTATCTGGTGTTCCATGAGGGGACAAAGCATATGGATGTTCGGTATCATTACATTTTGGAAAATGGTACAGAAGGAAGCATTCATGTTGACAAGAATACCACGGAGAAAAGTCCTGCAGATTTAGGCACCAAGTTTCTACCTCTAAGTAAGTTCAATCATTGCCTTGAATTACTTAGGATTGGAGTGGGTTAATTGGTAACTCAATATGAGTTTGGATCCCGAAACTTTCTGCACAATGGTTCAGGTTTTTTTTTTTTTTTGAACACTTAGATAAAGGTAGAGATTGTTGTTATTTACCTAAGTTTCAAACATGTCCAAACATGGTCTAAAGTTGGTTAATGTCCAAACCAATTGTGGGATATCAAAGTTCAGCAAGTTATAAGGTTGCACACATGTGTGTGCTTCAATTTTGAGCATGGGAAGGTCAGGCACACTGCTGTGGAAGTTTCTGCCCACAGGCAGGAGGTGTGCGCACAGCATCAGGAGGCTGCAGCATCAGGTCATGCCGCAGCACACAGCACCACACCAAAATGCACAGCATCACTTGGAGAGTGATGAAGGGCTGAGATTAAAGGAAGAACTTGATCAAAGGGTCAAGAATGATTCACAAGATTGTCCAAGAATTAAGAGGCTATAAAAAGGTTCTCTTAGCCTCATTTCAAGTGGTGAAAAAGGTGTGTGAGAGAACCACACAGGTTGTGACATTGTGAGATCATTGTAAACACAAGAGAGAATTGTGTGAGAGACATAAACACAAGAGGGACTCTTGTAGTGAGGCTGGTTGTAAAGAAGAGAGGTTAGTAGAGAATTGATAGAAAGCATTGTAATATGTCTATCACTCTCTCGTTCTCTTCTTGGTTCTTCAAGAACTTGGATTCTTGAAGGGGATTGCTATAACTTTGTAAGAACCATTGAGATAGTGCAGAGAGTTCAGAGGAACTCACGGGGACGTAGGCACATTGCCGAACCTCGACAACAAATTACTTGTCTTCTTTCTTTCTTTGATTTTCTGTTCTTGAGTTCGATTGCTGAAATTCTTTCTACAAGTCATTCAATACTTAGGTGTTTGGAAGATCACCACCTGGGCATCTTATCAAGGTGATTTCCAACAATTATTTTAATCAAACATCTTTATTACTTTTCAAATAAGAAAAAGCTTGAGCCTTGAGATTTCAATACATTGTTGTCAGTTTGTACCCATGATGACTTGGGCTGTTAACTCCCACGGAAAATTTTCGCAAGAACACTCTTGATTTCTACAAGTGCATATTGCACAGCTAGGATCACAGAAACCTTTGCAATCATTGTCATTCTCACAAGATGATGGCACCTTTCTTGCCTTGGCTCCCAACAGCAAACCTGCCATTAATATTTATAACAATATTCAATTATCATAAGAAGAAAAAATTGAAATAAAATATTGTACTATCAAATCTTTATCTTTTTGTTTTTATGTAACAATGTTTTTGTAATTATGAAAATAATACATGTATGGTTTTTATGTCTTTTTCATGAGTTTATTACTACCATTATATATCTCACTCAATAAAAATCACAGTTTACTCTTATTATGATAAAAAATAATAATTAGACGAAAACTAAAACGTACACTTGAGTAAAAATACATTCAAATCTCTCTCCTAATGCATGGAATGAAGAAAATAATTAAGACGGACATATCTAGGAATGTAATACGTATAAAGAGAGATGCCACTTACCAGATGCAATGATTAAAAGCATGACCAAAAAAACAGATTTAGATGAAGCTTTCACCATATTTTCTATAGTGTAATATGCAGTATTTTCAACTTACAAGTAAACAACAATAGGTTACTTGAGCTATGTACTCTAATTCCATAATATTTATAGTGTAGGGGAAAGGTTCTAACACTCGTAAGGCTCGATAATCTTTCTTATCATATAACGGCAATGAATGGATTAACGGCAATATCTTCATTCAAATATCGAAATATAATCTAATACAGTTAATATTGATGATTTCTTTTCTAAATTCGGGCAAATAAGAATCTTAATTCTCAAAATGGGAAAGAACCGGGTTAACAAATCCTGCTGACTTGGGATTGCGGTTTCCAAAACCATACAATTCCAACCCGGATCGCTAGAGTTAAAGATTCCAATCGTACAACCCCAACAAAAAGCACAATTTCAGTCATACGATTCTTATCAAAGAGGAAGCAGGGTTTTAGTCACTTAAAGTCCCACCAACATGGAAACACGGCTTTCAAAGTCACAAAATTCCACCCTGGATCAACGGGAGTTTAGACTTCAACCAACGAAATCCCCAGCGAAACTAGAGTTAAAGGCTCCAACGGTCGTACAATACTACCTTGGACCAGTCAAGAATTACGACTTCAATTCGATAATCCCTAACAAAATAGGGATTGCGACTTCGATCGAGCAAAGGCTTATTTCCCTCTATCTTATAACGAGTATAATTCTACTACTTAGCAGTATCGATTAAACTACCAATCAGAACTCAACCAAATAACTTAACACTAACAAATATGATAGTTTCATCATGCTTGCAGCCCACGAGACTTGAGCTGTTAACTCCAGTGGGAAGTGAGTGCAAAAACACTTTAAAAGAGGATGGTTCACAAAGCCAGTTTGGGCAATCAACAGATATGCATAAACCTTAGCGATACTCATCACTAGTACAATGTTTGGATTTTTGCCACAAATTTGAATTTTATTATTGGTAAATAATTTTGTTAATGCTGTTTTGGAGAAATTTGAAGTACTACAAAGAAATTCCAAACGCTAATTTCTTTTAAGATTGTTGTTTTGAAGAGGTGGAGATACCATTTTGTGTTAACGCTTGTTTGGTTGCCTAGAAATTACAGGAACAACAATTGAAGGTTGATTGCATTTTCAGTTCCTCTAAGGATATTGTAGTGGTACTCTCTCTCTCTCTCTCTCTAACTAGAAAATGATCGGAAGATGTGGTTTAAATTCAATTAAGGTTAGGCCCGAAGTTTCTTACAATTAATTAAAGGCCATGCTTCATAAGCTTCAATCTTTTAGTAGTAATTGTATCATTTGGATTGAAGTTCACCGTTTTTTGGTCTTTAGATTAATAGTTTATATCTTGAAAGTAGGCACATGGATCCAATTCTTAGCTTTGGATATGCATAAAATCAATTATTTTTATCAAGATACTTTATTACTTTTCAAATAAGAAAAGGCTTGAGCCCTGAGATTTCAACGCGTTATGGTTTGTTTGCACAGCAAGGATGACAGAAACCTTTGCAGTCATTCTAATTCCCGCAATATGAGGGCATTTTTCTTGCCTCGGCACCCAACAGCAAACCTGTCACTAATATTTCCAATATTATTCAATTATCAGAAAAGAAAAATTGAAATAAAAAATAATACTAGCAAATTTTTATCTTATTCTTAATAACACCGTTTTTCTAATTATGAAAATAATATATAAAAGCAATCATGATTAAGATGAAATTATGTAGATGTTAACTTGACAAAATACTTTTCATTAAGCATATAAAACGCCTCTACTGTAGTAGTGCTGAAAGTAGAAAAATCCAGATTTTCAGCTTTGATCTCTTTGGTCTTCTATGTGTTTCAATGATATTGAAAAGCTTCATTCTCACGTTTATTTTATTGCAAAAAATGCACAATTATTTACATACCCAATGATTTGACCATTTTTAATTTTTCTAATTTGAATTCTGGTGTTTTTCAGTAAGTCAAACAAAAATTCATTGGGAGGATTCATTTAATCAACGCATGTCAAGTTAATTTGATCGTTTCAATATTTAACAGTTTTAAATTATCGAACATAAAAAAGGAAAACCTGGTTGAGTTTTAATTTTTTATAAAAATATAAATGTTAAACAATTTTTCTTATCGATTTTGTCACCATGCTTCAAGTTCATTTGATCGTTGTGTTGGTTTGGCACTTGGGGCTTATAGACTTACGGTCAACAAATATGACAAAAATAATTTTGGTTGATTTTTTTTTTCAAAATAATGAAAATACACTCATATGGTTTGATCCTTATTTGATTTAAGAAAAATTTCAGATACTCAAAATCAATTTTTAAAACTTTGATACTAAATTTAAACAAAGTCGAACCACATACTACATTTGTTTATTTTCCTCTATTTTATAACGAGTATAATTCTTCTATTTTGCAGTATCCATTAAACTACCGATCAAAACTCAACCAGATAACCTAAGCACTAACAAATATGACAATTTCTTCATGCTTGCGTCCCATGAAGACATTAGTTTTACTAGCTCCAGCGGGAAGCGTGTGCAAAACCAGTTTGAGCAACAAGAAGATATGCATAAACCTCTGGGATACTCATAACTAATGCAATAAATTGCGTTTTTTGCCACAAATTTGAATTTTATAATTTTGTTAATGCAGTTTTAGAGAAATTTAAAGTACTAAAAAGAAATTCCAAACGCTTATTTCAGTTAAGATTCTTGTTTTGAAGAGCTGGAGATATGATTTTGCATTAATACATGTTCGGTTGCCTAGAAATTACAGGTGCAACAATTGAAGGTTGAGTGCATCTTCAGTTCCTCTAAGGATATTGCGGTGATATTCTCCTTCTCTGTCTTTCTCAAGCCGGAAAATGATCATTTGCATTTTTTACACCTTAATTAAGAATTAATACTTGTTTGTTTTTCAGTAAAACTATTTACGACTAAGGTTCACTGAGCCACGTGACTCTTGCCTTGGCTCCCAACAGCAAACCTGCCATTAATATTTATAATAATATTCAATTATCATAAGAAGAAAAAATTGAAATAAAATATTGTACTAACAAATCTTTATCTTTTTGTTTGTTATATAACAACGTTTTTGTAATTATGAAAATAATACATGTATGGTTTTTATGTCTTTTTCCTGAGTTTATTACTACCATTATATATCTCACTCAATAAAAATCACAGTTTACTCAGTTTACTCTTATTATGATAAAAAATAATAATTAGACGAAAACTAAAACGTACACTTGAGTAAAAATACATTCAAATCTCTCTTCTAATGCATGGAATGAAGAAAATAATTAAGACGGACATATCTAGGAATGTATTACGTATAAAGAGAGATGCCACTTACCAGATGCAATGATTAAAAGCAAGTCCAAAAAAACAGATTTGGAAGAAGCTTTCACCATATTTTCTATAGTGTAATATGCCGTATTTTCAACTTACAAGTAAACAACAATAGGTTACTTGAGCTATGTACTCTAATTCCATAATATTTATAGTGTAGGGGAAAGGTTCTAACACTCGTAAGGCTCGATAATCTTTCTTATCATATAACGGCAATGAATGGATTAACAGCAAAATCTTCATGCAAATATCGAAATATAATCTAATACAGTTAATATGGATGATTTCTTTTCTAAATTAGGGTAAATAAGAATCTTAATTCTCAAATGGGAAAGAACCGGGTTAACAAATCCTGCTGACTGGATTGCGGTTTCCAAAACCATACAATTCCAACCCGGATCACTTGAGTTAAAGATTCCAATCGTATAACCACAACAAAAAGCACAATTTCAGTCATACGATTCTTATCAGAGAGGAAGCAGGGTTTTAGTCACTTAAAGTCCCGCCAACATGGAAACACGGCTTTCAAAGTCACAAAATTCCACCCTGGATCAACGGGAGTTTAGACTTCAACCAACGAAATCCCCAGCGAAGCTAGAGTTAAAGGCTCCAACGGTCGTACAACACTACCTTGGACCAGTCAAGAATTACGACTTCAATTCGACAATCCCTAACAAAATAGGGATTTCGACTTCGATCGTGCAAAGGCTTCGAGAACCACGCAGTTTGACTCCAAATCAAATAGAATGATGACACCAGTCACGTTAACCTTTTTCCAAAAAGAAAATCGACTACACCAACGAATTCCTCTTGACATGAAAATAAGTGCTCTTGGAGTCTTGCAAGCTCTCAGTTCAAACAAGAAACAATCTTAAAGAACACAATTCTTACCACGAAAGTACTAAGGTTTTAGCCACTCAATCCCCACTATTGTAGAATTAAAGCTTCAACTAAGCAGTTCCTTAGAGAATGGAAGTTGAACTCCTAGCCAATGCTATGACTTCGATCCCATTGAGGTAGCAAGAAAGGCTTCTACTCTCTTAGGAATCTCCTCGATCTTCTTAAGGAGTGGAAGACTGTAACCACCCATCCCGGATTGGCCACCCCCGAGACGGTATCGTCACATTTTGGAAGTCCCAGCATGACATATATATACAACAATAAAATATCACCAAAAGAACTTTACATTAATCTGTAAAATGCTTGAAGATTTACAAATAAAATTTTCATTTTTATTTTCACATTAGTCTGAGAATGATGACACGTACGCGGATTATAGAAAATGATTTCTTCTGAACCTCAACTCACCAAACTATTTGCCAAGCCTGCTACTTGAAAATCATTGTACAATGAGGAGTGAGCTTCACAAGCTCAGTGAATTAAATTTACTAAAAGTATTCCAAATTCCATAAATAGTCCTTTAATATTTAATCTTTTATTTTTCACATTACCTGATGACAACTTTCTACTATCATTACACATATCATAAGATTTATTCTCTATCAATCTCTTCTTCTCAATCATTGGTCCACCTTAAGATCATCAATTATCTTATAATTACCTCGTAATGAGGTTCACATCATAAAGTCTACCATTTGGATAAGTCTTATCACCATACTGTCTCTTTCTATGAGACTCAACCATCTATAAGTAAATTCACAATAATATGCGACATCTAAGCATTTCAATAATCTAATTATCATAGCTGTCTCTTTTTATGAGACTCAGCCATCATACACGACAATACACCTCATCTTAGCTTTTCAATAATATTTTCATCATAACTGTCTCTTACTGCGAGACTCAATCATCTATAATTATTTCCACGATAATAAATCACACCTCAATATTTCAATCATGAAGCCATAATTAAAACACATCTCAGTATTTCAATAATGCAACAATAGTTAAAACAGATGCAATTGCATGAATGATTATGATGGGAACGTCTTCCCACCTGTCGACAGGTTGTTATCATCTTAGACCGACTGCCCTCCCAGTTCTTTTATTCTCATCAGTCCGGCTGCCTTCCCGGTTAATTCCAGCATATACCGGCTGTCACGGTTTTCACTTTTCATCCCAGCATATACCGACTGTCACGGTTTTTACTTTTCATCCCAGCATATACCGGCTGTCACGGTTTTGTACTTTTCATCCCAGTATATACCGGCTGTCACGGTTTTTACTTTTCATTCCAGCATATACCGGCTGTCACGGTTATTTCATTAGACCGGCTGTCTTCCTGGTTCTTTCGGTTATATTATTAAATTCATATGCACATGAACAATGATATAAAACAGTAATATAAACAATACTATAAAAAAATATAAAAATTCAAACCACTTAAATTCGCTATCTTGATTATCCACAAATTTATATAACAAAGTTTCTTTAAAAATTCCTCACATCCAAATATCATGATTTTTATCAAATTATATAAAAATTTCACTAAATTCTTCTCTTCCCAACTCACATCAAATAATACATTAAAGTCTGTCAAGATCCACTAAATTTCATCTCAAATCATCCACCAAAATTTGTCAAGATTCACTAAAATTTACCTCAAATCATCCACCAAAATTTGTCAAGATCTACTAAAATTCACCTCAAATCATCCACCAAAATTTGTCAAGATCTACTAAAATTCATCTCATCATAACTCCTATTAAAATATCAATATATCTCATCAATAATTTATTTATTTCTTTTATTCTCAAATAAACTTATGATTTTCAAAAATATCATTTCTCACCGAAAAATATTTCTACCTGACCAAATTTCCTATCATACCCATAAATCAATTTTTCATGTATCACCCAAGCATACTTTAATAATTAATTATAATAATATCACCAAAATAATTGATTTTTATTTAGACTACTAAAAGTAAATCCAACTCACCCCGTAGCACTTAAAGCTATCCGTGGGTCACCTTCTCGTCTTTCCCGATCTTCTCAAAAATTTCTCCCGTTGTAGATAGTCAACACCTTCTGCTATTCTGATTTCTTCTCGTAAATATTCCCGAAAATCCTTTCAAAATTTTGGTCTTCCAACTTTTCTTTGAACTCCCAAGTGTTTAGAGAAGAAACGGAAAGGAAACACAATTTTTATCATTCCCTACGAATTCACCAGTTCTCATATATATATAGGAAATTGATATCAAGCTTCCTCCTGCAACTTTAGAAGTTGCTTGCCAAGTCAACAATCACATTCTTTAAATTATTCTATAAATTGGACACTTGCAAGACAAAATTATTGTCTTTGCAAAACAAAATGATTTCTTTCTCTTTATGCTT
Organism: Bretschneidera sinensis; assembly: GCA_023935145.1. Taxonomy (NCBI): domain Eukaryota; kingdom Viridiplantae; phylum Streptophyta; class Magnoliopsida; order Brassicales; family Akaniaceae; genus Bretschneidera; species Bretschneidera sinensis. The sequence goes on along the minus strand of CM043701.1, from coordinate 108,249,419 downwards.
TATACTTGGCCATCATCCATTAAATTTGGGAAAGCATTACTTTAACTTGGAATAATCACATTAGACTTGGCAGCAGGTGCTGCCACCTGCTGCCACATTGTTACTGTTCATCTATTTTTTTTTTTTTGTTTTTTGTTGCTTCAGTCAAATACTATTAAACTTTGCATATAGACTTTATTTTAAATTTCATGACATACTTATTCAATTACTTGTTTATCCTTACTTTACAAATATGGGTATTACAATTCTACCCTCCTTACAAAAATTTCGTCCTCGAAATTTTCTTACTTTACTCGGAAACAAATATAAATAATACTTTTTTTATACTTTTTCTTGCCTCGGCACCCAACAGCAAACCTGTCACTAATATTTCTAATGTTATTCAATTATCAGAAAAGAAAAATTGAAATAAAAAATAATACTAGCAAATTTTTATTTTATTCTTAATAACACCGTTTTTCTAATTATGAAAATAATATATGAAAGCAATCATGATTAAGATGAAATTATGTAGAAGTTAACTTGACAAAATACTTTTCATTAAGCATATAAAACACCTCTACTGTAGTAGTGCTGAAAGTAGAAAAATCCAGATTTTCAGCTTTGATCTCTTTGGTCTTCTATGTGTTTCAATGATATTGAAAAGCTTCATTCTCACGTTTATTTTATTGCAAAAAATACACAATTATTTACATACCCAATGATTTGACCTTTTTTAATTTTCAAATTTGAGTTCAGGTGTTTTTCAGTAAGTCAAACAAAAAATCAATGGGAGGATTCATTTAATCAACGCATGTCAAGTTAATTTGATCGTTTCAATATTTAACAGTTTTAAATTATCGAACATAAAAAAGGAAAACCTGGTTGAGTTTTAATTTTTTATAAAAATATAAAAGTTAAACAATTTTTCTTATCGATTTTGTCACCATGCTTCAAGTTCATTTGATCGTTGTGTTGGTTTGGCACTTGGAGCTTATAGACTTACGGTCAACAAATATGACAAAAATAATTTTGGTTGATTTTTTTAATTTTTTTTTTCAAAATAATGAAAATACACTCATATGGTTTGATCCTTATTTGATTTAACAAAAATTTCAGATACTCAAAATCGATTTTTAAAACTTTGATACTAAATTTAAACAAAGTCGGACCACATACTACATTTGTTTATTTTCCTCTATTTTATAACGAGTATAATTCTTCTATTTTGCAGTATCCATTAAACTACCGATCAAAACTCAACCAGATAACCTAAGCACTAACAAATATGACAATTTCTTCATGTTTGCGTCCCATGAAGACATTAGTTTTACTAGCTCCAGCGGGAAGCGTGTGCAAAACCAGTTTGGGCAACAAGAAGATATGCATAAACCTCTGCGATACTCATAACTAATGCAATAAATTGCGTTTTTTGCCACAAATTTGAATTTTATAATTGTGTTAATGCTGTTTTAGAGAAATTTAAAGTACTAAAAAGAAATTCCAAACGCTTATTTCAGTTAAGATTCTTGTTTTGAAGAGCTGGAAATATGATTTTGCATTAATACACGTTCGGTTGCCTAGAAATTACAGGTACAACAATTGAAGGTTGATTGCATCTTCATTTCCTCTAAGGATATTGCGGTGATATTCTCCTTCTCTGTCTTTCTCAAGCCGGAAAATGATCATTTGCATTTTTTACACCTTAATTAAGAATTAATACTAGTTTATTTTTCAGTAAAACTATTTACGATTAAGGTTCACTGAGCCACGTGACTCTTGAGTGACGTGATTAATATTGGGCGTACGGTTAATAGGCAGATGGATGTTTTGGATTGAAGTTCACCTTGGTTTTTGGTCTTGAGATTAATTGTTTGTATCGTGAAAATAGGCACATGGATAGAATTCTTAGCTTTAGATATCCATAAAATAGATTATTTTAATCAAACATCTTTATTACTTTTCAAATAAGAAAAGGCTTGAGCCTTGAGATTTCAATACATTGTTGTCAGTTTGTACCCATGATGACTAGGGCTGTTAACTCCCACGGAAAATTTTCGCAAGAACACTCTTGATTTCTACAAGTGCATATTGCACAGCTACGATCACAGAAACCTTTGCAATCATTGTCATTCTCACAAGATGATGGCACCTTTCTTGCCTTGGCTCCCAACAGCAAACCTGCCATTAATATTTATAATAATATTCAATTGTCATAAGAAGAAAAAATTGAAATAAAATATTGTACTATCAAATCTTTATCTTTTTGTTTTTTAATAACAACGTTTTTGTAATTATGAAAATAATACATGTATGGTTTTTATGTCATTTTCATGAGTTTATTACTACCATTATATATCTCACTCAATAAAAATCACAGTTTACTCTTATTATGATAAAAAAATAATAATTAGACGAAAACTAAAACGTATACTTGAGTAAAAATACATTCAAATCTCTCTTCTAATGCATGGAATGAAGAAAATAATTAAGACGGACATATCTAGGAATGTATTACGTATAAAGAGAGATGCCACTTACCAGATGCAATGATTAAAAGCGAGTCTAAAAAAACAGATTTAGAAGAAGCTTTCACCATATTTTCTATAGTGTAATATGCCGTATTTTCAACTTACAAGTAAACAACAATAGGTTACTTGAGCTATGTACTCGAATTCCATAATATTTATAGTGTAGGGGAAAGGTTCTAACACTCGTAAGGCTCGATAATCTTTCTTATCATATAACGGCAATGAATGGATTAACCACAAAATCTTCATGCAAATATCGAAATATAATCTAATACAGTTAATATGGATGATTTCTATTCTAAATTAGGGCAAATAAGAATCTTAATTCTCAAAATGGGAAAGAACCGGGTTAACAAATCCTGCTGACTTGGGATTGCGGTTTCCAAAACCATACAATTCAAACCCGGATCACTAGAGTTAAAGATTCCAATCGTACAACCCCTACAAAAAGCACAATTTCAGTCATACGATTCTTATCAGAGTGGAAGCAGGGTTTTAGTCACTTAAAGTCCCACCAACATGGAAACACGGCTTTTAAAGTCACAAAATTCCACCCTGGATCAACGGGAGTTTAGACTTCAACCAACGAAATCCCCAGCGAAGCTAGAGTTAAAGGCTCCAACGGTCGTACAATACTACCTTGGACTAGTCAAGAATTACGACTTCAATTCGACAATCCCTAACAAAATAGGGATTGCGACTTCGATTGTGCAAAGGCTTCGAGAACCACGCAGTTTGACTCCAGGTCAAAAAGAATGATGACACCAGTCACGTTAACCTTTTTCCAAAAAGAAAATCGACTACACCAACGAATTCCTCTTAACATGAAAATAAGTGCTCTTGGAGTCTTACAAGCTCTCAGTTCAAACAAGAAACAAGCTTAAAGCACACAATTCTTACCACAAAAGTGCTAAGGTTTTAGCCACTCAATCCCCACTAGTGTAGAATTAAAGCTTCAACTAAGCAGTTCCTTAGAGAATGGAAGTCGAACTCCTAGCCAATGCTATGACTTCGATCCCATTGAGGTAGCAAGAAAGGCTTCTATTCTCTTAGGAATCTCCTCGATCTTCTTAAGGAGTGGAAGACTATAACGACCCATCCCGGGTTGGCCACCCCCGAGACGGTATCGTCACATTTTGAAAATCCCAGCACGACATATATATGCAACAATAAAATATCACCAAAAGAACTTTACATCAATCTGTAAAATGCATGCAGATTTACAAATAAATTTTTTATTTTTATTTTCACATTAATCTGAGAATGATGACACGTACGAGGCTTATAGAAAATGATTTCTTCTGAACCTCAACTCACCAAACTATTTGCCAAGCCTGCTACTTGAAAATCGTTGTACAATGAGAAGTGAGCTTCACAAGCTCAGTGAATTAAATTTACTAAAAGTATTCCAAATTCCATAAATAGTCCTTTAATATTTAATCTTTTATTTTTCACATAACCTGATGACAACTTCCTACTATCATTACACATATCATAAGATTTATTCTCTATCAATCTCTTCTTCTCAATCATTGGTCCACTTTAAGATCATCAATTATCTCATAATTACCTCGTAATGAGGTTCACATCATAAAGTCTACCATTTAGATAAGGCTTATCACCATACTGTCTGTTTCTATGAAACTCAACCATCTATAAGTGAATTCACAATAATATGCCACATCTAAGCATTTCAATAATCTCATTATCATAGCATTCTCTTTTTATGAGACTCAGCCATCATACACGACAATACACCTCATCTCAGCTTTTCAACAATATTTTCATCATAACTATCTCTTTCTGTGAGACTCAATCATCTATAATTATTTCCACGAAAATAAATCACACCTCAATATTTCAATCATGCAGCCATAATTAAAACACATCTCAGTATTTCAATAATGCTACAATAGTTAAAACAGATGCAATTGCATGAATGATTATGATGGGAACGTCTTCCCACCTGTTGACAGGTTGTTATCATCTTAGACCGGCTGCCCTCTCGGTTCTTTTATTCTCATCAGACTGACTGCCTTCCCGGTTAATTCCAGCATATACCGGCTGTCACGGTTTTCACTTTTCATCCCAGCATATACCGACTGTCACGGTTTTTACTTTTCATCGCAGCATATACTGGCTGTCACGGTTTTACTTTTCATCCCAGCATATACTGGCTGTCACAGTTATTTCTTTTCATCCCAGCATATACTGGCTGTCATAGTTATTTCATTAGACCGGCTGTCTTCCCGGTTCTCTCGGTTATATTATTAAATTCATATGCACATGAACAATGATATAAAACTGTAATATAAACAATACTATAAAAACAATATAAAAATTCAAACCACTTAAATTCGCTATCTTGATTATCCACAAATTTATATAACAAAGTTTCTTTAAAAATTCCTCACATCCAATCATCATGATTTTTATCAAATTCTATAAAAATTCAACTAAATTCTTCTCTTCCCAACTCACATCAAATAATCCATTAAAGTCTATCAAGATCCACTAAATTTCATCTCAAATCATCCACCAAAATTTGTCAAGATCCACTAAAATTCCCCTCAAATCATCCACCAAAATTTGTCAAGATCTACTAAAATTCATCTCATCATAACTCGTATTAAAATATCAATATATCGCATCAATAATTTATTTATTGCTTTTATTCTCAAATAAACTTATGATTTTCAAAAATATCATTTCTCACCGAAAAATATTTCTACCTGACCAAATTTCCTATCATACCCATAAATCAATTTTTTATGTATCACCCAAGCATACTATAATAATTAATTATAATAATTCACCAAAATAATTGATTTTTATTTAGACTACTAAAAGTAAATCCAACTCACCCTGTAGCACTTAAAGCTATCCGTGGGTCACCTTCTCGTCTTTCCCGATCTTCTCAAAAATTTCTCCCGTTGTAGATAATCAACACCTTCTGCTATTCTGATATCTTCTCGTAAATGTTCCCGAAAATCCTTTCAAAATTTTGGTCTTCCAACTTTTCTTTGAACTCCCAAGTGTTTAGAGAAAAAATGGAAAGGAAACTCAATTTTTATCATTCCCTACGAATTCACCAGTTCTCATATATATATAGGAAATTGATATCAAGCTTCCTCCTGCAACTTTAGAAGTTGCTTGCCAAGTCAACAATCACATTCTTTAAATTATTCTATAAATTGGACACTTGCAAAACAAAATTATTGTCTTTGCAAAACAAAATTATTGTCTTTGCAAAACAAAATGATTTCTTTCTCTTTATGCTTTATACTTGGCCATCATCCATTAAATTTGGGAAAGCATTACTTTAACTTGGAATAATCACATTAGACTTGGCAGCAGGTGCTACCACCTGCTGCCACGTTGTTACTGTTCATCGATTTTTTTTTTTTTTTTAGAATTGCTTTAGTCAAATACTAATAAACTTTGCATATAGACTTTATTTTAAATTTCATGACACATTTATTCAATTACTTATTTATCCTTACTTTACAAATATGGGTATTACAATTCTACCCTCCTTACAAAAATTTCGTCCTCGAAATTTTCTTACTTTACTCTGAAACAAATATAAATAATACTTTTTTTATAATTTTTTTACGTTTTCACGAAATCTCTTCAACATCTTTATTCTGCCACCGAACCTTACACTAGTGAAATTATTCTTTTACACACGACTTACTCTCTTTGTTCAAAATTCTCACTGGTACTTGTATATAACTCCAATCTTTCTGAATTTCTATAACTTAGCTCGAAATATCATGCAAACACTTTCTTAAAAGTGAAACATGAAATATATTATATAAATGTTTTAATTCTGGTGGCAAATTCAAGTTACTCACAACTAATCCAACTTTTTCAACAACCTCATTGGGTCCTACATACTTCGGATTCAACTTTTCTTTTCTGTTAAAATCTCAATACATCTTTTCATTGAGATATTTTTCAATACACCAAATCACCGTCTTGAGACTCAAGAGGTCTACTTTAGGCTGCTTTACAGTTATCTCTAACAAATTTGATCATCTCTATTGTTAGCTCAATAATAGATAGATCAGATATGTTTTTCTCTTCCATTTCTTCCCAACATATAGGAGTTCTACACCTCCTATCATACAATGTCTCAATGGGTGCCATCCCAATACAAATTTGATACTGATTTTTATAAACAACTTCAATCAATGGCATGTAAGCATCTCAATTTACTGAGAAATTCATCACATTTGTCCTTATTATATCTTCTAGTATTCTAAAAATCCAATATGAGCATGAAAATTATATTAAATTGCCATTGTATATCCGTGGCTTTCTAAAAGTCTCTCCCAATACCAAGATGTAAATCTAACATCTTTAGTTGACACTATGCTCAATAGTACTCCATACAACCTCACAATCTCAGCTACATCCCTCTTCAATCTTGACCATCATAATTTCTATCTCAATCCTCTATATTTCCTATTGTTACTTGATTGCCTTGAATCTACATCATTATGTACCTTTCTCACTATCTCCTTTTTCAATTTTACATTATTGGGAACTCCATCCATGTACCAACACCAAACTACCTTCATTTCAGATTTTGAACTCAAAATGCTTTCTAGTAAGCACTCAATGCTTAATCTTTTTATATCTCTTTATCTCTACCTTGACTCTCTAAAACATTTTACTATTGACAATTGTACAACCATATTCGTTAACCTAAATCCTCTATCACTGATATTCAACTTCATTCTTATCTATTTTAAATCTATCATCAATTTCACATCAGAATCCCCATAGCAGTTAACCTTCTTGTAGAATTTTCTACTCAATACATCAGCTATCACTTTCACATTTTTAGATGATAATGAATTGTGCAATCATAGTTATTAATCAACTCCATCCACCATCTTTGCCTCAAATTCAACTCTCTCTGGGTAGATAAGTATGTCCAACTCTTATAACCCATGAATATCCTACAAGTGGCTCCATACAGATGATGTCTCCAATCTTTTTAAAATAAACACTATAGCCGCAAATTCTAAGTCATGAGTAGGGTAATTTCTATCATGAATCTTCAATTGCCTAGAAGTATGGTTCACAACTTTCCTATGATACATATACAACTTTCCTATGATACATATATCACAATATTGATGTGACGTATCACTATACACCACAAATCCTTTATCACAAGAAGGAAACACCAATATTGGAGCTGAATTTAATTTCTCCTTTAGAAATTAGAAATTTTTTTTTTCCTCATACTTTCCTTACCATACAAATCTCACGTTTTTCCTGGTCAGTCTATTCAACCGTATCACAAAAACAATAATTCTGAAAGGATCTTCTATAATAACCAGCTATCCCAAGAAGATTTTAATCTTAGTCATATTAGTTCGTCTTTCCCAACTTAACATTTCCTTTACTTTTTACAGATCATCTGTTATGCCATTCCCGACATTACATGTTCCAAGAAAGTTATTTCTTTCCGTCAACACTCACACTTAGAGAACTTATATCATACCATCTATTTCTCCTCAAAGTCTCCCATATAATTTCTAAATGTTTTGTCTGCTCTTCCGTAGTATTAAAATATACCAAGATGGTATCAATAAACACAACTACAAGACTATCAAGAAATTGTTCAAACCTTTTATTCATCGAGTCCATGAATGTTTCTGGAATATTATTCAATTCAAATGTCATCACAAGAAACTTATTACCATAATATGTCATAAAAATAATCTTAGGCACACCTCCCTTCTCTATCTTCAATTGGTGATAATCTAATCTCACATTTATCTTAGAAAACACTCACTCCTTGCAACTGCTCAAACAATTCATTTATCTTGGGTAAAACATATATGTTCTTATTCCAACTATCTGTAGTCTATACATCCTCCTATCGTTCCATCTTTCTCTTTCACGAACAACACATGGGCTTACCCAAATACATTAAGTATGATAAATTGTTTATCCAAAAATTCTTAAAATGGTACATTCAACTCTCTCAATTTAGCTGATGTTATTCTGCAGGGTGCTATTAAATATATGTGATGATCCTGGTATCATATCAATAGAGAATTTAATCTCTCTACTGGGATGCAACCTAGGCAACTCATCAAGAATTACATTAGAATATTTTTTCATCACTAAGATTTCTTCCTATTTTCCTTTTTGGAATTCATTATGTATGCCAAGTACTTCTCACAACCCTTCTTCAACCATCTCCTAGAGGTCAGAGCAAAATAAAATAGTTCGAGAGTGTTTTATGTTCTATCTAAAGGTCACACTCCTCATATCCACATTTTGAACACTACATTCTTCTTAGAACAATCAATCATATTCAAATAATATAAATCAACTTCAGATTTTCTATTTCTAATATGAATCACACAACCGTTGTAAACATTTATAATTATCACTCCATCTTTAGTGAAAATTTCAACAAAATATTTTTGCATCAAAGGACTAACACATACTTCAATAAACTTTAATATGAATACTGGATGCAGAAGAGTGGGTTGCATCAAGATCAACCAACATTGACAAGTCCAATTTCTCTACACATAAATCACTTCAATTTTGAAAATTATGGGATAAATATCTTATCTAAATATAATTTAATAAACTTTTATATCCCAATCATACATCAGATTGCCACTTCCACTTGATGACATACTTACTTCCTCTACCATAACATCCAGTTCCCATCATCTGTCTCCCAAACCTAAGGGTCCCACCAATAGTATTTTAAGATACATAAGCATAAGATTCTGTTTGCCTCTGACTCTGTACTTCAGTTTCCTGTAACAAGGAATGCCTTATTTGGGGTGGTCTCTCACCCTGTACACTCATACTACCACTGCCTCTATAATCTTTATGTTTATGTCTCTTTAACCACTTTTTTTTTTCTTTCCTTTAAACTCCATCACATCTCTCTCAATCTGAAATGATATATCCACCAGTCTAATATAATTCATATGCTTTGTGTAAAATAGTTTCGATCAAATCTTAAAACGTAGTTCATCTTTGAACCTTTTACACTTCTTCTTCTCTAGTCTATCATTTCCGGTGCAACCATAAATCTCTTATCATGCTGAGCCACAGTCAACTTATTTATGTCAAATAAATAAAATCTCTATCTTGTTGGGCTCTAAAGGCCTAAGGAAAATATTTATCAAAGGAAACCTCCTTAAACCTATTTCAGATTAAGGGTTTATCAATTTTTGTACTTACCTTGGGAAGAATATCCTTCCATCATTCACAAAACGTCTCTTTCTAACTCAAACGAAGTAAAGGCAATCATCTGTCGTAAAATACTAAATAATGTCTCCATATATTTCTCCGAAACTTAAGCGTAAAAGGATTCATAGATCTTTTAAACAACAAAGCATTTAGCTTAATTATATCTCCCTGTATCTTATGCATAAATCCATTTTTTCTCCTTTTTAAGTGTCTACCATTACTGGATTAACAACTTCAGGCACTGTCCTAGTCTGCTTATCAAGTCTATGCTATAAGTTATCAACTCAATCATCTGATACATTCATTTTCTCAAAAGCATGAGTAAGAGCTTATCTTAGCTCATCTCTTTCAACTTCAGATTCTCTCATACTTCGATTATATTATTAATATCAATCATATTATCAGCATATTCCCCTTCAAGGAACCACAGATTCAGACTCAACCTCGACTTATCAAAAATATTATGGGCCTACCATGCCCTTTCAAATCAACAATTTTAACTCTAGCTCTAGCGCGTCCACGTGTCATTCTCAGACTGTTCATTATAATTTATTTTAATCTTCCACTTTCTTACTTTTTATGCAGTCTACAGAATCATACAACCTAATGCTCTGATACCAAAATTGTAACGACCCATCTCGGGTTGGCCACCCCCGAGACGGTATCGTCACATTTTGAAAATCCCAGCACGACATATATATGCAACAATAAAATATCACCAAAAGAACTTTACATCAATCTGTAAAATGCATGAAGATTTACAAATAAATTTTTCATTTTTATTTTCACATTAGTCTGAGAATGATGACATGTACGCGGCTTACAGAAAATGATTTCTTATGAACCTCAACTCACCAAACTATTTGCCAAGCCTGCTACTTGAAAATCATTGTACAATGAGGAGTGAGCTTCACAAGCTCAGTGAATTAAATTTACTAAAAGTATTCCAAATTCCACAAATAGTACTTTAATATTTAATCTTTTATTTTTCACATAACCTGATGACAACTTTCTACTATCATTACACATATCATAAGATTTATTCTCTATCAATCTCTTCTTCTCAATCATTAATCCACCTTAAGATCATCAATTATCTCATAATTACCTCGTAATGAGGTTCACATCATAAATTCTACCATTTAGATAAGTCTTATCACCATACCGTCTCTTTCTATGAGACTCAACCATCTATAAATAAATTCACAATAATATGCCACATCTAAGCATTTCCGTAATCTCATTATCAAAGCTGTCTCTTTTTGTGAGACTCAGCCATCATACACGACAATACACCTCATCTCAGCTTTTCAATAATATTTTCATCATAACTGTCTCTTTCTGCGAGACTCAATCATCTATAATTATTTCCACGATAATAAATCACACCTCAATATTTCAATCATGCAGCCATAATTAAAACATATCTCAGTATTTCAATAATGCAACAATAGTTAAAACAGATGCAATTGCATGAATGATTATGATGGGAACGTCTTCCCACCTGTCGACAGGTTGTTATCATCTTAGAACGGCTGCCCTCCTGGTTCTTTTATTCTCATAAGACTGGCTGCCTTCCCGGTTAATTCCAGCATATACCGGCTGTCACGGTTTTCACTTTTCATCCCAGCATATACCGGCTATCACGGTTTTTACTTTTCATCCCAGCATATACCGGCTGTCACGGTTATTTCATTAGACCGGCTGTCTTCCCGGTTCTTTTGGTTATATTATTAAATGCATATGCACATAAACAATGATATGAAACATTAATATAAACAGTACTATAAAAACAATATAAAAATTCAAACCACTTAAATTCGCTATCTTGATTATCCACAAATTTATATAACAAAGTTTCCTTAAAAATTCCTCACATCTAATCATCATGATTTTTATCAAATTATATAAAAATTCCACTAAATTCTTCTCTTCCCAACTCACATCAAATAATCCATTAAAGTCTATCAAGATCCACTAAATTTCATCTCAAATCATCCACCAAAATTTGTCAAGATCCACTAAAATTTACCTCAAATCATCCACCAAAATTTGTCAAGATCTACTAAAATTCATCTCAAATCATCCACCAAAATTTGTCAAGATCTATTAAAATTCATCTCATCATAACTTGTATTAAAACATCAATATATCTCATCAATAATTTATTTATTGCTTTTATTCTCAAATAAACTTATGATTTTCAAAAATATCATTTCTCACCGAAAAATATTTCTACCTGACCAAATTTCTTATCATACCCATAAATCAATTTTTCATGTATCACCCAAGCATACTTGAATAATTAATTATAATAATTCGCCAAAATAATTGATTTTTATTTAAACTACTAAAAGTAAATCTAACTCACCCCGTAGCACTTAAAGCTATCCGTGGGTCACCTTCTTGTCTTTCCCGATCTTCTGAAAAATTTCTCACGCTGTAGATAGTCAACACCTTCTGCTATTCTGATATCTTCTCGTAAATATTCCCGAAAATCCTTTCAAAATTTTGGTCTTCCAACTTTTCTTTGAACTCCCAAGTGTTTAGAGAAAAAATAGAAAGGAAACTCAATTTTTATCATTCCCTAATAATTCGGCAGTTCTCATATATATATATATATATATATATAGGAAATTGATATCACGCTTCCTCTTGCAACTTTAGAAGTTCCTTGCAAAGTCAACAATCACATTCTTTAAATTATTCTATAAATTGGACACTTGCAAGACAAAATTATTGTCTTTGCAAAACAAAATGATTTCTTTCTCTTTGTGCTTTATACTTGGCCATCATCCATTAAATTTGGGAAAGCATTACTTTAACTTGGAATAATCACATTAGACTTGGCAGCAGGTGTTGCCACCTGCTGCCACGTTGTTACTGTTCATCGATTTTTTTTTTTTAACAGAATTGCTCTAGTCAAATACTAATAAACTTTGCATAAAACTTTATTTTAAATTTCATGTCATATTTATTCAATTACTTATTTAGCCTTACTTTACAAATATGGGTATTACAAAGACATATGATTGAAGTTATCAAAATTATTTGGTCCACTAAACCAAAATTGTTCGGTCCACTAAGGACCGGACATGTGGCCAGCTACCCTTAGGAAATATAGGGACCAAACCTATTACGACTGCAATAATGGATATGTCGCCATATAGTTTGAAGATTTTTTACATGACGAAAGAACTCACAATAGTTTGGCACTTGTCAGAATTACAATCAACGAAAATGGGAAGAACAAAATTGATTGAATTTTAATTTTTATTACAAAATAATAGAAAAATACATAAGTATCATACGGTTTGATCTTTATTTGATTAACAAAAAATCTTACGTACTTAAAGTTAACCTTTTCAAACTTTAACGCCGAATTTAAAACAAAGTCAAACCACGGTCTAATTCTACTACTTAGCAGTATCGATTAAACTACCAATCAAAACTCAACCAAATAACTTAACACTAACAAATATGATAGTTTCATCATGCTTGCAGCCCACGAGACTTGAGCTGTTAACTCCAGTGGGAAGTGAGTGCAAAAACACTTTAAAAGAGGATCGTTCACAAAGCTAGTTTGGGCAATCAACAGATATGCCTAAACCTTAGCGATACTCATCACTAGTACAATGTTTGGATTTTTGCCACAAATTTGAATTTTATAATTGGTAAATAATTTTGTTAATGCTGTTTTGGAGAAATTTGAAGTTCTACAAAGAAATTCCAAACGCTAATTTCTTTTAAGATTGTTGTTTTGAAGAGCTGGAGATACCATTTTGTGTTAACGCTTGTTTGGTTGCCTAGAAATTACAGGAACAACAATTGAAGGTTGATTGCATTTTCAGTTCCTCTAAGGATATTGTAGTGGTACTCTATCTCTCTCTCTCTCTAGCTAGAAAACGATCGGAAGATGTGGTTTAAATTCAATTAAGGTTAGGCCCGAAGTTTCTTACAATTAATTAAAGGCCATGCTTCATAAGCTTCAATCTTTTAGTAGTAATTGTATCATTTGGATTGAAGTTCACCGTTTTTTGGTCTTTAGATTAATAGTTTATATCTTGAAAGTAGGCACATGGATGCAATTCTTAGCTTTGGATATGCATAAAATCAATTATTTTTATCAAGATACTTTATTACTTTTCAAATAAGAAAAGGCTTGAGCCCTGAGATTTCAACGCGTTATGGTTAGTTTGCACAGCAAGGATGACAGAAACCTTTGCAGTCATTCTAATTCCCGCAAAATGAGGGCATTTTTCTTGCCTCGGCACACAACAGCAAACCTGTCACTAATATTTCTAATATTATTCAATTATCAGAAAAGAAAAATTGAAATAAAATATAATACTAGCAAATTTTTATCTTATTCTTAATAACACCGTTTTTCTAATTATGAAAATAATATATAAAAGCAATCATGATTAAGATTAAATTATGTAGATGTTAACTTGACAAAATACTTTTCATTAAGCATATAAAACGCCCCTACTGTAGTAGTGCTGAAAGTAGAAAAATCCAGATTTTCAGCTTTGATCTCTTTGGTCTTCTATGTGTTTCAATGATATTGAAAAGCTTCATTCTCACGTTTATTTTATTGCAAAAAATACACAATTATTTACATACCCAATGATTTGACTTTTTTAATTTTTAAATTTGAGTTCTGGTGTTTTTCAGTAAGTCAAACAAAAATTCATTGGGAGGATTCATTTAATCAACGCATGTCAAGTTAATTCGATCATTTCAATATTTAACAGTTTTAAATTATCGAACATAAAAAAGGAAAACCTGGTTGAGTTTTAATTTTTTATAAAAATATAAATGTTAAACAATTTTTCTTATCGATTTTGTCACCATGCTTCAAGTTCATTTGATCGTTGTGTTGGTTTGGCACTTGGGGCTTATAGACTTACGGTCAACAAATATGACAAAAATAATTTTGGTTGATTTTTTTTTTCAAAATAATGAAAATACACTCATATGGTTTGATCCTTATTTGATTTAAGAAAAATTTCAGATACTCAAAATCAATTTTTAAAACTTTGATACTAAATTTAAACAAAGTCGAACCACATACTACATTTGTTTATTTTCCTCTATTTTATAACGAGTATAATTCTTCTATTTTGCAGTATCCATTAAACTACCGATCAAAACTCAACCAGATAACCTAAGCACTAACAAATATGACAATTTCTTCATGCTTGCGTCCCATGAAGACATTAGTTTGACTAGCTCCAGCAGGAAGCGTGTGCAAAACCAGTTTGGGCAACAAGAAGATATGCATAAACCTCTGGTATACTCATAACTAATGCAATAAATTGCGTTTTTTGCCACAAATTTGAATTTTATAATTGTGTTAATGCTGTTTTAGAGAAATTTAAACTACTAAAAAGAAATTCCAAACGCTTATTTCAGTTAAGATTCTTGTTTTGAAGAGCTGGAGATATGATTTTGCATTAATACATGTTCGGTTGCCTAGAAATTACAGGTGCAACAATTGAAGGTTGATTGCATCTTCATTTCCTCTAAGGATATTGCGGTGATATTCTCCTTCTTTGTCTTTCTCAAGCCGGAAAATGATCATTTGCATTTTTTACACCTTAATTAAGAATTAATACTTGTTTGTTTTTCAGTAAAACTATTTACGACTAAGGTTCACTGAGCCACGTGACTCTTGAGTGACGTGATTAATATTGGGCGTACTGTTAATAGGCAGATGGATGTTTTGGATTGAAGTTCACCTTGCTTTTTGGTCTTGAGATTAATTGTTTGTATCACGAAAATAGGCACATGGATAGAATTCTTAGCTTTAGATATTCATAAAATAGATTATTTTAATCAAACATCTTTATTACTTTTCAAATAAGAAAAGGCTTGAGCCTTGAGATTTCAATACATTGTTGTCAGTTTGTACCCATGATGACTTGGGCTGTTAACTCCCACGGAAAATTTTCGCAAGAACACTCTTGATTTCTACGAGTGCATATTGCACAGCTAGGATCACAGAAACCTTTGCAATCATTGTCATTCTCACAAGATGATGGCACCTTTCTTGCCTTGGCTCCCAACAGCAAACCTGCCATTAATATTTATAATAATATTGAATTATCATAAGAAGAAAAAATTGAAATAAAATATTGTACTAACAAATCTTTATCTTTTTGTTTTTATATAACAACGTTTTTGTAATTATGAAAACAATACATGTATGGTTTTTATGTCTTTTTCATGAGTTTATTACTACAATTATATATCTCACTCAATAAAAATCACAGTTTACTCTTATTATGATAAAAAATAATAATTAGACGAAAACTAAAACATACACTTGAGTAAAAATACATTCAAATCTCTCTCCTAATGCATGGAATGAAGAAAATAATTAAGACGGACATATCTAGGAATGTATTACGTATAAAGAGAGATGCCACTTACCAGATGCAATGATTAAAAGCGAGACCAAAAAATCAGATTTAGAAGAAGCTTTCACCATATTTTCTATAGTGTAATATGCAGTATTTTCAACTTACAAGTAAACAACAATAGGTTACTTGAGCTATGTACTCTAATTCCATAATATTTATAGTGTAGGGGAAAGGTTCTAGCACTTGTAAGGCTCGATAATCTTTCTTATCATATAACGGCAATGAATGGATTAACAGCAAAATCTTCATGCAAATATCGAAATATAATCTAATACAGTTAATATGGATGATTTCTTTTCTAAATTAGGGTAAATAAGAATCTTAATTCTCAAAATGGGAAAGAACCGGGTTAACAAATCCTGCTGACTGGATTGCGGTTTCCAAAACCATACAATTCCAACCCGGATCACTAGAGTTAAAGATTCCAATCGTATAATCCCAACAAAAAGCACAATTTCAGTCATACGATTCTTATCAGAGAGGAATCAGGGGTTTAGTCACTTAAAGTCCCACCAACATGGAAACACGGCTTTCAAAGTCACAAAATTCCACCCTGGATCAACGGGAGTTTAGACTTCAACCAACGAAATCCCCAGCGAAGCTAGATTTAAAGGCTCCAACGGTCGTACAATACTACCTTGGACCAGTCAAGAATTACGACTTCAATTCGACAATCCCTAACAAAATAGGGATTGCGACTTCGATCGTGCAAAGGCTTCGAGAACCACGCAGTTTGACTCCAGGTCAAATAGAATGATGACACCAGTCACATTAACCTTTTTCCAAAAAGAAAATCGACTACACCAACGAATTCCTCTTGACCTGAAAATAAGTGCTCTTGGAGTCTTACAAGCTCTCAGTTCAAACAAGAAACAATCTTAAAGAACACAATTCTTACCACGAAAGTACTAAGGTTTTAGCCACTCAATCCCCACTAGTGTAGAATTAAAGCTTCAACTAAGCAGTTCCTTAGAGAATGGAAGTTGAACTCCTAGCCAATGCTATGACTTCGATCCCATTGAGGTAGCAAGAAAGGCTTCTACTCTCTTAGGAATCTCTTCGATCTTCTTAAGGAGTGGAAGACTGTAACGACCCATCCCGGATTGGCCACCCCCGAGACGGTATCGTCACATTTTGGAAGTCCCAGCACGACATATATATACAACAATAAAATATCACCAAAAGAACTTTACATTAATCTGTAAAATGCTTGAAGATTTACAAATAAATTTTTCATTTTTATTTTCACATTAGTCTGAGAATGATGACACGTACGCGGATTATAGAAAATGATTTCTTCTGAACCTCAACTCACCAAACTATTTGCCAAGCCTGCTACTTGAAAATCATTGTACAATGAGGAGTGAGCTTCACAAGCTCAGTGAATTAAATTTACTAAAAGTATTCCAAATTCCATAAATAGTCCTTTAATATTTAATCTTTTATTTTTCACATAACCTGATGACAACTTTCTACTATCATTACACATATCATAAGATTTATTCTCTATCAATCTCTTCTTCTCAATCATTGGTCCACCTTAAGATCATCCATTATCTTATAATTACCTCATAATGAGGTTCACATCATAAAGTCTACCATTTAGATAAGTCTTATCACCATACTGTCTCTTTCTATGAGACTCAACCATCTATAAGTAAATTCACAATAATATGCGACATCTAAGCATTTCAATAATCTAATTATCATAGCTGTCTCTTTTCATAAGACTCAGCCATCATACACGACAATACACCTCATCTTAGCTTTTCAATAATATTTTCATCATAACTGTCTCTTACTGCGAGACTCAATCATCTATAATTATTTCCACGATAATAAATCACACCTCAATATTTCAATCATGCAGCCATAATTAAAACACATCTCAGTATTTCAATAATGCAACAATAGTTAAAACAGATGCAATTGCATGAATGATTATGATGGGAACGTCTTCCCACCTGTCGACAGGTTGTTATCATCTTAGACCGACTGCCCTCCTGGTTCTTTTATTCTCATCAGACCGGCTGCCTTCCCGGTTAATTCCAGCATATACCAGCTGTCACGGTTTTCACTTTTCATCCCAGCATATACCGACTATCACGGTTTTTACTTTTCATCCCAGCATATACCGGCTGTCACGGTTTTGTACTTTTCATCCCAGTATATACCGGCTGTCACGGTTTTTACTTTTCATTCCAGCATATACCGGCTGTCACGGTTATTTCATTAGACCGGCTGTCTTCCTGGTTCTTTCGGTTATATTATTAAATTCATATGCACATGAACAATGATATAAAACAGTAATATAAACAATACTATAAAAAAAAATATAAAAATTCAAACCACTTAAATTCGCTATCTTGATTATCCACAAATTTATATAACAAAGTTTCTTTAAAAATTCCTCACATCCAATCATCATGATTTTTATCAAATTATATAAAAATTTCACTAAATTCTTCTCTTCCCAACTCACATCAAATAATCCATTAAAGTCTGTCAAGATCCACTAAATTTCATCTCAAATCATCCACCAAAATTTGTCAAGATCCACTAAAATTTACCTCAAATCATCGACCAAAATTTGTCAAGATCTACTAAAATTCACCTCAAATCATCCACCAAAATTTGTCAAGATCTACTAAAATTCATCTCATCATAACTCCTATTAAAATATCAATATATCTCATCAATAATTTATTTATTTCTTTTATTCTGAAATAAACTTATGATTTTCAAAAATATCATTTCTCACCGAAAAATATTTCTACCTGACCAAATTTCCAATCATACCCATAAATTAATTTTTCATGTATCACCCAAGCATACTTTAATAATTAATTATAATAATATCACCAAAATAATTGATTTTTATTTAGACTACTAAAAGTAAATCCAACTCACCCCGTAGCACTTAAAGCTATCCGTGGGTCACCTTCTCGTCTTTCCCGATCTTCTCAAAAATTTCTCCCGTTGTAGATAGTCAACACCTTCTGCTATTCTGATTTCTTCTCGTAAATATTCCCGAAAATCCTTTCAAAATTTTGGTCTTCCAACTTTTCTTTGAACTCCCAAGTGTTTAGAGAAAAAATGGAAAGGAAACTCAATTTTTATCATTCCCTACGAATTCACCAGTTCTCATATATATATAGGAAATTGATATCAAGCTTCCTCCTGCAACTTTAGAAGTTGCTTGCCAAATCAACAATCACATTCTTTAAATTATTCTATAAATTGGACACTTGCAAGACAAAATTATTGTCTTTGCAAAACAAAATGATTTCTTTCTCTTTATGCTTTATATTTGGCCATCATCCATTAAATTTGGGAAAGCATTACTTTAACTTGGAATAATCACATTAGACTTGGCAGCAGGTGCTACCACCTGCTGCCACGTTGTTACTGTTCATCTATTTTTTTTTTTTTTGGTTTTTTGTTGCTTTAGTCAAATACTATTAAACTTTGCATATAGACTTTATTTTAAATTTCATGACATAATTATTCAATTACTTGTTTATCCTTACTTTACAAATATGGGTATTACAATTTTACCCTCCTTACAAAAATTTTGTCCTCGAAATTTTCTTACTTTACTCGGAAACAAATATAAATAATACTTTTTTTATACTTGTTTTACATTTTCACGAAATCTTTTCAACATCTTTATTCCGCCACCGAACTTTACACTAGTGAAATTATTCTTTTACACAAGACTTACTCTCTTTGTTCAAAATTGTCACTGGTACTTGTATATAAGTCTAATCTTTCTGAATTTCTATAACTTAGCTCGAAATATCATGCAAACACTTTCTTAAAAGTGAAACATGAAATATACTATATAAATGTTTTAATTCTGGTGGCAAATTCAAGTTACTCACAACTAATCCAACTTTCTCAACAACCTCATTGAGTCCTACATACTTCGGATTCAACTTTTCTTTTCTGTTAAAATCTCAATACACCTTTTCATTGAGATATTTTTCAATACACCAAATCACCTACTTAAGACTCAAGAGGTCTACTTTAGGCTGCTTTAAGGTTCTCTCTAACAAATTTGATCATCTCTATTGTTAGCTCAATAATAGATAGATCAGATATGTTTTTCTCTTCCATTTCTTCCAAACATATAGGAGTTCTACACCTCCTATCATACAATGTCTCAATGGGTGCCATCCCAATATAAATTTGATACTGATTTTTATAAACAACTTCAATCAATGGCATGTAAGCATCTCAATTTACTGAGAAATTCATCACATTTGTACTTAACATATCTTCTAGTATTCTAAAAATCCAATATGAGCATGAAAATTATATTAAATTGCCATTGTATATCCGTGGCTTTCTAAAAGCCTCTCCCATTACCAAGATGTAAATCTAACATCTTTATTTGACACTATGCTCAATAGTACTCCATAAACCTCACAATCTTAGCTACATCCCTCTTCAATCTTGACCATCAGAATTTCTGTCTCAATCCTCTATATTTCCTATTGTTACTTGATTGCATTGAATCTACATCATTATGTACCTTTCTCACTATCTCCTTTTTCAATTTTACATTATTGGGAACTCCATCCATGTACCAACACCAAACTACCTTCATTTCAGATTTTGAACTCAAAATGCTTTCTAGTAAGCACTCAATGCTTAATCTTTTTATATCTCTTTATCTCTACCTTGACTCTCTAAAACATTTTACTATTGACAATTGTACAACTATATTCGTTAACCTAAATCCTCTATCACTGATATTCAACTTCATTCTTATCTCTTTTAAATCTATCATCAATCTCACATCAGAATCCCTATAGCAGTTAACCTTCTTGTAGAATTTTCTACTCAATACATCAACTATCACTTTCACATTTTTAGATGATAATGAATTGTGCAATCATAGTTATTAATCAACTCCATCCACCATCTTTGCCTCAAATTCAACTCTCTCTGGGTAGATAAGTATGTCCAACTCTTATAACCCATGAATATCCTACAAGTGGCTCCATACAGATGATGTCTCCAATCTTTTTAAAATAAACACTATAGCCGCCAATTCTAAGTCATGAGTAGGGTAATTTCTATCATGAATCTTCAATTGCCTAGAAGTATGGTTCACAACTTTCCTATGATACATATATCCCAATATTGATGTGACGTATCACTATACACCACAAATCCTTTATCACAAGCAGGAAACACCAATATTGGAGCTGAATTTAATTTCTCCTTTAGAAATTGGAAATTTTTTTTTCCTCATAGTTTCCTTACCATACAAATCTCACGTTTTTCCTGGTCAGTCTATTCAACCGTATCACAAAAACAATAATTCTGAAAGGATCTTCTATAATAACCAGCTATCCCAAGAATATTTTAATCTTAGTCATATTAGTTCGTCTTTCCCAACTTAACATTGCCTCTACTTTTTATAGATCATCTGTCATGCCATTCCCGACATTACATGTTCCAAGAAAGTTATTTCTTTCCGTCAACACTCACACTTAGAGAACTTATATCATACCATCTCTTTCTCCTCAAAGTATCCCATATAATTTCTAAATGTTTTGTCTGCTCTTCCGTAGTATTAAAAAATACCAAGATGGTATCAATAAACACAACTACAAGATTATCAAGAAATGGTTCAAGCCTTTTATTTATCGAGTCCATGAATGTTTCTGGAATATTATTCAATTCAAATGTCATCACAAGAAACTTATGACCATAATATGTCATAAAAACAATCTGAGGCACACCTCCCTTCTCTATCTTCAATTGGTGATAATCTAATCTCACATTTATCTTAGAAAACACTCACTCCTTGCAACTGCTCAAACAATTCATTTATCTTGGGTAAAACTTATATGTTCTTATTCCAACTATCTGTAGTCTATACATCCTCCTATCGTTCCATCTTTCTCTTTCACGAACAACACATGGGCTTACCCAAATACATTAAGTATGATAAATTGATTATCCAAAAATTCTTAAAATGGTACATTCAACTCTCTCAATTTAGCTGATGTTATTCTACAGGGTGCTATTAAATATATGTGATGACCCTGGTATCATATCAAAAGGGAATTTAATCTCTCTACTGGGATGCAAATTAGGCAACTCATCAAGAATTACATTAGAATATTCTTTCATCACTAAGATTTCTTCCTATTTTCCTTTTTGGAATTCATTATGCATGCCAAGTACTTCTCACAACCCTTCTTCAACCATCTCCTAGAGGTCAGAGCAAAATAAAATAGTTCTAGAGTGTTTTATGTTCTATCTGAATGTTACACTCCTCATATCCACATCTTGAACACTACATTCTTCTTGGAACAATCAATCATATTCAAATAATATAAATCAACTTCAGATTTTCTATTGCTAATATAAATCACACAACCGCTATAAACATTTATAATTATCACTCCATCTTTAGTGAAAACTTTAACAAAATATTTTTGCATCAAAGGACTAACACATACTTCAATAAACTTTAATATGAATACTAGATGCAGAAGAGTAGGTTGCATCAAGATCAACCAACATTGACAAGTCCATTTTCTCTACACAAAAAGCACTTCAATTTTGAAAATATTGGATAAATATCTTATCTGAATACAATTTAATAAACTTTTATATCCGAATCATGCATCAGATTGCCACTTCCACTTGGTGGCATACTTACTTCCTCTACCATAACTTTCAGTTCCCATCATCTGTCTCCCAAATCTAAGAGTCCCACCAATAGTATTTTAAGATACATAAGCATAAGATTCTGTTTGCCTCTGACTCTGTACTTCAGTTTCCTGTAACAAGGAATGCCTCATTTGGGGTGGTCTCTCACCCTGTACACTCATACTACCACTACCTCTATAATCTTTATGTTTAAGTCTCTTTAACTACTTTTTTTTTTCTTTCCTTTAAACTCCGTCACATCTCTCTCAATCTGAAATGATATATCCACCAATCTAATATAATTCAGATGCTTTGTGTAAAATAGTTTCGATCAAATCTTAAAACATAGTTCATCTTTGAACCTTTTACACTTCTTCTTCTCTAGTCTATCATTTCTAATACAACCACAAATCTCTTATCATGCTGAGCCACAGTCAACTTATTTATGTCAAATAAATAAAATCTCTATCTTGTTGGGCTCTAAAGGCCTAAGGAAAATATTTATCAAAGGAAACCTCCTTAAACCTATTTCAGATTAAGGGTTTATCAATTTTTGTACTCACCTTGGGAAGAATATCCTTCCATCATTCACAAAACGTCTCTTTCTAACTCAAACAAAGTAAAGGCAGTCATCTGTCGTAAAATACTAAATAATGTCTCCATATATTTCTCCGAAACTTAAGCGTAAAAGGATTCATAGATCTTTTAAACAACAAAGCATTTAACTTAATTATATCTCCCTGTATTTTATGCATAAATCCACTTTTTCCCCTTTTTAAGTGTCTACCATTACTGGATTAACAACTTCAGGCACTGTCCTAGTCTGCTTATCAAGTCTATGCTATAAGTTATCAACTCGATCATCTGATACATTCATTTTCTCAAAAGCATGAGTAAGAGCTTATCTTAGCTCATCTCTTTCAACTTTAGATTCTCTAATACTTCGCTTATGTTATTAATATCAATCATATTATCAACATGTTCCCCTTCAAGGAACCACATATTCAGACTCAACCTTGACTTATCAAAAATATTGTGGGCCTACCATGCCCTCTCAAATCAACAATTCTAACTCTAGCTCTAGCACGTCCACGTGTCATTCTCAGACTGTTCATTATAATTTATTTTAATCTTCAACTTTCTTACTTTTTATGCAGTCTACAGAATCATACAACCTAATGCTCTGATACCAAAATTGTAACGAACCATCCCGGATTGGCCACCCCCGAGACGGTATCGTCACATTTTGAAAATCCCAGCACGACATATATATGCAACAATAAAATATCACCAAAAGAACTTTACATCAATCTGTAAAATGCATGAAGATTTACAAATAAATTTTTCATTTTTATTTTCACATTAGTCTGAGAATGATGACACGTACGCGGCTTATAGAAAATGATTTCTTCTGAACCTCAACTCACCAAACTATTTGCCAAGCCTGCTACTTGAAAATCATTGTACAATGAGGAGTGAGCTTCACAAGCTCAGTGAATTAAATTTACTAAAAGTATTTCAAATTCCACAAATAGTCCTTTAATATTTAATCTTTTATTTTTCACATAACCTGATGACAACTTTCTACTATCATTACACATATCATAAGATTTATTCTCTATCAATCTCTTCTTCTCAATCATTGGTCCACCTTAAGATCATCAATTATCTCATAATTACCTCGTAATGAGGTTCACATCATAAAGTCTACCATTTAGATAAGTTTTATCACCATACTGTCTCTTTCTATGAGACTCAACCATCTATAAGTAAATTCACAATAATATGCCACATCTAGCATTTCCATAATCTCATTATCATAGTTGTCTCTTTTTATGAGACTCAGCCATCATACACGACAATACACCTCATCTAAGCTTTTCAATAATATTTTCATCATAACTGTCTCTTTCTGCGAGACTCAATCATCTATAATTATTTCCTCGATAATAAATCACACCTCAATATTTCAATCATGCAGCCATAATTAAAACACATCTCAGTATTTCAATAATGCAACAATAGTTAAAACAGATACAATTGCATGAATGATTATGATGGGAACGTCTTCCCACCTGTCGACAGGTTGCTATCATCTTAGACCGACTGCCCTCCCGGTTCTTTTATTCTCATCAGACCGACTTCCTTCCCGGTTAATTCCAGCATATACCGGCTGTCACGGTTTTCACTTTCATCCCAGCATATAGCGACTATCACGGTTTTTACTTTTCATCCCAGCATATACCGGCTATCACGGTTATTTCTTTTCATTCCAGCATATACCGGCTGTCACGGTTATTTCATTAGACCGGCTATCTTCCTGGTTCTTTCGGTTATATTATTAAATGTATATGCACATGAACAATGATATGAAACAGTAATATAAACAGTACTATAAAAACAATATAAAAATTCAAACCACTTAAATTCGCTATCTTGATTATCCACAAATTTATATAACAAAGTTTCTTTAAAAATTCCTCACATCTAATCATCATGATTTTTGTCAAATTATATAAAAATTCCACTAAATTCTTCTCTTCCCAACTCACATCAAATAATCCATTAAAGTCTGTCAAGATCCACTAAATTTCATTTCAAATCATCCACTAAAATTTGTCAAGATCCGCTAAAATTTACCTCAAATCATCCACCAAAATTTGTCAAGATCTACTAAAATTCACCTCAAATCATCCACCAAAATTTGTCAAGATCTATTAAAATTCATCTCATCATAACTCGTATTAAAACATCAATATATCTCATCAATAATTTATTTATTGCTTTTATTCTCAAATAAACTTATGATTTTCAAAAATATCATTTCTCACCGAAAAATATTTCTACCTGACCAAATTTCCTATCATACCCATAAATCAATTTTTCATCTATCACCCAAGCATACTTTAATATTTAATTATAATAATATCACCAAAATAATTGATTTTTCTTTAGACTACTAAAAGTAAATCCAACTCACCCCGTAGCACTTAAAGCTATCCATGGGTCACCTTCTCGTCTTTCCCGATCTTCTCAAAAATTTCTCACACTGTAGATAGTCAACACCTTCTGCTATTCTGATATCTTCTCGTAAATATTCCCGAAAATCCTTTCAAAATTTTGGTCTTCCAACATTTCTTTGAACTCCCAAGAGTTTAGAGAAAAAATGGAAAGGAAACTCAATTTTTATCATTCCCTAATAATTCGCCAGTTCTCATATATATATAGGAAATTGATATCAAGCTTCCTCCTGCAACTTTAGAAGTTGCTTGCCAAGTCAACAATCTCATTCTTTAAATTATTCTATAAATTGGACACTTGCAAGACAAAATTATTGTCTTTGCAAAACAAAATGATTTCTTTCTCTTTATGCTTTATATTTGGCCATCATCCATTAAATTTGGGAAAGAATTACTTTAACTTGGAATAATCACATTAGACTTGGCAGCAGGTGCTGCCACCTGCTGCCACGTTGTTAATGTTCATCGATTTTTTTTTTCTTTTTTTTTTTTCAGAATTGCTTTAGTCAAATACTAATAAACTTTGCATAAAGACTTTATTTTAAATTTCATGACATATTTATTCAATTACTTATTTATCCTTACTTTACAAATATGGGTATTACAAAAACATATGATCGAAGTGATCAAAATTATTCGGTCCACTAAGGGCCGGACATGTGGCCAGCTACCCTTAGGAAATATAGGGACCAAACCTATTCTGACTGTAATAATGAATATGTCGCCATATAGTTTGAAGATTTTTTACATGACGAAAGAACTCACAATAGTTTGTCACTTGTCAGAATTACAATCAACGAATATGGGAAAAACAAAATTGATTGAATTTTAATTTTTATTACAAAATAATAGAAAAATACATAAGTATCATATGGTTTGATCTTTATTTGATTAACAAAAAATCTTACGTACTTAAAGTTAACCTTTTCAAACTTTAAGGCCGAATTTAAAACAAAGTCAAACCACAGTACATTTGCTTATTTCCCTCTATCTTATAACGAGTATAATTCTACTACTTAGCAATATCGATTAAACTACCAATCAAAGCTCAACCAAATAACTTAACACTAACAAATATGATAGTTTCATCATGCTTGCAGCCCACGAGACTTGAGCTGTTAACTCCAGTGGGAAGTGAGTGCAAAAACACTTTAAAAGAGGATTGTTCACAAAGCCAGTTTGGGCGATCAACAGATATGCATAAACCTTAGCGATACTCATCACTAGTACAATGTTTGGATCTTTGCCACAAATTTGAATTTTATAATTGGTAAATAATTTTGTTAATGCTGTTTTGGAGAAATTTGAAGTACTACAAAGAAATTCCAAACGCTAATTTCTTTTAAGATTGTTGTTTTGAAGAGCTGGAGATACCATTTTGTGTTAACGCTTGTTTGGTTGCCTAGAAATTACAGGAACAACAATTGAAGATTGACTGCATTTTCAGTTCCTCTAAGGATATTGTAGTGGTACTCTCTCTCTCTCTCTCTAGCTAGAAAACGATCGGAAGATGTGGTTTAAATTCAATTAAGGTTAGGCCCGAAGTTTCTTACAATTAATTAAAGGCCATGCTTCATAAGCTTCAATCTTTTAGTAGTAATTGTATCATTTGGATTGAAGTTCACCGTTTTTTGGTCTTTAGATTATTAGTTTATATCTTGAAAGTAGGCACATGGATGCAATTCTTAGCTTTGGATATGAATAAAATCAATTATTTTTATGAAGATACTTTATTAATTTTCAAATAAGAAAAGGCTTGAGCCCTGAGATTTCAACGCATTATGGTTAGTTTGCACAGCAAGGATGACAGAAACCTTTGCAGTCATTCTAATTCCT
The DNA here is from genome assembly GCA_023935145.1 of Bretschneidera sinensis. Lineage (NCBI taxonomy): Eukaryota > Viridiplantae > Streptophyta > Magnoliopsida > Brassicales > Akaniaceae > Bretschneidera > Bretschneidera sinensis. The sequence goes on along the minus strand of CM043701.1, from coordinate 108,221,705 downwards.
GCAAAATGAGGGCGTTTTTCTTGCCTCAGCACCCAACAGCAAACCTGTCACTAATATTTCTAATGTTATTCAATTATCAGAAAAGAAAAATTGAAATAAAAAATAATACTAGCAAATTTTTATCTTATTCTTAATAACACCATTTTTCTAATTATGAAAATAATATATGAAAGCAATCATGATTAAGATGAAATTATGTAGATGTTAACTTGACAAAATACTTTTCATTAAGCATATAAAACGCCTCTACTGTAGTCGTGCTGAAAGTAGAAAAATCCAGATTTTCAGCTTTGATCTCTTTGGTCTTCTATGTGTTTCAATGATATTGAAAAGCTTCATTCTCACGTTTATTTTATTGCAAAAAATACACAATTATTTACATAACCAATGATTTGACCTTTTTTAATTTTCAAATTTGAGTTCAGGTGTTTTTCAGTAAGTCAAACAAAAAATCAATGGGAGGATTCATTTAATCAACGCAGGTCAAGTTAATTTGATCGTTTTAATATTTAACAGTTTTAAATTATCGAACATAAAAAAGGAAAACCTGGTTGAGTTTTAATTTTTTATAAAAATATAAAAGTTAAACAATTTTTCTTATCGATTTTGTCACCATGCTTCAAGTTCATTTGATCGTTGTGTTGGTTTGGCACTTGGTGCTTATAGACTTACGGTCAACAAATATGACAAAAATAATTTTGGTTGATTTTTTTAATTTTTTTTTTCAAAATAATAAAAATACACTCATATGGTTTGATCCTTATTTGATTTAAGAAAAATTTCAGATACTCAAAATCGATTTTTAAAACTTTGATACTAAATTTAAACAAAGTTGAACCACATACTACATTTGTTTATTTTCCTCTATTTTATAACGAGTATAATTCTTCTATTTTGCAGTATCCATTAAACTACCGATCAAAACTCAACCAGATAACCTAAGCACTAACAAATATGACAATTTCTTCATGTTTGCGTCCCATGAAGACATTAGTTTTACTAGCTCCAGCGGGAAGCGTGTGCAAAACCAGTTTGGGCAACAAGAAGATATGCATAAACCTCTGCGATACTTATAACTAATGCAATAAATTGCGTTTTTTGCCACAAATTTGAATTTTATAATTGTGTTAATGCTGTTTTAGAGAAATTTAAAGTACTAAAAAGAAATTCGAAACGCTTATTTCAGTTAAGATTCTTGTTTTGAAGAGCTGGAAATATGATTTTGCATTAATACACGTTCGGTTGCCTAGAAATTACAGGTACAACAATTGAAGGTTGATTGCATCTTCATTTCCTCTAAGGATATTGCGGTGATATTCTCCTTCTCTCTCTTTCTCTCTCTTTCTCAAGCCGGAAAATGATCATTTGCATTTTTTACACCTTAATTAAGAATTAATACTAGTTTGTTTTTCAGTAAAACTATTTACGACTAAGGTTCACTGAGCCACGTGACTCTTGAGTGACGTGATTAATATTGGGCGTACTGTTTATAGGCAGATGGATGTTTTGGATTGAAGTTCACCTTGTTTTTTGGTCTTGAGATTAATTGTTTCTATCGTGAAAATAGGCACATGGATAGAATTCTTAGCTTTAGATATCCATAAAATAGATTATTTTAATCAAACATCTTTATTACTTTTCAAATAAGAAAAGGCTTGAGCCTTGAGATTTCAATACATTGTTGTCAGTTTCTACCCATGATGACTTGGGCTGCTAACTCCCACGGAAAATTTTCGCAAGAACACTCTTGATTTCTACAAGTGCATATTGCACAGCTAGGATCACAGAAACCTTTGCAATCATTGTCATTCTCACAAGATGATGGCACCTTTCTTGCCTTGGCTCCCAACAGCAAACCTGCCACTAATATTTATAATAATATTCAATTATCATAAGAAGAAAACATTGAAATAAAATATTGTACTATCAAATCTTTATCTTTTTGTTTTTATATAACAACGTTTTTGTAATTATGAAAATAATACATGTATGGTTTTTATGTCTTTTTCATGAGTTTATTACTACCATTATATATCTCACTCAATAAAAGTCACAGTTTACTCTTATTATGATAAAAAAATAATAATTAGACGAGAACTAAAACGTACACTTGAGTAAAAATACATTCAAATCTCTCTCCTAATGCATGGATTGAAGAATATAATTAAGACGGACATATCTAGGAATGTAATACGTATAGAGAGAGATGCCACTTACCAGATGAAACGATTAAAAGCATGACCAAAAAAACAGATTTAGATTAAGCTTTCACCATATTTTCTATAGTGTAATATGCAGTATTTTCAACTTACAAGTAAACAACAATAGGTTACTTGAGCTATGTACTCTAATTCCATAATATTTATAGTGTAGGGGAAAGGTTCTAACACTCGTAAGGCTCGATAATCTTTCTTATCATATAACGGCAATGAATGGATTAACGGCAATATCTTCATGCAAATATCGAAATATAATCTAATACAGTTAATAAGGATGATTTCTTTTCTAAATTAGGTCAAATAAGAATCTTAATTCTCAAAATGGGAAAGGACCGGGTTAACAAATCCTGCTGACTTGGGATTGTGGTTTCCAAAACCGTACAATTCCAACCCGGATCACTAGAGTTAAAGATTCCAATCGTACAATCCCAACAAAAAGAACAATTTCAGTCATACGATTCTTATCAAAGAGGAAGCAGGGTTTTAGTCACTTAAAGTCCCACCAACATGGAAACACGGCTTTCAAAGTCACAAAATTCCACCCTAGATCAACGGGAGTTTAGACTTCAACCAACAAAATCCCCAGCAAAGCTAGAGTTAAATGCTCCAATGGTCGTACAATACTACCTTGGACCAGTCAAGAATTACGACTTCAATTCGACAATCCCTAACAAAATAAGGATTGCGACTTCGATCGAGCAAAAGGCTTCGAGAACCACGCAGTTTGACTCCAGGTCAAAAAGAATGATGACACAAGTCACGTTTACCTTTTTCCAAAAAGAAAATCGACTACACCAACAAATTCCTCTTGACATGAAAATAAGTGCTCTTGGAGTCTTACAAGCTCCCAGTTCAAACAAGAAACAAGCTTAAAGCACACAATTCTTACCACGAAAGTACTAAGGTTTAAGCCACTCAATCCCCACTAGTGTAGAATTAAAGCTTCAACTAAGTAGTTCCTTAGAGAATGGAAGTAGAACTCTTAGGCAAAGCTATGACTTTGATCCCATTGAGGTAGCAAGAAAGGCTTATACTCTCTTAGGAATCTCCTCGATCTTCTTAAGGAGTGGAAGACTGTAACGACCCATCCCGGGTTGGCCACCCCCGAGACAGTATTGTAACATTTTGAAAATCCCAGCACGACATATATATGCAACAATAAAATATAACCAAAAGAACTTTACATCAATCTGTAAAATGCATGAAGATTTAAAAATAAATTTTTCATTTTTATTTTCACGTTAGTCTGAGAATGATGACACGTACGCAGCTTACAGAAAATGATTTCTTCTGAACCTCAACTCACCAAACTATTTGCCGAGCCTGCTACTTGAAAATTATTGTACAATGAGGAGTGAGCTTCACAAGCTCTGTGAATTAAATTTACTAAAAGTATTCCAAATTTCATAAATAGTCCTTTAATATTTAATCTTTTATTTTTCACATAACCTGATGACAACTTTCTACTATCATTACACATATCATAAGATTTATTCTCTATCAATCTCTTCTTCTCAATCATTGGTCCACCTTAAGATCATCAATTATCTCATAATTACCTCGTAATGAGGTTCACATCATAAAGTCTACCATTTAGATAAGTCTTATCACCATACTGTCTCTTTCTATGAGACTCAACCATCTATAAGTAAATTCACAATAATATGCCACATCTAAGCATTTCAATAATCTCATTATCATAGCTGTCTCTTTTTATAAGACTCAGCCACCATACACGACAATACACCTCAGCTTTTCAATATTATTTTCATCATAACTGTCTCTTTCTGCGAGACTCAATCATCTATATTTATTTCCACGATAATAAATCACACCTCAATATTTCAATCATGCAGCCATAATTAAAACACATCTCAGTATTTCAATAATGCAACAATAGTTAAAACAGATGCAATTGCATGAATGATTGTGATGGGAACGTCTTCCCACCTGTCGACAGGTTGTTATCATCTTAGACCGACTGCCCTCCCAGTTCCTTTATTCTCATCAGACCGGCTGCCTTCCCGGTTAATTCCAGCATATACCAGTTGTCACGGTTTTCACTTTTCATCCTAGCATATACCGGCTGTCACGGTTTTTACTTTTCATCCCAGCATATACCGGCTGTCACGGTTATTTCATTAGACCGGTTGTCTTCCCGGTTCTTTCGGTTATATTATTAAATGCATATGCACATGAACAATGATATGAAACATTAATATAAACGGTACTATAAAAACAATATAAAAATTCAAACCACTTAAATTCGCTATCTTGATTATCCACAAATTTATATAACAAAGTTTCTTTAAAAATTCCTCACATCCAATCATCATGATTTTTATCAAATTATATAAAAATTCCACTAAATTCTTCTCTTCCCAACTCACATCAAATAATACATTAAAGTCTGTCAAGATCCACTAAATTTCATCTCAAATCATCCACCAAAATTTGTCAAGATCTACTAAAATTCACCTCAAATCATCCTATCCAGCAAAATTTGTCAAGATCTACTAAAATTCATCTCATCATAACTCGTATTAAAACATCAATATATCTCATCAATAATTTATTTATTGTTTTTATTCTCAAACAAAGTTATGATTTTCAAAAATGTCATTTCTCACCGAAAATTATTTCTACCTGACCAAATTTCCTATCATACCCATAAATCAATTTTTCATCTATCACCCAAGCATACTTTAATAATTAATTATAATAATATCACCAAAATAATTGATTTTTATTTAGACTACTAAAAGTAAATCCAACTCACCCCGTAGCACTTAAAGCTATCCGTGGGTCACCTTCTCGTCTTTCCCAATCTTCTCAAAAATTTCTCCCATTGTAGATAGTCAACACCTTCTGCTATTCTGATATCTTCTCGTAAATATTCCTGAAAATCCTTTCAAAATTTTGGTCTTCCAACTTTTCTTTGAACTCCCAAGTGTTTAGAGAAAAAATGGAAAGGAAACTCAATTTTTATCATTCCCTAATAATTCGCCAGTTCTCATATATATATATATATAGGAAATTGATATCAAGCTTCCTCCTGCAACTTTAGAAGTTGCTTGCCGAGTCAACAATCACATTCTTTAAATTATTCTATAAATTGGACACTTGCAAGACAAAATTATTGTCTTTGCAAGACAAAATTATTGTCTTTGCAAAACAAAATGATTTCTTTCTCTTTATGCTTTATACTTGGCCATCATCCATTAAATTTGGGAAAGCATTACTTTAACTTGGAATAATCACATTAGACTTGGCAGCAGGTGCTGCCACCTGCTGCCACGTTGTTACTGCTCATCAATTTTTTTTTTTTTTTATAGAATTGCTTTAGTCAAATACTAATAAACTTTGCATAAAGACTTTATTCTAAATTTCATGACATATTTATTCAATTACTTTTTTATCCTTACTTTACAAATATGGGTATTACAAAGACATATGATCGAAGTGATCAAAATTGTTCGGTCCACTAAGGACCGGACATGTGGCCAGCTACCCTTAGGAAATATAGGGACCAAACCTTTTCTGACAGTAATAATGAATATGTTGCCATATAGTTTGAAAATTTTTTACATGACGAAAGAACTCACAATAGTTTGGCACTTGTCAGAATTACAATCAACGAATATGGGAAAAACAAAATTGATTGAATTTTAATTTTTATTACAAAATAATAGAAAAATACATAAGCATCATATGGTTTGATCTTTATTTGATTAACAAAAAATCTTACGTACTTAAAGTTAACCTTTTCAAACTTTAACGCCGAATTTAAAACAAAGTCAAACCACGGTACATTTGCTTATTTCCCTCTATCTTATAACGAGTATAATTCTACTACTTAGCAGTATCGGTTAAACTACCAATCAAAACTCAACCAAATAACTTAACACTAACAAATATGATAGTTTCATCATGCTTGCAGCCCACGAGACTTGAGCTGTTAACTCCAGTGGGAAGTGAGTGCAAAAACACTTTAAAAGAGGATGGTTCACAAAGCCAGTTTGGGCAATCAACAGATATGCATAAACCTTAGCGATACTCATCACTAGTACAATGTTTGGATTTTTGCCACAAATTTGAATTTTATAATTGGTAAATAATTTTGTTAATGCTGTTTTGGAGAAATTTGAAGTACTACAAAGAAATTCCAAACGCTAATTTCTTTTAAGATTGTTGTTTTGAAGAGCTGGATATACCAATTTGTGTTAACGCTTCTTTGGTTGCCTAGAAATTACAGGAACAACAATTGAAGGTTGATTGCATTTTCAGTTCCTCTAAGGATATTGTAGTGGTACTCTCTCTCTCTCTCTCTCTCTCTAGCTTGAAAACGATCGGAAGATGTGGTTTAAATTCAATTAAGGTTAGGCCCGAAGTTTCTTACAATTAATTAAAGGCCATGCTTCATAAGCTTCAATCTTTTAGTAGTAATTGTATCATTTGGATTGAGGTTCACCGTTTTTTGGTCTTTAGATTAATAGTTTATATCTTGAAAATAGGCACATGGATGCAATTCTTAGCTTTGGATATGCATAAAATCAATTATTTTTATCAAGATACTTTATTACTTTTCAAATAAGAAAAGGCTTGAGCCCTGAGATTTCAACGCGTTATGGTTAGTTTGCACAGAAAGGATGACAGAAACCTTTGCAGTCATTCTAATTCCCACAAAATGAGGGCGTTTTTCTTGCCTCGGCACCCAACAGCAAACCTGTCACTAATATTTCTAATGTTATTCAATTATCAGAAAAGAAAAATTGAAATAAAAAATAATACTATCAAATTTTTATCTTATTCTCAATAACACCGTTTTTCTAATTATGAAAATAATATATAAAAGCAATCATGATTAAGATGAAATTATGTAGATGTTAACTTGACAAAATACTTTTCATTAAGCATATAAAACGCCTCTACTGCAGTAGTGCTGAAAGTAGAAAAATCCAGATTTTCAGCTTTGATCTCTTTGGTCTTCTATGTGTTTCAATGATATTGAAAAGCTTCATTCTCAAGTTTATTTTATTGCAAAAAATAAACAATTATTTACATACCCAATGATTTGACCTTTTTTAATTTTCATATTTGAGTTTCGGTGTTTTTCAGTAAGTCAAACAAAAATTCAATGGGAGGATTCATTTAATCAACGCATGTCAAGTTAATTTGATCGTTTCAATATTTAATAGTTTTAAATTATCGAACATAAAAAAGGAAAACCTGGTTGAGTTTTAATTTTTTATAAAAATATAAAAGTTAAACAATTTTTCTTATCGATTTTGTCACCATGCTTCAAGTTCATTTGATCGTTGTGTTGGTTTGGCACTTGGGGCTTATGGACTTACGGTCAACAAATATGACAAAAATAATTTTGGTTGATTTTTTTAATTTTTTTTTTCAAAATAATGAAAATACACTCATATTGTTTGATCCTTATTTGATTTAAGAAAAATTTCATATACTCAAAATCAAATTTTAAAACTTTGATACTAAATTTAAACAAAGTCGAACCATATACTACATTTGTTTATTTTCCTCTATTTTATAACGAGTATAATTCTTCTATTTTGCAGTATCCATTAAACTACAGATAAAAACTCAACCAGATAACCTAAGCACTAACAAATATGACAATTTCTTCATGCTTGCGTCCCATGAAGACATTAGTTTTACTAGCTCCAGCGGGAAGCGTGTGCAAAACCAGTTTGGGCAACAAGAAGATTTGCATAAACCTCTGGGATACTCATAACTAATGCAATAAATTGCGTTTTTTGCCACAAATTTGAATTTTATAATTGTGTTAATGCTGTTTTAGAGAAATTTAAACTACTAAAAAGAAATTCCAAACGCTTATTTCAGTTAAGATTCTTGTTTTGAAGAGCTGGAGATATGATTTTGCATTAATACATGTTCGGTTGCCTAGAAATTACAGGTACAACAATTGAAGGTTGATTGCATCTTCAGTTCCTCTAAGGATATTGCGGTGATATTCTCCTTCTCTGTCTTTCTCTCTCTTTCTCGAGCCGGAAAATGATCATTTGCACTTTTTACACCTTAATTAAGAATTAATACTAGTTTGTTTTTCAGTAAAACTATTTACGACTAAGGTTCACTGAGCCACGTGACTCTTGAGTGACGTGATTAATATTGGGCCTACTGTTAATAGGCAGATGGATGTTTTGGATTGAAGTTCACCTTGTTTTTTGGTCTTGAGATTAATTGTGTCTATCGTGAAAATAGGCACATGGATAGAATTCTTAGCTTTAGATATCCATAAAATAGTTTATTTTAATCAAACATCTTTATTCTTTTCAAATAAGAAAAGGCTTGAGCCTTGAGATTTCAATACATTGTTGTCAGTTTGTACCCATGATGACTTGGGCTGTTAACTCCCACGGAAAATTTTCGCAAGAACACTCTTGATTTCTACAAGTGCATATTGCACAGCTAGGATCACAGAAACCTTTGCAATCATTGTCATTCTCACAAGATGATGGCACCTTTCTTGCCTTGGCTCCCAACAGCAAACCTGCCATTAATATTTATAATAATATTCAATTATCATAAGAAGAAAAAATTGAAATAAAATATTGTACTTTCAAATCTTTATCTTTTTGTTTTTATATAACAACGTTTTTGTAATTATGAAAATAATACATGTATGGTTTTTATGTCTTTTTCATGAGTTTATTACTACCATTATATATCTCACTCAATAAAAATCACAGTTTACTCTTATTATGATAAAAAAATAATAATTAGACGAAAACTAAAACGTACACTTGAGTAAAAATACATTCAAATCTCTCTCTTAATGTATGGATTGAAGAAAATAATTAAGACGGGCATATCTAGGAATGTAATACGTATAGGGAGAGATGCCACTTGCCAGATGCAATGATTAAAAGCATGACCAAAAAAACAGATTTAGATGAAGCTTTCACCATATTTTCTATAGTGTAATATGCAGTATTTTCAACTTACAAGTAAACAACAATAGGTTACTTGAGCTATGTACTCTAATTCCATAATATTTATAGTGTAGGGGAAAGGTTCTACCACTCGTAAGGCTCGATAATCTTTCTTATCATATAACGGCGATGATTGGATTAACGGCAATATCTTCATGCAAATATCGAAATATAATCTAATACAGTTAATATGGATGATTTCTTTTCTAAATTAGGGCAAATAAGAATCTTAATTCTCAAAGTAGGAAAGAACCTGGTTAACAAATCCTGCTGACTTGGGATTGCGGTTTCCAAAACCATACAATTCCAACTCGGATCACTACAGTTAAAGATTCCAATCGTACAACCCCAACAAAAAGCACAATTTCAATCATACGATTCTTATCAAAGAGGAAGCAGGGTTTTAGTCACTTAAAGTCCCACCAACATGGAAACACGGCTTTCAAAGTCACAAAATTCCACCCTGGATCAACGGGAGTTTAGACTTCAACCAATGAAATCCCCAGCGAAGCTAGAGTTAAAGGCTCCAATGGTCGTACAATACTACCTTGGACCAGTCAAGAATTACGACTTCAATTCGACAATCCCTAAAAAAATAGGGATTGCGACTTCGATCGAGCAAAGGCTTCGAGAACCACGCAGTTTGACTCCAGGTCAAAAAGAATAATGACACCAGTCACGTTTACCTTTTTCCAAAAAGAAAATCGACTACACCAACGAATTCCTCTTGACATGGAAAAAAGTGCTCTTGGAGTCTTACAAGCTCTCAGTTCAAACAAGAAACAAGCTTAAAGCACACAATTCTTACCACGAAAGTACTAAGGTTGAAGCCACTCAATCCCCACTAGTGTAGAATTAAAGCTTCAACTAAGTAGTTCCTTAAAGAATGGAAGTAGAACTCCTAGGCAAAGCTATGACTTTGATCCCATTGAGGTAGCAAGAAAGGCTTATACTCTCTTAGGAATCTCCTCGATCTTCTTAAGGAGTGGAAGACTGTAACGACCCATCCCGGGTTGGCCACCCTCGAGACAGTATTGTAACATTTTTAAAATCCCAGCACGACATATATATGCAACAATGAAATATCACCAAAAAAACTTTACATCAATCTGTAAAATGCATGAAGATTTAAAAATAAATTTTTCATTTTTATTTTCACATTAGTCTGAGAATGATGACACGTACGCGGCTTACAGAAAATGATTTCTTCTGAACCTCAACTAACCAAACTATTTGCCAAGCCTGCTACTTGAAAATCATTGTACAATGAGAAGTGAGCTTCACAAGCTCAGAGAATTAAATTTACTAAAAGTATTCCAAATTCCATAAATAGTCCTTTAATATTTAATCTTTTATTTTTCACATAACCTGATGACAACTTTCTACTATTATTACACATATCATAAGATTTATTCTCTATCAATCTCTTCTTCTAAATCATTGGTCCACCTTAAGATCATCAATTATCCCATAATTACCTCGTAATGAGGTTCACATCATAAAGTCTACCATTTAGATAGGTCTTATCACCATACTGTCTCTTTCTATGAGACTCAACCATCTATAAGTAAATTCACAATAATATGCCACATCTAAGCATTTCCGTAATCTCATTATCATAGCTGTCTCTTTTTATGAGACTCAGCCACCATACATGACAATACACCTCATTTCAGCTTTTCCATAATATTTTCATCATAACTGTCTCTTTCTGCGAGACTCAATCATCTATAATTTTTTCCACAATAATAAATCACACCTCAATATTTCAATCATGCAGCCATAATTAAAACACATCTCAGTATTTCAGTAATGCCACAATAGTTAAAATAGATGCAATTGCATGAATGATTATGATGGGAACGTCTTCCCACCTGTCGACAGGTTGTTATCATCTTAGACCGGCTGTCCTCCCAGTTCTTTTATTCTCATCAGACCGGCTGCCTTCCCGGTTAATTCCAGCATATACCGGCTGTCACGGTTTTCACTTTTCATCCCAGCATATACCGGCTGTCACTGTTATTTCTTTTCATCCCAGCATATACCGGTTGTCACTGTTATTTCATTAGACCGACTGTCTTCACGGTTCTTTCGGTTATATTATTAAATGCATATGCACATGAACAATGATATGAAACAGTAATATAAACAGTACTATAAAAACAATATAAAAATTCAAACCACTTAAATTCGCTATCTTGATTATCCACAAATTTATATAACAAAGTTTCCTTAAAAATTCCTCACATCCAATCATCATGATTTTTATCAAATTATATAAAAATTCCATTAAATTCTTCTCTTCCCAACTCACATCAAATAATCCATTAAAGTCTGTCAAGATCCACTAAAATTCGTCTCAAATCATCCACCAAAATTTGTCAAGATCTACTAAAATTCATCTCAAATCATCCACCAAAATTTGTCAAGATCTATTAAAATTCATCTCATCATAACTCGTATTAAAACATCAATATATCTCATCAATAATTTATTTATTGCTTTTATTCTCAAATAAACTTATGATTTTCAAAAATATCATTTCTCACCGAAAAATATTTCTACCTGACCAAATTTCCTATCATACCCATAAATCAATTTTTCATCTATCACCTAAGCATACTTTAATAATTAATTATAATAATTTCACCAAAATAATTGATTTTTATTTAGACTACTAAAAGTAAATCCAACTCACCCCGTAGCACTTAAAGCTATCCGTGGGTCACCTTCTCGTCTTTCCCAATCTTTTCAAAAATTTCTCCCGCTGTAGATTGTCAACACCTTCTGCTATTCTGATATCTTCTCGTAAATATACCCGAAAATCCTTTCAAAATTTTGGTCTTCCAACTTTTCTTTGAACTCCCAAGTGTTTAGAGAAAAAATGGAAAGGAAACTCAATTTTTATCATTCCCTAATAATTTGCCAGTTCTCATATATATATATAGGAAATTGATATCAAGTGTCCTCCTGCAACTTTAGAAGTTCCTTGCAAAGTCAACAATCACATTCTTTAAATTATTCTATAAATTGGACACTTGCAAGACAAAATTATTGTCTTTGCAAAACAAAATGATTTCTTTCTCTTTGTGCTTTATACTTGGCCATCATCCATTAAATTTGGGAAAGCATTACTTTAACTTGGAATAATCACATTAGACTTGGCAGCAGGTGCTGCCACCTGCTGCCACGTTGTTACTGTTCATCAAATTTTTTTTTTTTTTTTTATAGAATTGCTTTAGTCAAATACTAATAAACTTTGCATAAAGACTTTATTCTAAATTTCATGACATATTTATTCAATTACTTTTTTATCCTTACTTTACAAATATGGGTATTACAAAGACATATGATCGAAGTGATCAAAATTGTTCGGTCCACTAAGGACCGGACATGTGGCCAGCTACCCTTAGGAAATATAGGGACCAAACCTTTTCTGACAGTAATAATGAATATGTTGCCATATAGTTTGAAAATTTTTTACATGACGAAAGAACTCACAATAGTTTGGCACTTGTCAGAATTACAATCAACGAATATGGGAAAAACAAAATTGATTGAATTTTAATTTTTATTACAAAATAATAGAAAAATACATAAGCATCATATGGTTTGATCTTTATTTGATTAACAAAAAATCTTACGTACTTAAAGTTAACCTTTTCAAACTTTAACGCCGAATTTAAAACAAAGTCAAACCACGGTACATTTGCTTATTTCCCTCTATCTTATAACGAGTATAATTCTACTACTTAGCAGTATCGGTTAAACTACCAATCAAAACTCAACCAAATAACTTAACACTAACAAATATGATAGTTTCATCATGCTTGCAGCCCACGAGACTTGAGCTGTTAACTCCAGTGGGAAGTGAGTGCAAAAACACTTTAAAAGAGGATGGTTCACAAAGCCAGTTTGGGCAATCAACAGATATGCATAAACCTTAGCGATACTCATCACTAGTACAATGTTTGGATTTTTGCCACAAATTTGAATTTTATAATTGGTAAATAATTTTGTTAATGCTGTTTTGGAGAAATTTGAAGTACTACAAAGAAATTCCAAACGCTAATTTCTTTTAAGATTGTTGTTTTGAAGAGCTGGATATACCAATTTGTGTTAACGCTTCTTTGGTTGCCTAGAAATTACAGGAACAACAATTGAAGGTTGATTGCATTTTCAGTTCCTCTAAGGATATTGTAGTGGTACTCTCTCTCTCTCTCTCTCTCTCTCTAGCTTGAAAACGATCGGAAGATGTGGTTTAAATTCAATTAAGGTTAGGCCCGAAGTTTCTTACAATTAATTAAAGGCCATGCTTCATAAGCTTCAATCTTTTAGTAGTAATTGTATCATTTGGATTGAGGTTCACCGTTTTTTGGTCTTTAGATTAATAGTTTATATCTTGAAAGTAGGCACATGGATGCAATTCTTAGCTTTGGATATGCATAAAATCAATTATTTTTATCAAGATACTTTATTACTTTTCAAATAAGAAAAGGCTTGAGCCCTGAGATTTCAACGCGTTATGGTTAGTTTGCACAGAAAGGATGACAGAAACCTTTGCAGTCATTCTAATTCCCACAAAATGAGGGCGTTTTTCTTGCCTCGGCACCCAACAGCAAACCTGTCACTAATATTTCTAATGTTATTCAATTATCAGAAAAGAAAAATTGAAATAAAAAATAATACTATCAAATTTTTATCTTATTCTCAATAACACCGTTTTTCTAATTATGAAAATAATATATAAAAGCAATCATGATTAAGATGAAATTATGTAGATGTTAACTTGACAAAATACTTTTCATTAAGCATATAAAACGCCTCTACTGCAGTAGTGCTGAAAGTAGAAAAATCCAGATTTTCAGCTTTGATCTCTTTGGTCTTCTATGTGTTTCAATGATATTGAAAAGCTTCATTCTCAAGTTTATTTTATTGCAAAAAATAAACAATTATTTACATACCCAATGATTTGACCTTTTTTAATTTTCATATTTGAGTTTCGGTGTTTTTCAGTAAGTCAAACAAAAATTCAATGGGAGGATTCATTTAATCAACGCATGTCAAGTTAATTTGATCGTTTCAATATTTAATAGTTTTAAATTATCGAACATAAAAAAGGAAAACCTGGTTGAGTTTTAATTTTTTATAAAAATATAAAAGTTAAACAATTTTTCTTATCGATTTTGTCACCATGCTTCAAGTTCATTTGATCGTTGTGTTGGTTTGGCACTTGGGGCTTATGGACTTACGGTCAACAAATATGACAAAAATAATTTTGGTTGATTTTTTTAATTTTTTTTTTCAAAATAATGAAAATACACTCATATTGTTTGATCCTTATTTGATTTAAGAAAAATTTCATATACTCAAAATCAAATTTTAAAACTTTGATACTAAATTTAAACAAAGTCGAACCATATACTACATTTGTTTATTTTCCTCTATTTTATAACGAGTATAATTCTTCTATTTTGCAGTATCCATTAAACTACAGATAAAAACTCAACCAGATAACCTAAGCACTAACAAATATGACAATTTCTTCATGCTTGCGTCCCATGAAGACATTAGTTTTACTAGCTCCAGCGGGAAGCGTGTGCAAAACCAGTTTGGGCAACAAGAAGATTTGCATAAACCTCTGGGATACTCATAACTAATGCAATAAATTGCGTTTTTTGCCACAAATTTGAATTTTATAATTGTGTTAATGCTGTTTTAGAGAAATTTAAACTACTAAAAAGAAATTCCAAACGCTTATTTCAGTTAAGATTCTTGTTTTGAAGAGCTGGAGATATGATTTTGCATTAATACATGTTCGGTTGCCTAGAAATTACAGGTACAACAATTGAAGGTTGATTGCATCTTCAGTTCCTCTAAGGATATTGCGGTGATATTCTCCTTCTCTGTCTTTCTCTCTCTTTCTCGAGCCGGAAAATGATCATTTGCACTTTTTACACCTTAATTAAGAATTAATACTAGTTTGTTTTTCAGCAAAACTATTTACGACTAAGGTTCACTGAGCCACGTGACTCTTGAGTGACGTGATTAATATTGGGCCTACTGTTAATAGGCAGATGGATGTTTTGGATTGAAGTTCACCTTGTTTTTTGGTCTTGAGATTAATTGTTTCTATCGTGAAAATAGGCACATGGATAGAATTCTTAGCTTTAGATATCCATAAAATAGTTTATTTTAATCAAACATCTTTATTCTTTTCAAATAAGAAAAGGCTTGAGCCTTGAGATTTCAATACATTGTTGTCAGTTTGTACCCATGATGACTTGGGCTGTTAACTCCCACGGAAAATTTTCGCAAGAACACTCTTGATTTCTACAAGTGCATATTGCACAGCTAGGATCACAGAAACCTTTGCAATCATTGTCATTCTCACAAGATGATGGCACCTTTCTTGCCTTGGCTCCCAACAGCAAACCTGCCATTAATATTTATAATAATATTCAATTATCATAAGAAGAAAAAATTGAAATAAAATATTGTACTTTCAAATCTTTATCTTTTTGTTTTTATATAACAACGTTTTTGTAATTATGAAAATAATACATGTATGGTTTTTATGTCTTTTTCATGAGTTTATTACTACCATTATATATCTCACTCAATAAAAATCACAGTTTACTCTTATTATGATAAAAAAATAATAATTAGACGAAAACTAAAACGTACACTTGAGTAAAAATACATTCAAATCTCTCTCTTAATGTATGGATTGAAGAAAATAATTAAGACGGGCATATCTAGGAATGTAATACGTATAGGGAGAGATGCCACTTGCCAGATGCAATGATTAAAAGCATGACCAAAAAAACAGATTTAGATGAAGCTTTCACCATATTTTCTATAGTGTAATATGCAGTATTTTCAACTTACAAGTAAACAACAATAGGTTACTTGAGCTATGTACTCTAATTCCATAATATTTATAGTGTAGGGGAAAGGTTCTACCACTCGTAAGGCTCGATAATCTTTCTTATCATATAACGGCGATGATTGGATTAACGGCAATATCTTCATGCAAATATCGAAATATAATCTAATACAGTTAATATGGATGATTTCTTTTCTAAATTAGGGCAAATAAGAATCTTAATTCTCAAAGTAGGAAAGAACCTGGTTAACAAATCCTGCTGACTTGGGATTGCGGTTTCCAAAACCATACAATTCCAACTCGGATCACTACAGTTAAAGATTCCAATCGTACAACCCCAACAAAAAGCACAATTTCAATCATACGATTCTTATCAAAGAGGAAGCAGGGTTTTAGTCACTTAAAGTCCCACCAACATGGAAACACGGCTTTCAAAGTCACAAAATTCCACCCTGGATCAACGGGAGTTTAGACTTCAACCAATGAAATCCCCAGCGAAGCTAGAGTTAAAGGCTCCAATGGTCGTACAATACTACCTTGGACCAGTCAAGAATTACGACTTCAATTCGACAATCCCTAAAAAAATAGGGATTGCGACTTCGATCGAGCAAAGGCTTCGAGAACCACGCAGTTTGACTCCAGGTCAAAAAGAATAATGACACCAGTCACGTTTACCTTTTTCCAAAAAGAAAATCGACTACACCAACGAATTCCTCTTGACATGAAAAAAAGTGCTCTTGGAGTCTTACAAGCTCTCAGTTCAAACAAGAAACAAGCTTAAAGCACACAATTCTTACCACGAAAGTACTAAGGTTGAAGCCACTCAATCCCCACTAGTGTAGAATTAAAGCTTCAACTAAGTAGTTCCTTAAAGAATGGAAGTAGAACTCCTAGGCAAAGCTATGACTTTGATCCCATTGAGGTAGCAAGAAAGGCTTATACTCTCTTAGGAATCTCCTCGATCTTCTTAAGGAGTGGAAGACTGTAACGACCCATCCCGGGTTGGCCACCCTCGAGACAGTATTGTAACATTTTTAAAATCCCAGCACGACATATATATGCAACAATGAAATATCACCAAAAAAACTTTACATCAATCTGTAAAATGCATGAAGATTTAAAAATAAATTTTTCATTTTTATTTTCACATTAGTCTGAGAATGATGACACGTACGCGGCTTACAGAAAATGATTTCTTCTGAACCTCAACTAACCAAACTATTTGCCAAGCCTGCTACTTGAAAATCATTGTACAATGAGAAGTGAGCTTCACAAGCTCAGAGAATTAAATTTACTAAAAGTATTCCAAATTCCATAAATAGTCCTTTAATATTTAATCTTTTATTTTTCACATAACCTGATGACAACTTTCTACTATTATTACACATATCATAAGATTTATTCTCTATCAATCTCTTCTTCTAAATCATTGGTCCACCTTAAGATCATCAATTATCCCATAATTACCTCGTAATGAGGTTCACATCATAAAGTCTACCATTTAGATAGGTCTTATCACCATACTGTCTCTTTCTATGAGACTCAACCATCTATAAGTAAATTCACAATAATATGCCACATCTAAGCATTTCCGTAATCTCATTATCATAGCTGTCTCTTTTTATGAGACTCAGCCACCATACATGACAATACACCTCATTTCAGCTTTTCCATAATATTTTCATCATAACTGTCTCTTTCTGCGAGACTCAATCATCTATAATTTTTTCCACAATAATAAATCACACCTCAATATTTCAATCATGCAGCCATAATTAAAACACATCTCAGTATTTCAGTAATGCCACAATAGTTAAAATAGATGCAATTGCATGAATGATTATGATGGGAACGTCTTCCCACCTGCCGACAGGTTGTTATCATCTTAGACCGGCTGTCCTCCCAGTTCTTTTATTCTCATCAGACCGGCTGCCTTCCCGGTTAATTCCAGCATATACCGGCTGTCACGGTTTTCACTTTTCATCCCAGCATATACCGGCTGTCACTGTTATTTCTTTTCATCCCAGCATATACCGGTTGTCACTGTTATTTCATTAGACCGACTGTCTTCCCGGTTCTTTCGGTTATATTATTAAATGTATATGCACATGAACAATGATATGAAACAGTAATATAAACAGTACTATAAAAACAATATAAAAATTCAAACCACTAAAATTCGCTATCTTGATTATCCACAAATTTATATAACAAAGTTTCTTTAAAAATTCATCACATCCAATCATCATGATTTTTATCAAATTATATAAAAATTCCACTAAATTCTTTTCTTCCCAACTCACATCAAATAATCCATTGAAGTCTGTCAAGATCCACTAAATTTCATCTCAAATCATCCACCAAAATTTGTCAAGATCCACTAAAATTTACCTCAAATCATCCACCAAAATTTGTCAAGATCTACTAAAATTCACCTCAAATCATCCACTAAAATTTGTCAAGATCTATTAAAATTCATCTCATCATAACTCGTATTAAAACATCAATATATCTCATCAATAATTTATTTATTGCTTTTATTCTCAAATAAACTTATGATTTTCAAAAACATCATTTCTCACCGAAAAATATTTCTACTTGACCAAATTTTCTATCATACCCATAAATCAATTTTTCATCTATCACCCAAGCATACTTTAATAATTAATTATAATAATATCACCAAAATAATTTATTTTTATTTTGACTACTAAAAGTAAATCCAACTCACCCCGTAGCACTTAAAGCTATCCGTGGGTCACCTTCTCGTCTTTCCCGATCTTCTCAAAAATTTCTCCCGCTGTAGATAGTCAACACCTTCTGCTATTCTGATATCTTCTCGTAAATATACCCGAAAATCCTTTCAAAATTTTGGTCTTCCAACTTTTCTTTGAACTCCCAAGTGTTTAGAGAAAAAATGGAAAGGAAACTCAATTTTTATCATTCCCTAATAATTTGCCAGTTCTCATATATATATATAGGAAATTGATATCAAGTGTCCTCCTGCAACTTTAGAAGTTCCTTGCAAAGTCAACAATCACATTCTTTAAATTATTCTATAAATTGGACACTTGCAAGACAAAATTATTGTCTTTGCAAAACAAAATGATTTCTTTCTCTTTGTGCTTTATACTTGGCCATCATCCATTAAATTTGGGAAAGCATTACTTTAACTTGGAATAATCACATTAGACTTGGCAGCAGGTGCTGCCACCTGCTGCCACGTTGTTACTGTTCATCGATTTTTTTTTTTTAACAGAATTGCTCTAGTCAAATACTAATAAACTTTGCATAAAGACTTTATTTTAAATTTCATGACATATTTATTCAATTACTTATTTATCCTTACTTTACAAATATGGGTATTACAAAGACATATGATCGAAGTGATCAAAATTATTCGGTCCACTAAGGACCGGACATGTGGCCAGCTACCCTTAGGAAATATAGGGACCAAACCTATTCTGACTGTAATAATGAATATGTTGCCATATAGTTTGAAGATTTTTTACATGACGGAAGAACTCACAATAGTTTGGCACTTGTCAGAATTACAATCAACGAATATGGGAAAAACAAAATTGATTGAATTTTAATTTTTATTACAAAATAATAGAAAAATACATAAGTATCATATGGTTTGATCTTTGTTTGATTAACAAAAAATCTTACGTACTTAAAGTTAACCTTTTCAAACTTTAACGCCGAATTTAAAACAATGTCAAACCACGGTACATTTGCTTATTTCCCTCTATCTTATAACGAGTATAATTCTACTACTTAGCAGTATCGATTAAACTACCAATCAAAACTCAACCAAATAACTTAACACTAACAAATATGATAGTTTCATCATGCTTGCAGCCCACAAGACTTGAGCTGTTAACTCCAGTGGGAAGTGAGTGCAAAAACACTTTAAAAGAGGATGGTTCACCAAGCCAGTTTGGGCAATCAACAGATATGCATAAACCTTAGCGATACTCATCACTAGTACAATGTTTGGATTTTTGCCACAAATTTGAATTTTATAATTGGTAAATAATTTTGTTAATATTGTTTTTGAGAAATTTGAAGTACTGCAAAAAATTCCAAACGCTAATTTCTTTTAAGATTGTTGTTTTGAAGAGCTGGAGATACCATTTTGTGGTAACGCTTGCTTGGTTGCATAGAAATTACAGGAGCAACAATTGAAGATTGATTGCATTTTCAGTTCCTTTAAGGATATTGTAGTGGTACTCTCTCTCTCTCTCTCTAGCTAGAAAACGATCGGAAGATGTGGTTTAAATTCAATTAAGGTTAGGCCCGAAGTTTCTTACAATTAATTAAAGGCCATGCTTCATAAGCTTCAATCTTTTAGTAGTAATTGTATCATTTGGATTGAAGTTCACCCTTTTTTGGTCTTTAGATTAATAGTTTGTATCTTGAAAGTAGGCACATGGATGCAATTCTTAGCTTTGGATATGCATAAAATCAATTATTTTTATCAAGGTACTTTATTACTGTTCAAATAAGAAAAGGCTTGAGCCCTGAGATTTCAACGCGTTATGGTTAGTTTGCACAGCAAGGATGACAGAAACCTTTGCAGTCATTCTAATTCCCGCAAAATGAGGGCGTTTTTCTTGCCTCGGCACCCAACAGCAAACCTGTCACTAATATTTCTAATGTTATTCAATTATCAGAAAAGAAAATTTGAAATAAAAAATAATACTAGCAAATTTTTATCTTATTCTTAATAACACCGTGTTTCTAATTATGAAAACAATATATAAAAGCAATCATGATTAAGATGAAATTATGTAGATGTTAACTTGACAAAATACTTTTCATTAAGCTTATAAAACGCCTCTACTGTAGCAGTGCTGAATGTAGAAAAATCCAGATTTTCAGCTTTCATCTCTTTGGTCTTCTATGTGTTTCAATGATATTGAAAAGCTTCATTCTCACGTTTATTTTATTGCAAAAAATACACAATTATTTACATACCCAATGATTTGACCTTTTTTAATTTTCAAATTTGAGTTCCGGTGTTTTTCAGTAAGTCAAACAAAAATTCAATGGAAGGATTCATTTAATCAACGCATGTCAAGTTAATTTGATCGTTTCAATATTTAACGGTTTTAAATTATCGAACATAAAAAAGGAAAACCTGGTTGAGTTTTAATTTTTTATAAAAATATAAAAGTTAAACAATTTTTCTGATCGATTTTGTCACCATGCTTCAAGTTCATTTGATCGTGTTGGTTTGGCACTTGGGGCTTATAGACTTACGGTCAACAAATATGACAAATAATTTTGCTTGATTTTTTTAATTTTTTTTTTTCAAAATAATGAAAATATACTCATATGGGTTGATCCTTATTTGATTTAAGAAAAATTTCAGATACTCAAAATCAATTTTTAAAACTTTGATACTAAATTTAAACAAAGTCGAACCACATACTACATTTATTTATTTTCCTCTATTTTATAACGAGTATAATTCTTCTATTTTGCAGTATCCATTAAACTACCGATCAAAACTCAACCAGATAACCTAAGCACTAACAAATATGACAATTTCTTCATGCTTGCGTCCCATGAAGACATTAGTTTTACTAGCTCCAGCGGGAAGCGTGTGCAAAACCAGTTTGGGCAACAAGAAGATTTGCATAAACCTCTGGGATACTCATAACTAATGCAATAAATTGCGTTTTTTGCCACAAATTTGAATTTTATAATTGTGTTAATGCTGTTTTAGAGAAATTTAAACTACTAAAAAGAAATTCCAAACGCTTATTTCAGTTAAGATTCTTGTTTTGAAGAGCTTGAGATATGATTTTGCATTAATACATGTTCGGTTGCCTAGAAATTACAGGTACAACAATTGAAGGTTGATTGCATCTTCAGTTCCTCTAAGGATATTGCGGTGATATTCTCCTTCACTGTCTTTCTCTCTCTTTCTCGAGCCGGAAAATGATCATTTGCATTTTTTACACCTTAATGGAGTCTTACAAGCTCTCAGTTCAAACAAGAAACAAGCTTAAAGCACACAATTCTTACCACGAAAGTACTACGGCTTAAGCCACTCAATCCTCTCTAGTGTAGAATTAAAGCTTCAACTAAGCAGTTCCTTAGAGAATGGAAGTAGAACTCCTAGGCAAAGCTATGACTTTGATCCCATTGAGGTAGCAAGAAAGCCTTCTACTCTCTTAGGAATCTCCTCGATCTTCTTAAGTAGTGGAAGACTACCCATCCCGGGTTGGCCACCCCCGAGACAGTATCGTCACATTTTGAAAATCCCAGCACGACATATATATGAAACAATAAAATATCACCGAAAGAACTTTACATCAATCTGTAAAATGCATGAAGATTTACAAATAAATTTTTCATTTTTATTTTCACATTAGTCTGAGAATGATGACACGTACGCGGCTTACAGAAAATGATTTCTTCTGAACCTCAACTCACCAAACTATTTTCCAAGCCTGCTTCTTGAAAATCATTGTACAATGAGGAGTGAGCTTCACAAGCTCTGTGAATTAAATTTACTAAAAGTATTCCAAATTCCATAAATAGTCCTTTAATATTTAATCTTTTATTTTTCACATAACCTGATGACAACTTTCTACTATCATTACACATATCATAAGATTTATTCTCTATCAATCTCTTCTTCTCAATCATTGGTCCACCTTAAGATCATCAATTATCTCATAACTACCTCGTAATGAGGTTCACATCATAAAGTCTACCATTTAGATAAATCTTATCACCATATTGTCTCTTTCTATGAGACTCAACCATCTATAAGTAAATTCACAATAATATGCCACATCTATGCATTTCAATAATCTCATTATCATAGCTGTCTCTTTTTATGAGACTCGGCCATCATACACGACAATACACCTCATCTCAGCTTTTCAATAATATTTTCATCATAACTGTCTCTTTCTGCGAGACTCAATCATCTATAATTATTTCCACGATAATAAATCACACCTCAATATTTCAACCATGCAGCCGTAATTAAAACACATCTCAGTATTTCAATAATGTAACAATAGTTAAAACAGATGCAATTGCATGAATGATTATGATGGGAACGTCTTCCCACCTGTCGACAGGTTGTTATCATCTTAGACCGGCTGCCCTCTCGGTTCTTTTATTCTCATCAGACCGGCTGCCTTTCCGGTTAATTCCAGCATATACCGGCTGTCACGATTTTCACTTTTCATCCCAGCATATACCGGCTGTCACGGTTTTCTGTCACGGTTATTTCTTTTCATCCCAGCATATACCGGCTGTCACGGTTATTTCATTAGACCGGCTGTCTTCCCGGTTCTTTCGGTTATATTATTAAATGCATATGTACATGAACAATGATATAAAACTGTAATATAAGCAATATAAAAATTCAAACCACTTAAATTCGCTATCTTGATTATCCACAAATTTATATAACAAAGTTTCTTTAAAAATTCCTCACATCCAATCATCATGATTTTTATCAAATTATATAAAAATTCCACTAAATTCTTCTCTTCCCAATTCACATCAAATAATCCATTAAAGTCTATCAAGATCCACTAAATTTCATCTCAAATCATCCACCAAAATGTGTCAAGATCCACTAAAATTTACCTCAAATCATCCACCAAAATTTGTCAAGATCTACTAAAATTCACCTTAAATCATCCACCAAAATTTGTCGAGATCTACTAAAATTCATCTCATCATAACTCGTATTAAAACATCAATATATCTCATCAATAATTTATTTATTGCTTTTATTCTCAAATTAAACTTATGATTTTCAAAAATATCATTTCTCACCGAAAAATATTTCTACCTGACCAAATTTTCTATTATACCCATAAATCAATTTTTCATGTATCACCCAAGCATACTTTAATAATTAATTATAATAATATCACCAAAATAATTGATTTTTATTTAGACTACTAAAAGTAAATCCAACTCATCCCGTAGCACTTAAAGCTATCTGTGGGTCACCTTCTCGTCTTTCTCGATCTTCTAAAAAATCTCTCCCGTTGTAGATAGTCAACACCTTCTGCTATTCTGATATCTTCTCGTAAATATTCCTGAAAATCCTTTCAAAATTTTGGTCTTCCAACTTTTCTTTGAACTCCCAAGTGTTTAGAGAAAAATTGGAAAGGAAACTCAATTTTTATCATTCCCTACGAATTCAACAGTTCTCATATATATATATATATAGGAAATTGATATCAAGCTTCCTCCTGCAACTTTAGAAGTTGCTTGCCAAGTCAACAATCACATTCTTTAAATTATTCTATAAATTGGACACTTGCAAGACAAAATTATTGTCTTTGCAAAACAAAATGATTTCTTTCTCTTTATGCTTTATACTTGGCCATCATCCATTAAATTTGGGAAAGCATTACTTTAACTTGGCATAATCACATTAGACTTGGCAGCAGGTGCTGCCACCTGCTGCCACGTTGTTGCTGTTCATTGATTTTTTTTTTTTTTTTTAAGAATTGCTTTAGTCAAATACTAATAAACTTTGCATAAAGACTTTATTTTAAATTTCATGACGTATTTATTCAATTACTTATTTATCCTTACTTTAAAAATATGGGTATTACAATTCTACCCTCCTTACAAAAATTTCGTCCTCGAAATTTTCTTACTTTACTCGGAAACAAATATAAATAATACTTTTTTTATACTTGTTTTACGTTTTCACGAAATCTCTTCAACATCTTTATTCCGCCACCAAACTTTACACTAGTGAAATTATTCTTTTACACAAGACTTACTCTCTTTGTTCAAAATTCTCAGTGGTACTTGTATATAAGTCCAATCTTTCTGAATTTCTATAACTTAGCTCGAAATATCATGTAAACACTTTCTTAAAAGTGAAACATGAAATATATTATATAAATGTTTTAATTCTGGAGGCAAATTCAAGTTACTCACAACTAATCCAACTTTCTCAACAACCTCATTGGGTCCTACATACTTCGGATTCAACTTTTCTTTTCTGTTAAAATCTCAATACACCTTTTCATTGAGATATTTTTCAATACACCAAATCACCTACTTGAGACTCAAGAGATCTACTTTAGGCTGCTTTATGGTTCTCTCTAACAAATTTGATCATCTCTATTGTTAGCTCAATAATAGATAGATCAGATATGTTTTTCTCTTCCATTTCTTCCCAACATATAGGAGTTCTACACCTCCTAACATACAATGTCTCAATGGGATGCCATCCCAATACAAATTTGATACTGATTTTTATAAACAACTTCAATCAATGGCATGTAAGCATCTCAATTTACTGAGAAATTCATCACATTTGTATTTAGCATATCTTCTAGTATTCTAAAAATCCAATATGAGCATGAAAATTATATTAAATTGCCATTGTATATTCGTGGCTTTCTAAAAGCCTCTCCCAATACCAAGATGTAAATCTAACATCTTTATTTGACACTATGCTCAATAGTACTCCATACAACCTCACAATCTCAGCTACATCCCTCTTCAATCTTGACCATCAGAATTTCTGTCTCAGTCCTCTATATTTCCTATTGTTACTTGATTGCATTGAATCTACATCATTATGTACCTTTCTCACTATCTCCTTTTTCAATTTTACATTATTGGGAACTCCATCCATGTATCAACACCAAACTACCTTCATTTCAGATTTTGAACTCAAAATGCTTTCTAGTAAGCACTCAATGCTTAATCTTTTTGTATCTCTTTATCTCTACCTTGACTCTTTAAAACATTTTATTATTGAAAATTGTACAACCATATTCATTAACCTAAATCCTCTATCACTGATATTCAACTTCATTCTTATCTCTTTTAAATCTATCATCAATTTCAAATCAGAATCCCCATAGCAGTTAACCTTCTTATAGAATTTTCTACTCAATACATCAGCTATCACATTCGCATTTTTAGATGATAATGAATTGTGCAATCATAGTTATTAATCAACTCCATCCACCATCTTTGCCTCAAATTCAACTCTCTCTGGGTAGATAAGTATGTCCAACTCTTATAACCCATGAATATCCTACAAGTGGCTCCATACAGATGATGTCCCCAATCTTTTTAAAGTAAACACTATAGTCGCCAATTCTAAGTTATGAGTAGGGTAATTTCTATCATGAATCTTCAATTGCCTAGAAGTATGGTTCACAACTTTTCTATGATACATATATCCCAATATTGATGTGACGTATCACTATACACCACAAATCCTTTATCACAAGAAGAAAACACCAATATTGGAGCTGAATTTAATTTCTCCTTTAGAAATTTGAATTTTTTTTTTCCCTCATACTTTCCTTACCATACAAATCTCACATTTTTACTGGTCAGTCTATTCAACCGTATCACAAAAACAATAATTCTGAAAGGATCTTCTATAATAACCAGCTATCCCAAGAAGATTCTAATCTTAGTCATATTAGTTCGTCTTTCCCAACTTAACATTGTCTCTACTTTTTTACAGATCATCTGTTATGCCATTCCCGACATTACATGTTCCAAGAAAGTTATTTCTTTCCGTCAACACTCACACTTAGAGAAGTTGTATCATACCATCTCTTTCTCCTCAAAGTCTCCCATATAATTTCTAAATGTTTTGTCTGCTCTTCTGTAGTATTAAAATATACCAAGATGGTATCAATAAACACAACTACAAGATTATCAAGAAATTGTTCAAACCTTTTATTCATCGAGTCCATGAATGTTTCTGGAATATTATTCAATTCAAATGTCATCACAAGAAACTTATGACCACAATATGTCATAAAAACAATCTTAGGCACACCTCCCTTCTCTATCTTCAATTGGTGATAATCTAATCTCACATTTATCTTAGAAAACACTCACTCCTTGCAACTGCTCAAACAATTCATTTATCTTGGGTAAAACATATATGTTCTTATTCCAACTATCTGTAGTCTATACATCCTCCTATCGTTCCATCTTTCTCTTTCACGAACAACACATGGGCTTACCCAAATACATTAAGTATGATAAATTGTTTATCCAAAAATTCTTAAAATGGTACATTCAACTCTCTCAATTTAGCTGATGTTATTCTGCAGGGTGCTATTAAATATATGTGATGATCCTGGTATCATATCAATAGAGAATTTAATCTCTCTATTGGGATGTAACCTAGGCAACTCATCAAGAATTACATTAGAATATTCTTTCATCACTAAGATTTCTTCCTATTTTCCTTTTTGGAATTCATTATGTATGCCAAGTACTTCTCACAACCCTTCTTCAACCATCTCCTAGAGGTCAGAGCAAAATAAAATAGTTCGAGAGTGTTTTATGTTCTATCTGAAGGTTACACTCCTCATATCCACGTCTTGAACACTACATTCTTCTTGGAACAATCAATCATATTCAAATAATATAAATCAACTTCAGATTTTCTATTGCTAATATGAATCACACAACCGTTGTAAACATTTATAATTATCACTCCATCTTTAGTGAAAACTACAACAAAATATTTTTGCATCAAAGGACTGACACATACTTCAATAGACTTTAATATGAATACTGGATGCAGAAGAGTGGGTTGCATCAAGATCAACCAACATTGACAAGTCCATTTTCTCTACACATAAAGCACTTCAATTTTGAAAATTATGGGATAAATATCTTATCTTAATATAATTTAATAAACTTTTATATCCTAATCATACATCAGATTGCCACTTCCACTTGGTGGTATACTTAGTTCCTCTACCATAACTTCCAGTTCCCATCATCTGTCTCCCAAATCTAAGGGTCCCACCAATAGTATTTTAAGATACATAAGCATAAGATTTTGTTTGCCTCTGACTCTGTACTTCAGTTCCTGTAACAAGGAATGCCTCATTTGGGGTGGTCTCTCATCCTGTACACTCATACTACCACTACCTCTATAATCTTTATGTTTAAGTCTCTTTAACCATTTTTTTTCTTTCCTTTAAACTCCATCACATCTCTCTCAATCTGAAATGATATATCCACCAAACCTAATATAATTCATATGCTTTGTGTAAAATAGTTTCGATCAAATCTTAAAACATAGTTCATCTTTGAACCTTTTACACTTCTTCTTCTCTATTCTATCATTTCCGGTACAACCACAAATCTCATATCATGCTGAGCCACAGTCAACTTATTAATGTCAAATAAATAAAATCTCTATCTTGTTGGGCTCTAAAGGCCTAAGGAAAATATTTATCAAAGGAAACCTCCTTAAACCTATTTCAGATTAAGGGTTTATCAATTTTTGTACTTACCTTGGGAAGAATATCCTTCCATCATTCACAAAACGTCTCTTTCTAACTCAAACGAAGTAAAGAAAATCAATTGTCGTAAAATACTAAATAATGTCTCCATATATTTCTCCAAAACTTAAGCGTAAAAGGATTCATAGATCTTTTAAACAACAAAGCATTTAGCTTAATTATATCTCTCTGCATCTTATGCATAAATCCACTTTTTCCCCTTTTTAAGTGTCTACCATTACTGGATTAAAAACTTTAGGCACTGTCCTAGTCTGCTTATCAAGTCTATGCTATAAGTTATCAACTCGATCATCTGATACATTCATTTTCTCAAAAGCATGAGTAAGAGCTTATCTTAGCTCATCTCTTTCAACTTTAGATTCTCTCATACTTCGATTATATTATTAATATCAATCATATTATCAACATGCTCCCCTTCAAGGAACCACAGATTCAGACTCAACCTTGACTTATCAAAAATATTGTGGGCCTACCATGCCCTCTCAAATCAACAATTCTAACTCTAGCTCTAGTGCGTCCACATGTCAATCTCAGACTGTTCATTATAATTTATTTTAATCTTCCACTTTCTTACTTTTTATGCAGTCTACAGAATCATACAACCTAATGCTCTGATACCAAAATTGTAACGACCCATCCCGGGTTGGCCACCCCCGAGACGGTATCGTCACATTTTGAAAATCCCAGCACGACATATATATGCAACAATAAAATATCACCAAAAGAACTTTACATCAATCTGTAAAATGCAAGAAGATTTAAAAATAAATTTTTCATTTTTATTTTCACATTAGTCTGAGAATGATGACATGTACGCGGCTTACAGAAAATGATTTCTTCTGAACCTCAACTCACCAAACTATTTGCCAAGCCTGCTACTTGAAAATCGTTGTACAATGAGGAGTGAGCTTCACAAGCTCAGTGAATTAAATTTACTAAAAGTATTCCAAATTCCACAAATAGTCCTTTAATGTTTAATCTTTTATTTTTCACATAACCTGATGACAACTTTCTACTATCATTACACATATCATAAGATTTATTCTCTATCAATCTCTTCTTCTCAATCATTGGTCCATCTTAAGATCATCAATTATCTCATAATTACCTCGTAATGAGGTTTACATAATAAAGTCTACCATTTAGATAAGTCTTATCCCCATACTGTCTCTTTCTATGAGACTCAACCATCTATAAGTAAATTCACAATAATATGCCACATCTAAGCATTTCCATAATCTCATTATCATAGCTGTCTCTTTTTATGAGACTCAGCCATCATACACGACAATACACCTCATCTCAGCTTTTCAATAATATTTTCATCATAACTGTCTCTTTCTGCGAGACTCAATCATCTATAATTATTTCCATGATAATAAATCACACCTCAATATTTTAATCATGCAGCCATAATTAAAACACATCTCAGTATTTCAATATTGCAACAATAGTTAAAATAGATGCAATTGCATGAACGATTATGATGGGAACATCTTCCCACCTGTTGAGAGGTTGTTATCATCTTAGACCGGCTGCTCTCCCGGTTCTTTTATTCTCATCAGACCGGCTGCCTTCCCGGTTAATTCCAGCATATACCGGTTGTCATGGTTTTCACTTTTCGTCACAGCATATACCAGTTGTCACGGTTTTGTACTTTTCATCCCAGCATATACCGGCTGTCACGGTTATTTCTTTTTATCCCAGCATATACCGGCTGTCACGGTTATTTCATTAGACCGGCTGTCTTCCCGGTTCTTTCGGTTATATTATTAAATGTATATGCACATGAACAATGATATGAAACAGTAATATAAACAGTACTATAAAAACAATATAAAAATTCAAACCACTAAAATTCGCTATCTTGATTATCCACAAATTTATATAACAAAGTTTCTTTAAAAATTCATCACATCCAATCATCATGATTTTTATCAAATTATATAAAAATTCCACTAAATTCTTTTCTTCCCAACTCACATCAAATAATCCATTGAAGTCTGTCAAGATCCACTAAATTTCATCTCAAATCATCCACCAAAATTTGTCAAGATCCACTAAAATTTACCTCAAATCATCCACCAAAATTTGTCAAGATCTACTAAAATTCACCTCAAATCATCCACTAAAATTTGTCAAGATCTATTAAAATTCATCTCATCATAACTCGTATTAAAACATCAATATATCTCATCAATAATTTATTTATTGCTTTTATTCTCAAATAAACTTATGATTTTCAAAAATATCATTTCTCACCGAAAAATATTTCTACTTGACCAAATTTTCTATCATACCCATAAATCAATTTTTCATCTATCACCCAAGCATACTTTAATAATTAATTATAATAATATCACCAAAATAATTTATTTTTATTTTGACTACTAAAAGTAAATCCAACTCACCCCGTAGCACTTAAAGCTATCCGTGGGTCACCTTCTCGTCTTTCCCGATCTTCTCAAAAATTTCTCCCGCTGTAGATAGTCAACACCTTCTGCTATTCTGATATCTTCTCGTAAATATTCCCGAAAATCTTTTCAAAATTTTGGTCTTCCAACTTTTCTTTGAACTCGCAAGTGTTTAGAGAAAAAATAGAAAGGAAACTCAATTTTTATCATTCCCTAATAATTCGCCAGTTCTCATATATATATATATATAGGAAATTGATATCAAGCTTCCTCCTGCAACTTTAGAAGTTGCTTGCCAAGTCAACAATCACATTCTTTAAATTATTCTATAAATTGGACACTTGCAAGACAAAATTATTGTCTTTGCAAAACAAAATGTTTTCTTTCTCTTTATGCTTTATACTTGGCCTTCATCCATTAAATTTGGGAAAGCATTACTTTAACTTGGAATAATCACATTAGACTTGGCAGCGGGTGCTGCCACCTGCTGCCACGTTGTTACTGTTCATCAATTTTTTTTTTTTTTTTAGAATTTGTTTTAGTCAAATACTAATAAACTTTGCATAAAGACTTTATTTTAAATTTCATGACATATTTATTCAATTACTTATTTATCCTTACTTTACAAATATGGGAATTACAAAGACATATGATCGAAGTGATCAAAATTATTCGGTCCACTAAGGACCGGACATGTGGCCAGCTACCCTTAGGAAATATAGGGACCAAACCTATTCTGACTGTAATAATGGATATGTCGCCATATAGTTGAAGATTGTTTACATGAAGAAAGAACTCACAATAGTTTGGCACTTGTCAGAATTACAATCAACGAATATGGGGAAAAAAAATTGATTGAATTTTAATTTTTATTACAAAATAATAGAAAAATACATAAGTATCATATGGTTTGATCTTTATTTGATTAACAAAAAATCTTACGTACTTAAAGTTAACCTTTTCAAACTTTATCGCCGAATTTAAGACAAAGTCAAACCATGGTACATTTGCTTATTTCCCTCTATCTTATAACGAGTATAATTCTACTACTTAGCAGTATTGATTAAACTACCAATCAAAACTCAACCAAATAACTTAACACTAACAAATATGATAGTTTCATCATGCTTGCAGCCCACGAGACTTGAGCTGTTAACTCCAGTGGGAAGTGAGTGCAAAAACACTTTAAAAGATGATGGTTCACAAAGCCAGTTTGGGCAATCAACAGATATGCATAAACCTTAGCGATACTCATCACTAGTACAATGTTTGGATTTTTGCCACAAATATGAATTTTATAATTGGTAAATAATTTTGTTAAACGCTAATTTCTTTTAAGATTGTTGTTTTGAAGAGCTGGAGATACCATTTTGTGTTAACGCTTGTTTGGTTGCCTAGAAATTACAGGAACAACAATTGAAGATTGATTGCATTTTCAATTCCTCTAAGGATATTGTAGTAGTACTCTCTCTCTCTCTCTCTCTCAGTCTATCTAGAAAATGATCTGAAGATGTGGTTTAAATTCAAATAAGGTTAGGCCCGAAGTTTCTTACAATTAATTAAAGGCCATGCTTCATAAGCTTCAATCTTTTAGTAGTAATTGTATCATTTGGATTGAAGTCCACCGTTTTTTGGTCTTTAGATTAATAGTTTATATCTTGAAAGTAGGCACATTGATGCAATTCTTAGCTTTGGATATGCATAAAATCAATTATTTTTATCAAGATACTTTATTACTTTTCAAATAAGAAAAGGCTTTAGCCCTGAGATTTCAACGCGTTATGGTCAGTTTGCACAGCAAGGATGACAGAAACCTTTGCAGTCATTCTAATTCCTGCAAAATGAGGGCGTTTTTCTTGCCTCGGCACCCAACAGCAAACCTGTCACTAATATTTCTAATATTATTCAATTATCAGAAAAGAAAAATTGAAATAAAAACTAATACTAGCAAATTTTTATCTTATTCTTAATAACTCCATTTTTCTAATTATGAAAATAATATATAAAAGCAATCATGATGAAGATGAAATTATGTAGATGTTAACTTGACAAAATACTTGTTGGAAATCACCTTGACAAGATGCCCAGGTGGTGATCTTCCAAACACCCAAGTCTTGAATGACTTGTAGAAAGAATTTCAGCAATCGAACACAAGAACAGAAAATCAAAGAAAGAAAGAAGACAAGTAATTTATTGTCGAGGTTCGGCAATGTGCCTACGTCCCCGTGAGTTCCTCCAAACTCTCTACACTATATCAATAGTTCTTACAAAGTTACAGCAATCCCCTTCAAGAATCCAAGTTCTTGAAGAACCAAGAAGAGAACGAGAAAGTGATAGACCTATTACAATGCTTTCTATCAATTCTCTACTAACCTCTCTTCTTCACAACCAGCCTCCCTACAAGAGTCCCTCTTGTGTTTATGTCTCTCACACAATTCTTTCTTGTGTTTACAATGATCTCACAATGTCACAACCTGTGTGGTTCTCTCACACACCTTTTTCACCACTTGAAATGAGGCTAAGAAACCCTTTTTATAGCCTATTAATTCTTGGACAATCTTGTGAATCATTCTTGACCCTTTGATCATGTTCTTCCTTTAATCTCAGCCCTTCATAACTCTCCAAGTGATGCTGTGTGTTTTGGTGTGGTTCTGTGTGCTGCGGCGTGACCTGATGCTGCAGCCTCCTGATGCTGTGCGCACACCTCCTGCCTGTGGGCAGAAACTTCCACAGCAGTGTGCCTGACCTTCCCATGCTCAAAATTGAAGCACACACATGTGTGCAACCTTATAACTTGCTGAAATTTGATATCCCACAATTGGTTTGGACATTAACCAACTTTAGGCCATGTTTGGATATGTTTGAAACTTAGATAAATAACAACAATCTCTACCTTTGTCTAAGTGTTCAAAAAATCTGAACCATTGTGCAGAAAGCTTCAGGATCCAAACTCATATTGAGTGACCAATTAATCAACTCCATTCCTAATCAAGGCAATGATTGAACTTACTTAGAGGTAGAAACTTGGTGCCTAAATCTGCAGGACTTTTCTCCGTGGTCTTCTTGTCAACATGAATGCTTCCTTCTGTACCATTTTCCAGAATGTAATGATACCGAACATCCATATGCTTCACCCCCTCATGGAACACTGGATACCTCCACAAGTGCCCCGCACTTTGGCTATCCAAAGATACCACCAGCTGCTCTTTTAGGACCTCCCACTCGTCCAACAATCCCTTGCACCCTATAGCCTCCTTTATGGCTTCCGTAGCCGCTATGCATTCTGCCCTGGTTGTTATGAGTGCTACCACTGGCTGCCACTGAGCCTCCATGTACCTCAACAACCACTTCATCCCAAGACAACGCTCTTTTCCGGGATTACTCACACATTTGCTGAAAACATCCATTGCCCAAGAAACACTTGACCTGTTTCTCTTCCTTTCCCGGATAATTCTCCTCATCCCAAGGATCTTTTGTGCAAGGCTGAGATCCTTCCTCTCGAACTCCTCACTGAGTTGAGATGTAAACCTTTCCATCCTCTTCCTGCTGTTCCAAACTAACAGCCCATCAATGACATAGGTGAGGATACTCACCATCTTCTCCACCTTGTGTCCAGGTGAGAAAGTTTCTGTGAAACCTATGTCTTCTCTTCTCGTGAACCCATTTGCCACCAGCTTAGCCTTGTTCTGGACTTCATCTCTTGGAGGGCACCCTTCTTTGATCTTGTAAGTGCACTTACATTCCACAACTTTCTGATTTCCTGGAATTTTCACCAATTCCCAAAAGTTGTTCTTCCTCAAAAAATCCATTTCTTCCTCCATAGCTAGCTGCCACTTTGACGAATCCTTACACTCCATGGCCACCGTGTAAGTTTCTTGTTCACTCATCTCTCCTTCTGTCCAAGGAGCTGCTGCATCCGCAGCATCCGCAAACCCACATCTTGAAGGTGGTCCGACCAGCCTTCTTTCCCGGTCTCTTGTGAGCTGAAAGTCCTTCCGACTTGCTGCAGCATCCTTTTCTTGTTCAGCCTCTTCTTGAGTTTCTTGAGCTTGGCAATCATCCAAGGGCTCTACCTGGTCCGAACCCTCTTGCCTCCTTTGCTCTACCTGAACAGAATCTCCCTTGATGCTATGCTCAACAATTTCTGAATTGGTTTGCTCACTAGCCCCTACAAGGTTAGTTTTCTCCAAGTAGGGAAATAACAATTCATTAAAATTAACATCCCTACTTATTATGAGTTTTAATCCTTCATTTTCTAAGGACCATAACCTATATCCCTTAGCCCCTTCCCCATATCCTAGAAACACACATTTTCTAGATCCTGGGCTAAGTCCATCATCCTTTTGTTGTGCATACGCAGCACACCCAAAAGTCCTAAGGTTGTCCAACTCAGGGGGTTTTCCACTCCACATCTCCATGGGAGTCTTTTGGAACACAATCCTAGAGGGTGATCTATTAATCAAATATGCAGCTGTAGCTACAGCTTCTCCCCAAAAATATTTTGGTAACCCGGATCCGTCTAACATGCACCTAACCTTTTCCATAAGGGTCTTATTCATCAACTCAGCAACTCCATTTTGCTGAAGAGTTTCCATAACCGTCCTATGTCTTAGAATGCCATTTAACCTACAGAATTGATCAAGTTCTTGGTTAAAAATTTCTAAGCCATTATCGGTTCTTATCCCCCTTAACTACTCTACCCATTTGAGTCTCAACCAGCCCTTTCCACACCACTAATTTATTCAAGGCATCTAATTTATTCTTAACTAAATAAACCCATACTTTTCTTGAATAATCATCAATTAAAGACAGAAAGTAAATGTTACCTCCCTGTGTTGGTGTCCTTGCTGGTCCCCAAAGGTCCGCATGAATATAGTCAAGAATGCCCTTAGACTTGTGCACTCCGGTGTTGAAGCTGACCCGATGTTGCTGCCCAAAAACACAGCTCTTACAGAAATCCAGTTCTTCTACTTTGTCACCACCAAGTAGACCTTCCTTGCTAAGCACTTGCAGGCCATTTTCGCTCATGTGTCCCAAGCGAGTGTGCCAAAGGGCTGCCTTGTCCAGCTCAGCCATCAAGCTTGCTGCTTGATCATTGGTTTCTGTTTCTCCGATCATCTCATAGAGTCCATCGTTTCTTGCTGCCTTGATCACTACCAAAGATCCCTTGGCCACCTTGATCTTTCCTCCCTCTATCTTGCATGTATAGCCCATGGAATCCAGCTGTCCCAATGAGATCAAGTTCCTCTTCAAATCTGGAACATACCTCACATTTTCCAGCAGCCTTGTGACTCCATCAAACATCCTCAATTGGATGTCTCCAATCCCTCTCACTTGGCAAGAATTGTCATTCCCCAAGAAGACTCTTCCATCATAGATCTTCTTGAAATTCTTGAATCATTCTTTGTGAGGGCACATATGATGAGTGCACCCGGTATCCAAGATCCATTTCCCGCTGCTTTCTTGCCCCTTGCTCACACTTGAGCACACAACAAGAACATCATCATCTTGCTGTTCTGTTTTGGCAACCGAAGCCTCTCCATTCTTGGTATGGCTTCCTCCTCTATCCCTTGTCATCTTCTTACAATCTTTCTTGACATGACCCTCCTTATGGCAGTAGTAGCAGCTCTTCCCTCCAAATCTCAGTTTGGAATGCATTCTCCCATGGCTTTCTCCTCTACCTCTGTCCCGGTAGTAGCCATGCATGCTGCTGTGCACTCTCCCATGGCTCTCTCCTTTACCTCTGTCCTGGTAGTAGCCATGCATGCTGCTGTGCACTCTCCCATGGCTCTCTCCTCTACCTCTGTCCCGGTAGTAGCCATGGTTGCTGCCATACCAAGTTGCTGGCCTTCTTTTACAGAACAGCCCTTTACCACTTGATGCACTCCTTTTCTTGGCATCAAGATTATCTTGCAACTCTTTCTTAGGATCAAATTTAAAAGCAAAGATTCATTTCCGAAGATACCTCTTATGCAGCTGGATCTTCCGAGTCTCCGCACTCCCTTGTGACATTATTCGACATGTGCAAGAAAATGGTGCTGTAAGCCATCTTCTTCATCTCGGTCCGCTGGTCCTCCATGACACTTGCTGGAAAAGCATCATCTTCTCCAATAGCCAAGTCCACTTTTTGTTGCACAAGAACCTCTTTGATCTTCCGCTTCCATAAGGAAAAATCTCCCTTTCCATCAAACTTCTTAAAACCAAAATTTGAACCCATCTTGCGGAGATGATCCCTTGTCTTATGCAGTACCCACAAATGCTTTCTTCAACCTCAAGAACACAGATCGAAGATGGATCTTAACCGTTCTTGAATCACTTTCAAGAACACGACCAGATCTTGATCTTTACACCGTTCTTGAATCACCCTCAAGAACACGACCAGATATTGATCTTAACACCGTTCTTGATTTACCTCAAGAACACGATCATATATAGATCTTAACTCCGTTCTTGAATCACCCAAGAAGTCGATCTTTGATTCTTGGAGTCTTGGCTCCATACCTTCTACTTCTTGTTCCGATAACCAGCTGTTGTGCTCTGATACCACTGTTGGAAATCACCTTGACAAGATGCCCAGGTGGTGATCTTCCAAACACCCAAGTCTTGAATGACTTGTAGAAAGAATTTCAGCAATCGAACACAAGAACAGAAAATCAAAGAAAGAAAGAAGACAAGTAATTTATTGTCGAGGTTCGGCAATGTGCCTACGTCCCCGTGAGTTCCTCCAAACTCTCTGCACTATATCAATGGTTCTTACAAAGTTACA
The DNA here is from genome assembly GCA_023935145.1 of Bretschneidera sinensis. Lineage (NCBI taxonomy): Eukaryota > Viridiplantae > Streptophyta > Magnoliopsida > Brassicales > Akaniaceae > Bretschneidera > Bretschneidera sinensis. Next base: position 108,184,126 of record CM043701.1, on the reverse strand, counting down.
GCAATCCCCTTCAAGAATCCAAGTTCTTGAAGAACCAAGAAGAGAACGAGAAAGTTATAGACCTATTACAATGCTTTCTATCAATTCTCTACTAACCTCTCTTCTTCACAACCAGCCTCACTACAAGAGTCCCTCTTGTGTTTATGTCTCTCACACAATTCTTTCTTGTGTTTACAATGATCTCACAATGTCACAACCTGTGTGGTTCTCTCACACACCTTTTTCACCACTTGAAATGAGGCTAAGAAACCCTTTTTATAGCCTCTTAATTCTTGGACAATCTTGTGAATCATTCTTGACCCTTTGATCATGTTCTTCCTTTAATCTCAGCCCTTCATCACTCTCCAAGTGATGTTGTGCGTTTTGGTGTGGTGCTGTGTGCTGCGGCGTGACCTGATGCTGCAGCCTCCTGATGCTGTGCGCACACCTCCTGCCTGTGGGCAGAAACTTCCACAGCAGTGTGCCTGACCTTCCCATGCTCAAAATTGAAGCACACACATGTGTGCAACCTTATAACTTGCTGAAATTTGATATCCCACAATTGGTTTGGACATTAACCAACTTTAGGCCATGTTTGGATATGTTTGAAACTTAGATAAATAACAACAATACTTTTCATTAAGCATATAAAACGCCTCTACTGTAGTAGTGCTGAAAGTAGAAAAATCCAGATTTTCAGCTTTGATCTCTTTGGTCTTCTATGTGTTTCCATGATATTGAAAAGCTTCATTCTCACGTTTATTTTATTGCAAAAAATACACAATTATTTACATACCCAATGATTTGACCTTTTTTAATTTTCAAATTTGAGTTCCGGTGTTTTTCAGTAAGTCAAACAAAAAATCAATGGGAGGATTCATTTAATCAACGCATGTCAAGTTAATTTGATCGTTTCAATATTTAACAGTTTTAAATTATTGAACATAAAAAAGGAAAACCTGGTTGAGTTTTAATTTTTTATAAAAATATAAAAGTTAAACAATTTTTCTTATCGATTTTGTCACCATGCTTCAAGTTCATTTGATCGTTGTGTTGGTTTGGCACTTGGGACTTATAGACTAACGGTCAACAAATATGACAAATAATTTTGGTTGATTTTTTTAAATTTTTTTTTTCAAAATAATGAAAATATACTCATACGGTTTGATCCTTATTTGATTTAAGAAAAATTTCAGATACTCAAAATCAATTTTTAAAACTTTGATACTAAATTTAGACAAAGTCGAACCACATACTACATTTGTTTATTTCCCTCTATTTTATAACGAGTATAATTCTTCTTTTTTGCAGTATCCATTAAACTACCGATCAAAACTCAACCAGATAACCTAAGTACTAACAAATATGACAATTTCTTCATGCTTGCGTCCCATAAAGACATTAGTTTTAGTAGCTCCAGCGGGAAGCGTGTGTAAAACCAGTTTGGGCAACAAGAAGATATGCATAAACCTCTGCGATACGCATAACTAATGCAATAAATTGCGTTTTTTGCTACAAATTTGAATTTTATAATTGTGTTAATGCTGTTTTAGAGAAATTTAAAGTACTAAAAAGAAATTCCAAACGCTTATTTCAGTTAAGATTCTTGTTTTGAAGAGCTGGAAATATGATTTTGCATTAATACATGTTCGGTTGCCTAGAAATTAAGGTACAACAATTGAAGGTTGATTGCATTTTCATTTCCTCTAAGGATATTGCAGTGATATTCTCCTTCTCTGTCTTTCTCTCTCTTTCTCAAGCTGGAAAATGATCATTTGCATTTTTTACACCTTAATTAAGAATTAATACTAGTTTGTTTTTCAATAAAACTATTTACGACTAAGGTTCACTGAGCCACGTGACTCTTGAGTGACGTGATTAATATTAGGCGTACTGTTAATAGGCAGATGGATGTTTTGGATTGAAGTTCACCTTGTTTTTTGGTCTTGAGATTAATTGTTTGTATCGTGAAAATAGGCACATGGATAGAATTCTTAGCTTTAGATATCCAAAAAATAGATTATTTTAGTCAAACATCTTTATTACTTTTCAAATAAGAAAAGGCTTGAGCCTTGAGATTTCAATACATTATCGTTAGTTTGTACCCATGATGACTTGGGCTGTTAACTCCCACGGAAAATTTTCGCAAGAACACTCTTGATTTCTACAAGTGCATATTGCACAGCTAGGATCACAGAAACCTTTGCAATCATTGTCATTCTCACAAGATGATGGCACCTTTCTTGCCTTGGCTCCCAACAGCAAACCTGCCATTAATATTTATAATAATATTCAATTATCGTAAGAAGAAAAAATTGAAATAAAATGTTGTACTATCAAATCTTTATCTTTTTGTTTTTATATAACAACGTTTTTGTAATTATGAAAATAATACATGTATGGTTTTTATGTCTTTTTCATGAGTTTATTACTACCATTATATATCTCACTCAATAAAAATCACAGTTTACTCTTATTATGATAAAAAATAATAATTAGACGAAAACTAAAACGTACACTTGAGTAAAAAGACATTCAAATCTCTCTCGTAATGCATGGATTGAAGAAAATAATTAAGACGGGCATATCTAGGAATGTAATACGTATAGAGAGAGATGCCACTTACCAGATGCAATGATTAAAAGCATGACCAAAAAAACAGATTTAGATGAAGCTTTCACCATATTTTCTACAGTGTAATATGCAGTATTTTCAACTTACAAGTAAACAACAATAGGTTACTTGAGCTATGTACTCTAATTCCATAATATTTGTAGTGTAGGGGTAAGGTTCTAACACTCGTAAGGCTCGATAATCTTTCTTATCATGTAACGGCAATGAATGGATTAATGGCAATATCTTCATGCAAATATCGAAATATAATCTAATACAGTTAATATGGATGATTTCTTTTCTAAATTAGGGCAAATAAGAATCTTAATTCTCAAAATGGGAAAGAACCGGATTAACAAATCCTGCTGACTTGGGATTGCGGTTTCCAAAACCATACAATTCCAACCCGGATCACTAGAGTTAAAGATTCCAATCGTACAACCCCAACAAAAAGCACAATTTCAGTCATACGATTCTTATCAAAGAGGAAGCAGGGTTTTAGTCACTTAAAGTCCCACCAACATGGAAACACGGCTTTCAAAGTCACAATATTCCACCCTGGATCAACGGGAGTTTAGACTTGAACCAACAAAATCCCCAACGAAGCTAGAGTTAAAGGCTCCAACGGTCGTACAATACTACCTTGGACCAGTCAAGAATTACGACTTCAATTCGACAATCCCTAACAAAATAGGGATTGCGACTTCGATCGAGCAAAGGCTTCGAGAACCACGCAATTTGACTCCAGGTCAAAAAGAATGATGACACCAGTCACGCTTACCTTTTTCCAAAAAGAAAATCGACTACACCAACGAATTCCTCTTGACATGAAAATAAGTGCTCTTGGAGTCTTACAAGCTCTCAGTTCAAACAAGAAACAAGCTTAAAGCACACAATTCTTACCACGAAAGTACTAAGGTTTAAGCCACTCAATCCCCACTAGTGTAGAATTAAAGCTTCAACTAAGCAGTTCCTTAGAGAATGGAAGTAGAACTCCTAGCCAATGCTATGACTTCGATCCCATTGAGGTAGCAAGAAAGGCTTCTACTCTCTTAGGAATCTCCTCGATCTTCTTAAGGAGTAGAAGATATATGATCGAAGTGATCAAAATTATTCGGTCCACTAAATCAAAATTATTCGGTCAACTAAGGACCGGACATGTGGCCAGCTACCCTTAGGAAATATAGGGACCAAACCTATTCTGACTGTAATAATGGATATGTCGCCATATAGTTGAAGATTGTTTACATGACGAAAGAACTCACAATAGTTTGGCACTTGCCAGAATTACAATCAACGAATATGGGAAAAACAAAATTGATTGAATTTTAATTTTTATTACAAAATAATAGAAAAATACATAAGTATCATATGGTTTGATCTTTATTTGATTAACAAAAAATCTTACGTACTTAAAGTTAATCTTTTCAAACTTTAACGCCGAATTAAAAACAAAGTCAAACCACGGTACATTTGCTTATTTCCCTCTATCTTATAACGAGTATAATTCTACTACTTAGCAGTATCGATTAAACTACCAATCAAAACTCAACCAAATAACTTAACACTAATAAATATGATAGTTTCATCATGCTTTCAGCCCACGAGACTTGAGCTGTTAACTCAAGTGGGAAGTGAGTGCAAAAACACATTAAAAGAGGATGGTTCACAAAGCGTGTTTGGGCAATCAACAGATATGCATAAACCTTAGCGATACTCATCACTAGGACAATGTTTGGATTTTTGCAACAAATTTGAATTTTATAATTGGTAAATAATTTGTTAATTCTGTTTTGGAGAAATTTGAAGTACTACAAAGAAATTCCAAATGCTAATTTCTTTTAAGTTTGTTGTTTTGAAGAGCTGGAGATACCATTTTGTGTTAACGCTTGTTTGATTGCCTAGAAATTACAGGAGCAACAATTGAAGATTGATTGCATTTTCAGTTCCTCTAAGGATATTGTAGTGGTACTCTCTCTCTCTCTCTCTAGCTAGAAAATGATCGGAAGATGTGGTTTAAATTCAAATAAGGTTAGGCCCGAAGTTTCTTACAATTAATTAAAGGCCATGCTTCAGAAGCTTCAATCTTTTAGTAGTAATTGTATCATTTGGATTGAAGTCCACCGTTTTTTGGTCTTTAGATTAATAGTTTATACCTTGAAAGTAGGCACATGGATGCAATTCTTAGCTTTGGATATGCATAAAATCAATTATTTTTATCAAGATACTTTATTACTTTTCAAATAAGAAAAGGCTTGAGCCCTGAGATTTCAACGTGTTATGGTCAGTTTGCACAGCAAGGATGACAGAAACCTTTGCAGTCATTCTAATTCCCGCAAAATGAGGGCGTTTTTCTTGCCTCGGCACCCAACAGCAAACCTGTCACTAATATTTCTAATATTATTCAATTATCAGAAAAGAAAAATTGAAATAAAAAATAATACTAGCAAATTTTTATCTTATTCTTAATAACACCGTTTTTCGAATTATGAAAATAATATATAAAAGCAATCATGATTAAGATGAAATTATGTAGATGTTAACTTGACAAAATACTTTTCATTAAGCATATAAAACGCCTCTACTGTAGTAGTGCTGAAAGTACAAAAATCCAGATTTTCAGCTTTGATCTCTTTGGTCTTCTATGTGTTTCCATGATATTGAAAAGCTTCATTCTCACGTTTATTTTATTGCAAAAAATACACAATTATTTACATACCCAATGATTTGACCTTTTTTAATTTTCAAATTTGAGTTCCGGTGTTTTTCAATAAGTCAAACAAAAAATCAATGGGAGGATTCATTTAATCAACGCATGTCAAGTTAATTTGATCGTTTCAATATTTAACAGTTTTAAATTATCAAACATAAAGAAGGAAAACCTGGTTGAGTTTTAATTTTTTATAAAAATATAAAAGTTAAACAATTTTTCTTATCGATTTTGTCACCATGCTTCAAGTTCATTTGATCGTTGTGTTGGTTTGGCACTTGGAGCTTATAGAATTACGGTCAACAAATATGACAAATAATTTTGGTTGATTTTTTTAATTTTTTTTTTTCAAAATAATGAAAATATACTCATATGGTTTGATCCTTATTTGATTTAAGAAAAATTTTAGATACTCAAAATCAATTTTTAAAACTTTGATACTAAATTTTGACAAAGTTGAACCACATACTACATTTGTTTATTTCCCTCTATTTTATAACGAGTATAATTCTTCTTTTTTGCAGTATCCATTAAACTACCGATCAAAACTCAACCAGATAACCTAAGCACTAACAAATATGACAATTTCTTCATGCTTGCGTCCCATGAAGACATTAGTTTTACTAGCTCCAGCGGGAAGCGTGTGCAAAACCAGTTTGGGCAACAAGAAGATATGCATAAACCTCTGCGATACTCATAACTAATCCAATAAATTGCGTTTTTTGCCACAAATTTGAATTTTATAATTGTGTTAATGCTGTTTTAGAGAAATTTAAAGTACTAAAAAGAAATTCCAAACGCTTATTTCAGTTAAGATTCTTGTCTTGAAGAGCTGGAAATATGATTTTGCATTAATACATGTTCGGTTGCCTAGAAATTACAGGTACAACAATTGAAGGTTGATTGCATTTTCATTTCCTCTAAGGATATTGCAGTGATATTCTCCTTCTCTGTCTTTCTCTCTCTTTCTCAAGCTGGAAAATGATCATTTGCATTTTTTACACCTTAATTAAGAATTAATACTAGTTTGTTTTTCAGTAAAACTATTTACGACTAAGGCTCACTGAGCCACGTGACTCTTGAGTGACGTGATTAATATTGGGCGTACTGTTAATAGGCAGATGGATGTTTTGGATTGAAGTTCACCTTGTTTTTTGGTCTTGAGATTAATTGTTTGTATCGTGAAAATAGGCACATGGATAGAATTCTTAGCTTTAGATATCCATAAAATAGATTATTTTAAAAAAACATCTTTATTACTTTTCAAATAAGAAAAGGCTTGAGCCTTGATATTTCAATTCATTGTTGTCAGTTTGTACCCATGATGACTTGGGCTGTTAACTCCCACGGAAAATTTTCGCAAGAACACTCTTGATTTCTACAAGTGCATATTGCACAGCTAGGATCACAGAAACCTTTGCAATCGTTGTCATTCTCACAAGATGATGGCACCTTTCTTGCCTTGGCTCCCAACAGCAAACCTGCCATTAATATTTATAATAATATTCAATTATCATAAGAAGAAAAAATTGAAATAAAATATTGTACTATCAAATCTTTATCTTTTTGTTTTTATATAACAACGTTTTTGTAATTATGAAAATAATACATGTATGGTTTTTATGTCTTTTTCATGAGTTTATTACTACCATTATATATCTCACTCAATAAAAATCACAGTCTACTCTGATTATGATAAAAAATAATAATTAGACGAAAACTAAAACGTACACTTGTGTAAAAATACATTCAAATCTCTCTCCTAATGCATGGATTGAAGAAAATAATTAAGACGGGCATATCTAGGAATGTAATACGCATAGAGAGAGATGCCACTTACCAGATGCAATGATTAAAAGCATGACCAAAAAAACAGATTTAGATGAAGCTTTCACCATATTTTCTATAGTGTAATATGCAGTATTTTCAACTTACAAGTAAACAACAATAGTTTACTGACGCCGGGCAAAATAGCGATTATTCTACAGGCTAGTCGAACAGATCGTTCACAGGGAGTAACACAAGAAAAACCCTAAAAACAACGCAGAGAAACAGCTCTGATGTTTATTTAAAATTATGAAAATTCAACAATGATGTTTACGAAACCCTAAGACCCTATTTATAAGGTCGAAACAAAATAGAAAAATTAAATTAAGGCTGAAATTAAAATAACTAAAATAAAAAGTTTCCTAAAAAGTGTAAACTGCCAATTTGGAGGCCCAAACGTCGTTTTTTGGCTAAAATTTTGCTAGGCTAATTATTAATAATCAAGTTTTGTTCGATGGCCCGTTTCCAATCAGACTATTGTCTTCCAGGCCTGATCTGAGCCCGTGGCCCATTCTAGGTAGTCCACCTGCCAGTTCTGCGTTGATCTGCCAACCTTGCATCATCTGACTTGGATCCTCCTGCGTCAGTCGCCTCGGGTTGGAAAGAACTCATCCTCGAGTTCACAATAGCTTCATCGGAATCCTCAAAACAATGACTCAGGTGTTTCACATTAAATACATCCGAAGTCCTCAGATAACTGGGTAGGCGTAGTCTGTAGGTGTTATCATTGATCTTCTGCAAGATCTCACAGGGTCCAATCTTTCGCTCCTTAAGCTTATTATACTCTCCCACGGGAAAACAATCACGAGTTAATACTGCCCAAACAAAATCACCAACATCAAAAAGTACCTGACGACGGTGATTGTCGCTCTGAGCCTTGTACTTAACATTACTGTCGTGAATGGCTAGCTTCACCTGCTCATGGATACCCCGAAGATGTTCTACCATCTCATCTGCCTTGGGATTCAAACGACCCACTCGTGGAATAGGGGCTAAGTCAAGCACTCTGGATGGATTCTGACCATACACAATCTCAAATGGGCTCATTCCTGTGGTTCTGTTTTTTGACCTGTTATAGGAAAATTCTGCTTGCGGTAATGCGAGATCCCACTGCTTCGGTTTAGTTCCTACTAAGCTCCTCAAAAGGTTTCCCAAACTCCGGTTCACCACCTCGGTCTAACCATCTGTTTGAGGATGATAGGCGCTGCTAAAATTTAACTTCGTCCCTAGCTTCTCCCATAAACTTTTCCAGAACTGACTCATAAACTTGGTGTCACGATCTGACGTGATGGATCGGGGAATACCATGCAAACGCACAATCTCCTTGAAGTAAAGATGAGCGATCCTGGTAGCATCCATTGTCTTCTTACAAGGTATGAAATGGGCCATCTTGGAAAGTCTGTCAACCACAACCAAAATAGAATCCAAGCCTCGCTGGGTATGGGGTAAGCCCAACACAAAGTCCATACTAACATCGAACCAAGGGGCTTCAGGTATAGGTAAGGGTGTGTACAGACCCGCATTAGTGAGAACTCCCTTGGACCGCTGGCACACATAACAACGCTCCACATGATGAGCCACGTCACTGGTCAATTTGGGCCAATAATAGTAAGAGGAAATCAGGGCCACTGTCTTGTCTCGCCCAAAGTGACCTTCATTATGAAGTTCACTAACAATCTGCTGCCTTAGTGAACAATCTGGAATGCACAACTGTAACCCACGAAATAGATAACCATTATGCAAAATAAAATCATGTCGTTGACGAGTAGGTACCTCCTGAATTATCTTCCCGAAGGAAAGATCTGCAGCATACATATCTGAGAAGACCTCAAATCCCACAATTCTGGTGCTCATGGTGGTGAGACGTAATCTACGACGGCTCAGTGCATCTACGACACGGTTCAGATTTCCTGCTTGGTGCCTCAGTGCAAACGTGAATTCCTGCAAGTACGCCACCCACTTGGCATACCGCCTACTCAGCTTGTGTTAGCCATTGATGTACTTTAGGGCCTCATGATCAGTGATAAGAATAAATTCCCTCTGCACTAGGTAGTGACGCCAATGTTTCAGGGACTGAACTATGGCATAGAATTCCATATCATAGGTGGAGTAATTCTTTTTTGATCCTGATAACTTCTCACTGAAGAAAACTACTGGTCGCCCTTCTTGATTTAGAACACCACCAATACCCACTCCAGATGCATCACAATTTACCTCAAACACCTTTTCGAAATCAGGAAGTGCTAAAACTGGTGCCTCTGTCATCTTCTGTTTGACCAGTTAAAATCTGGTTTCTGCCTCCTCGAACCACTGAAAATCACGCCCCTTAAGGCAATCTGTGATAGGAGCAATCAAAGTGCTGAAATTTCTAATGAACCGGCGGTAGAAAGAAGCCAATCCATGGAAACTTCTTACATCGTGTAAGGTCCTCGGTGTGGGCCATTCCAAGACCGCATCTACCTTCGACTGATCTGCTTGAACACCATCAGTAGATACAACAAAACCCAGAAAAGTAACAGAAGTAGTGAAGAAAAAACACTTCTTCTGATTGATGTACAAGCGCTCTGTCCTCAACAAATTAAAAACAGCACAGAGGTGCTCAAAATGTGACTCCCACGTCAAACTATAAATGAGAATGTCATCGAAGTAAACTACAACAAATTTCCCCATGAAAGGCTGTAAAACCTTATGCATGAACCTCATAAATGTGCTGGGCGCATTGGACAGCCCAAAAGGCATGACCATTGTTGGAAATCACCTTAGCAAGATGCCCAGGTGGTGATCTTCCAAACACCCAAGTCTTGAATGACTTGTAGAAAGAATTTCAGCAATCGAACACAAGAACAGAAAATCAAAGAAAGAAAGAAGACAAGTAATTTGTTGTCGAGGTTCGGCAATGTGCCTACATCCCCGTGAGTTCCTCCGAACTCTCTGCACTATCTCAATGGTTCTTATAAAGTTATAGCAATCCCCTTCAAGAATCCAAGTTCTTGAAGAACCAAGAAGAGAACGAGAAAGTGATAGACCTATTACAATGCTTTCTATTAATTCTCTACTAACCTCTCTTCTTTACAACCAGCCTCACTACAAAAGTCCCTCTTGTGTTTATGTCTCTCACACAATTCTCTCTTGTGTTTACAATGATCTCACAATGTCACAACCTGTGTTGTTCTCTCACACACCTTTTCCACCACTTGAAATGAGGCTAGGAAACCCTTTTTATAGCCTCTTAATTCTTGGACAATCTTGTGAATCATTCTTGACCCTTTGATCATGTTCTTCCTTTAATCTTAGCCCTACATCACTCTCCAAGTGATGTTGTGCGTTTTGGTGTGGTGCACACATGATTGGAGAGGTCTTATGCATGCTGGATCATGTGTGCAGCCATGTGCTGTGTGCTATGGCGCTGATGTTGTGTGCTACGGCGCTGGGGCAGGGCTAGAAGCATGGCTTGCTGTGTGCTGCGGCGTGACCTGATGCTGTGCGCACACCTCCTGCTTGTGTGCTGAAACTTGCACAGCAGTGTGCCTGACCTTCCCATGCTCAAAACTTAAGCACACACTTGTGTGCAACCTTTTAACTTGCTGAACTTTCATACTCCACCTTTGGTTTGGATTTTAACCATCCTTGGACCATGTTTGGACCTATTCAAACCTTGATCATGTTTAAACCTTAGACAAAAAACCAACAATCTCTACCTTTTTCTAAGCGTTTAAACCCGAACCATTTGTGCAGAGACCTTCGGGATCCAAACTAATCTTGAGTCATCAATCAACCGACTCCAATCCTAAGTAATTCAAGGCAATGATTGAACTTACTTAGAGGTAAAAACTTGGTGCCTAAATCTGCAGGACTTTTCTCCGTGGTCTTCTTGTCAACATGAATGCTTCCTTCTGTACCATTTTCCAGAATGTAATGATACCAAACATCCATATACTCCATCCTCTCATGGAACACTGGATACCTCCACAAGTGCCCCGTACTTTGGCTATCCAAAGATACCACCACCTGCTATTTTAGGACCTCCCACTCGTCCAACAACCCTTTGCACCCCATAGCCTCCTTTATGGCTTTCATAGCCGCTATGCATTCTGCCCTGGTTGTTATGAGTGCTACCACTGGCTACCACTAAGCCTCCATGTACCTCAGCAACCACTTCATCCCAAGACAATGCTCTTTTCCAGGATTACTCACACATTTGCTGAAAACATCTATTGCCCAAGAAACACTTGACCTGTTTCTCTTCCTTTCCCGGATGATTCTCTTCATCCCAAGGATCTTTTGTGCAAGGCTGAGATCCTTCCTCTCGAACTCCTCACTGAGTTGAGATGTAAACCTTTCCATCCTCTTCCTGCTGTTCCAAACTAACAGCCCATCAATGACATAGATGAGGATACTCACCATCTTCTCCACCTTGTGTCCAGGTGTGAAAGTTTCTGTGAAACCTATGTCTCCTCTTCTTGTGAACCCATTCGCCACCAGCCTAGCCTTGTTTCGGACTTCATCTCTTGGAGGGCACCCTTCTTTGATCTTGTAAGTGCACTTACATTCCACAACTTTCTGATTTCCTGGAATTTTCACCAATTCCCAGAAGTTGTTCTTCCTCAAAGAATCCATTTCTTCCTCCATAGCTAGCTGCCACTTTGATGAATCCTTACACTCCATGGACACCGTGTAAGTTTCTTGTTCACTCATCTCTCCTTCTGTCCAAGGAGCTACTACATCTGCAGCATCCGCAAACCCACATCTTGAAGGTGGTCCGACCAGCCTTCTTTCCCGGTCTCTTATGAGCTGAAAGTCCTTTTAACTTGCTGCAGCATCCTTTTCTTGTTCAGCCTCTTCTTGAGTTTCTTGAGCTTGGCAATCATCCAAGGGCTTTACCTGGTCCAAACCCTCTTGCCTCCCTTGCTCTTCCTGAACAGAATCTCCCTTGATGCTATGCTCAACAATTTTCTGAATTGGTTTGCTCACTAGCCCCTGCAGGGTTAGTTTTCTCCAAGTAGGGAAATAATAATTCATTAAAGACAACATACCTACTTATTATGAGTTTAAATCCTTCTTTTTCTAAGGACGACAACCTGTACCCCTTAGCCCCTTCCCCATATCCTAGAAACACATATTTTCTAGATCCTGGGCTAATCTTATCCTCATTTTGGAGTGCACACACAGCACACCCAATAGTCCTAAGGTTGTCCAACTCATGGGGTTTTCCACTCCACAACTCTTCAGGAGTCTTATGGTATACAATCCTAGAGAGTGATCTATTAATCAAATATGCAGCTGTAAACACTGCTTCCCCCCAAAAACATTTGGGTAATCCAGATTTATTTAACATGCACCTAACCTTTTCCATAAGGGTCTTATTCATCAACTCAGCAACTCCACTTTGCTGAGGAGTTTCCACAACCGTCCTATGTCTTAGAATGCCATTTAACCTACAGAATTGATCAAGTTCTTGGTTAAAAATTTCTAAGCCATTATCGGTTCTTATCCCCTTAACTACTCTACCCATTTGAGTCTCAACCAGCCCTTTCCACACCACTAACTTATTCAAGGCATCTAATTTATTTTTCACCAAATAAACCCACACTTTTCTTGAATAATCATCAATTAAAGACAGAAAGTAAATGTTACCTCCCTGTGTTGGTGTCCTTGCTGGTCCCCAAAGGTCCGCATGAATGTAGTCAAGAATGCCCTTAGCCTTGTGCACTCCAGTGTTGAAGCTGACCCAGTGTTGCTTCTCAAGAACACAACACTCGCAGAAATCAAGTTCCTCTACTTTGTCTCCACTAAGTAGGCCTTCCTTGCTAAGCACTTGCAGGCCCCTTTCGCTCATGTGTCCCAAGCGAGTGTGCCGAAGGGCTGCCTCATCCATCTCAGCCATCTATCTTGCTGCTTGATCCTTGATTTCCATGTCTTCGATCATCTCATAGAGTTCATCGTTTCTTGCTGCCTTGATTACTACCAAAGATCCCTTGGCTACCTTAATCTTTCCTCCCTCTATCTTGCATGTATAGCCCATGGAATCCAGCTGCCCCAATGAGATCAAGTTCCTCTTCAAATCTGGAACATACCTCATATTTTCCAGCAGCCTTGTGACTCCATCAAACATCCTCAATTGGATGTCTCCAATCCCTCTCACTTGGCAAGAATTATCATTCCCCAAGAAGACCCTTCCATCATTGATCTTCTTGAAATTCTTGAACCATTCTTTGTTAGGGCTCATATGATGAGTGCACCCGGTATCCAAGATCCATTTCCCGCTACCTTCTTGCCCCTTGCTCACACTTGAGCACATAATAAGAACATCATCATCTTGCTGTTCTGTTTTGGCAACCGAATCCTCTCCATTCTTGGTATGGCTTCCTCCTCTATCCCTTGTCATCTTCTTGCAATCTTTCTTGACATGACCCTCCTTATGGCAGTAGTAGCAACATTTCCCTCCAAATCTCAGTTTAGAATGTATTCTTCCATGGCTTTCTCCTCTACCTCTGTCCTAGTAGTAGCCATGCATGCTGTTCTGCACTCTCCTATGGCTCTCTCCTCTACCTTTGTCCTGGTAGTAGCCATACATGCTGCTGTGCACTCTCCCATGGCTCTCTCCTCTACCTCTGTCTCGGTAGTAGCCATGGCTGCTGCCATACCAAGTTGCTGGCCTTCTTTTAAAGAACAGCCCTTTACTACTTGATGCACTCCTTTTCTTAGCATCAAGATTATCTTGCAACTCTTTCTTAGGATCAAATTTAAAAGCAAAGATTTGTTTCCGAAGATACCTCTTATCCGGGAGAGTCTTGGTAAGAAACAACTCATCTAGTTTCTTCCATATGACAGCCGGATCCTCCGAGTCTCTGCACTCCCTTGTGACATTATCCGACATGTGCAAGAAAATGGTGTTGTAGGCCATCTTCTTCATCTCGGTCCGCTGGTCCTCCGTGGTACTTGCTGGAAAAGTATTATCTTCTCCAAGTGCCAAGTCCACTTTTTGCTGTACAAGAACCTCCTTGATCTTCCGCTTCTATAGGGCAAAGTCCCCCTTTCCATCAAACTTCTCCACACATAAATTTGAAGCCATCTTTTGCGGACAAGATCCCAGATTTGTGCACTAACCATAACTGCTTTCTTCAACCTCAAGAACACAGATCGAAGATAGATCTTTAACACCGTTCTTGAATCAATCTTCAAGAACACGACCGGATCTTGATCTTTACACCGTTCTTGAATCACCCAAGAAGTTTGATCTTTGATTCTTGGAGTCTTGGCTCTGTACCTTCTACTTCTTGCTCCGATAACCAGCTGCTTAGCTCTGATACCACTGTCCAAAGCTCTGATACCACTGTTGGAAATCACCTTAGCAAGATGCCCAGGTGGTGATCTTCCAAACACCCAAGTCTTGAATGACTTGTAGAAAGAATTTCAGCAATCGAACACAAGAACAGAAAATCAAAGAAAGAAAGAAGACAAGTGATTTGTTGTCGAGGTTCAGCAATGTGCCTACGTCCCCGTGAGTTCCTCCGAACTCTCTGCACTATCTTAATGGTTCTTACAAAGTTACAACAATCCCCTTCAAGAATCCAAGTTCTTGAAGAACCAAGAAGAGAACGAGAAAGTGATAGATCTATTACAATGCTTTCTATCAATTCTCTACTAACCTCTCTTCTTTACAACCAGCCTCACTACAAGAGTCCCTTTTGTGTTTATGTCTCTCACAAAATTCTCTCTTGTGTTTACAATGATCTCACAATGTCACAACCTGCGTGGTTCTCTCACACACCTTTTCCACCACTTGAAATGAGGCTAGGAAACCCTTTTTATAGCCTCTTAATTCTTGGACAATCTTGTGAATCATTCTTGACCCTTTGATCATGTTCTTCCTTTAATCTCAGCCCTACATCACTCTCCAAGTGATGCTGTGCGTTTTGGTGTGGTGCACACATGATTGGAGAGGTCTTATACATGCTGGATCATGTGTGCAGCCATGTGCTGGGTGCTGCGGTGCTAATGCTGTGTGCTGTGGCGCTAGGGTAGGGCTGGAAGCATGGCTTGCTATGTGCTGCGGCGCTGGTGCAGTGTGCTGCGGCGTGACCCGATGCTGCAGCCTCCTGATGCTATGTGCACACCTTCTGCTTGTGTGCTGAAACTTGCACAGCAGTGTGCCTGACCTTCCCATGCTCAAAACTTAAGCACACACTTGTGTGCATCCTTTTAACTTGCTGAAATTTCATACTCCACCTTTGGTTTGGATTTTAACCATCCTTGAACCATGTTTTTACTTGTTCAAACCTTGACCATGTTTGAACCATGTTTAAACCTTAGACAAAAAACCAACAATCATCCACTCATACAACCCATGTTGCGTCTTAAATGCTATCTTCCACTCATCTCCAGGACTTATTCTGATCTGGTGGTATCCACTCCTAAGGTCAATTTTGGAGAAGACCCTAGAACCGGATAGCTGGTCTAACATATCATCCAAGCGGGGAATTGGGAACCGGTATTTCACTGTGATCCTATTGATGGCTCTGCTATCAACACACATACGCCAAGAACCATCCTTTTTCGGCACTAGTAGGGCAGGAACTGCACATGGGCTCATACTCTCACGGACGTAGCCTCTCTCCAACAACTCTACCACCTGTCGCTACAACTCTTCAGATTCCTTGGGGCTGTGGCGATATGCCGGTCGATTAGGCAAACTGGACCCTGGAACAAGGTCTATCTGATGCTGAATGTCCCTCATAGGTGGTAATCCATGAAGAAGATCCTCTGGCATAAGGTCAGAAAACTCTGCCATCAGCTGCTGCACTTCGGCTGGTAATTCTGGATTCAGATCTGCTGTGCTATTCCCACAAGGCAGCAGAGCATAAACCACGTCCGCATACTCAACCTCTGCTAAAAACTTGGACATCGAAAGCAGATTAGTATTATTAGAAATCGGGGTAGGAGTGATTCCTTCCCGACAAGGTGCCAACATAATCTTCTTCCCTTTGATGCTAAGGGAGTATGTGTTTTTTCGCCCATCATGAATAACATTACGGTCATACTGCCAAGGCCTGCCTAACAATGCATGACAAGCATCCATACATACAACATCACACCAAGCATTATCGAAATATCTCTTACCAATCGAAAAAGAAACTAGGCAACGCCTATCTACCGTTACCTCACTGCCTTTATTCAGCCAAGATAATTTGTACGGCTTAGGATGACGATCTATTTTCAACTTCAGTTTCTTGACAGCCTCTTCAGACACCACATTCTCACAACTGCCACTATCTATGATCATCTTGTAGACCTTATCGGCAACTATACAGGTCGTGTGAAAAATATTGGTCCTCAACCAATCGTCCCCTGAATCGCCCTTCGGGGTCAGTAGGCTCTTACGAGCGACCAAGGTCTCATAGCCATCCCCATATAATACATCTCCATACTCATCATCGTCATACATGGGCTCCCCAATCTCCTCAGTTTTGTCTACTCCATCGTCCTCAATCAGGAGATTTTTACCTTTATTACTAGCAGGCTTCCTGCACTCAGGTGATTTATGCCCATGTTCACCACATCTGAAACATCTAATATTCGGGTTAGGGTTACCTTGAGGTGGTTGCTGGACAGGACGGGATTCCTGAGGGCGAACTGGCCGATTGTTTTGATCGCCTCTGTTCAATGGCCTCCTGTTCTGCTGTTTCTCCACCACAAGTGCACGTTGATATGCCTCTGAAACTATCCACAGTGAGTGAAGGATGTTATCCTGTAGGGGCTGCTGTAATCCCCCCAAATATCGTGCCACCATCTGATCCTCTGTTTCAGATAAGTCGTTCTGGGCAATCAACTGATAGAATTGCTCCGTGTAATCATCCACCGATCTCGTGCCCTGCCTCAACGAATGAAGACGCTGAAACAAGGTCTGAGTGTAACCGAAAGGGAGGAAGTGACCCTTCATTTTCTTCTTCATCTTCTCCCAATCTGTAATCTTGGCTTTGCCCTGCCGATTACGTGAACACCTCAACTGCTCCCACCACGCAGATGCTCTGCCCTTCAGTTTGGTGGCGACCAGTTTCACCTTCACACGATCTGGCACTTCCTTGTACTCGAAAATACGCTCCACTTCATTCAACCAACCAACAAATCCCTTGGCTTGTAACATACCAGAAAACTCGGGCAGATCCACTCTGAATCCGAGGTCTCCATAACGTTCTTCCCGACCACGGTGCTCCCAGAATCGAGCAAGATTGTGATGTGGTTTTTCGGAACAGGAACTGGAATCGGAATCGTGATCTTCAATCTCACGATCACCGAAATTTTGTGCTACTAGACGCTGGGTTAACTCTGCAACTTGCCGCTGTAAATCCTCGATCATCGCATCCTGAACGTTACGATCACAGCGTGGGGCTTCCTCGTTCGGAACCTGCCCGCGATGACCACGACCACGACCACCAGCCATAGAACTGATGAAATCTTGCCCTAGGAAAATGCTGAAGCTCTCATACCAACTAATGTCGGGCAGAATAGCGATTATTCTGCAGGCTAGTCGAACAGATCGTTCACAGGGAGTAACACAAGAAAAACCCTAAAAAACAATGCAGAGAAACAGCTCTGATGTTTATTTAAAATTATGCAAATTCAATAATGATGTTTACGAAACCCTAAGACCCTATTTATAAGGTCGAAACAAAATAAGAAAATTAAATTAAAGCTGAAACTAAAATAACTAAAATAAAAAGTTTCCTAAAAAGTGTAAACTGCCAATTTGGAGGCCTAAACGTCGTTTTTTGGCTAAAATTTTGGCAGGCTGATTGTGGAGTAATAAGGTTTTGTTCGTTGACCCGTTTCCAATCAGACTAGGGATTTTCAGGCCTGATCTGAGCCCGTGGCCCATTCTAGGTAGTCCACTTTCCAGTTCTGCGCTGATCTGCCAACTCTGCATCATCTGACTTGGATCCTCCTGTGTCAGTTACTTGAGCTATGTACTCTAATTCCATAATATTTATGGTGTAGGGGAAAGGTTCTAACACTCGTAAGGCTCAATAATCTTTCTTATCATATAACGGCAATGAATGGATTAACGGCAATATCCTCATGCAAATATCGAAATATATTCTAATACAGTTAATATGGATGATTTCTTTTCTAAATTAGGGCAAATAAGAATCTTAATTCTCAAAATGTGAAAGAACCGGGTTAACAAATCCTGCTGACTTGGGATTGCGGTTTCCAAAACCATACAATTCCAACCCGGATCACTAGAGTTAAAGATTCCAATCATACAACCCCAACAAAAAGCACAATTTCAGTCATACGATTCTTATCAAAGAGGAAGCAGGGTTTTAGTCACTTAAAGTCCCACCAACATGGAAACACGGCTTTCAAAGTCACAAAATTCCACCCTGGATCAACAGGAGTTTAGACTTCAACCAACGAAATCCCCAGCGAAGCTAGAGTTAAAGACTCCAATGGTCGTACAATACTACCTTGGACCAGTCAAGAATTACGACTTCAATTCGACAATCCCTAACAAAATAGGGATTGCAACTTCGATCGAGCAAAGGCTTCGAAAACCACGCAGTTTGACTCCAGGTCAAAAAGAATGATGACACCAATCACGTTTACCGTTTTCCAAAAAGAAAATCGACTACACCAATGAATTCCTCTTGACATGAAAATAAGTGCTCTTGGAGTCTTACAAGCTCTCAGTTCAAACAAGAAACAAGCTTAAAGCACACAATTCTTACCACGAAAGTACTAAGGTTTAAGCCACTCAATCCCCACAAGTGTAGAAATAAAGCTTCAACTAAGCAGTTCTGTTTGAAATCACCTTGACAAGATGCCCAGGTGGTGATCTTCCAAACACCCAAGTCTTGAATGACTTGTAGAAAGAATTTCAGCAATCGAACACAAGAACAGAAAATCAAAGAAAGATAGAAGACAAGTAATTTGTTGTCAAGGTTCGACAATGTGCCTGCGTCCCCGTGAGTTCCTCCGAACTCTCTGCACTATCTCAATGGTTTTTACAAAGTTACAGCAATCCCCTTCAAGAATCCAAGTTCTTGAAGAACCAAGAAGATAACGAGAAAGTGATAGACCTATTACAATGCTTTCTATCAATTCTCTACTAACCTCTCTTCTTTACAACCAGCCTCACTACAAGAGTCCCTCTTGTGTTTATATCTCTCACAAAATTCTCTCTTGTGTTTACAATTATCTCACAATGTCACAACCTGTGTGGTTCTCTCACACACCTTTTTCACCACTTGAAATGAGGCTAAGAAACCCTTTTTATAGCCTCTTAATTCTTGGACAATCTTGTAAATCATTCTTGACCCTTTGATCATGTTCTTCCTTTAATCTCAGCCCTTCATCACTCTCCAAGTGATGCTGTGTGTTTTGGTGTGGTGCTGTGTGCTGCGGCGTGACCTGATGCTGCAGCCTCCTGATGCTGTGCGCACACCTCCTGCCTGTGGGCAGAAACTTCCACAGCAGTGTGCCTGACCTTGCCATGCTCAAAACTTTAGCACACACTTGTGTGCAACCTTTTAACTTGCTAAAATTTCATACTCCACCTTTGATTTGGACTTTAACCAACTTTAGACCATGTTTGGATATGTTTGAAACTTAGACAAATAACAACAATCTTTACCTTTGTCTAAGTGTTCAAAAATCTGAACCATTGTGCAGAAAGCTTCGGGATCCAAACTCATATTGAGTTACCAATTAACCCACTCCAATCCTGAGTAATTCAAGGCAATGATTGAACTTACTTAGAGGTAAGACTTTAGTACCCAAGTCAGCAGGATTTTCTTCCGTGGCAACCTTGTCCACATGGATGCATCCTTTTGTAACATTTTCCCGAATGAATTGATACCGAACATCCATGTGCTTTGTCCTCTCATGGAACACCGGATTCCTCCACAAGTGCCCCACACTTTGGCTATCCAAAGACACCACAACCTGCTCTTTTAGGACCTCCCACTCGTCCAACAACCCTTTGCACCCCATAGCCTCCTTTATGGCTTCCATAGCCGCTATGCATTCTGTCCTGGTTGTTATGAGTGCTACAACTGGCTGCCACTGAGCCTCCATGTACCTCAGCAACCACTTCATCCCAAGACAACGCTCTTTTCCGGGATTACTCACAAATTTGCTGAAAACATCCATTGCCCAAGAAACACTTGACCTGTTTCTCTTCCTTTCCCGGATG
The DNA here is from genome assembly GCA_023935145.1 of Bretschneidera sinensis. NCBI lineage: Eukaryota > Viridiplantae > Streptophyta > Magnoliopsida > Brassicales > Akaniaceae > Bretschneidera > Bretschneidera sinensis. The sequence continues at coordinate 108,163,802 of CM043701.1, read as the reverse complement.
ATTCTCCTCATCCCAAGGATCTTTTGTGCAAGGCTGAGATCTTTCCTCTCGAACTCCTCACTGAGTTGAGATGTAAACCTTTCCATCCTCTTCCTGCTGTTCCAAACTAACAGCCCATCAATGACATAGGTGAGGATACTCACCATCTTCTCCACCTTATGTCCAGGTGAGAAAGTTTCTATGAAACCTATGTCTCCTCTTCTTGTGAACCCATTCGCCACCAGCCTAGCCTTGTTCCGGACTTCATCTCTTGGAGGGCACCCTTCTTTGATCTTGTAAGTGCACTTACATTCCACAACTTTTTGCTTTCCTGGAAATTTCACCAATTCCCAAAAGTTGTTCTCCTTCAAAGAATCAATTTCTTCCTCCATAGCTAGCTGCCACTTTGACGAATCCTTACACTCCATGGCATCCGTGTAAGTTTCTAGTTTAGCTATCCCTCCTTCTTTCTAAGGAGCTACTGCATCCGCAGTATCCACAAACCCACATCTTGAAGGTGGTCCGACCAGCCTTCTTTCCAGGTCTCTTATGAGCTGAAAGTCCTTCTGACTTGTTGCGGCATCCTCTTCTTGTTCAGCCTCTTCTTGAGTTTCTTGAGCTTGGCAATCATCCAAGGGCTCTACCTGGTCTGAACCCTCTTGCCTTCTTTGCTCCACCTGAACAGAATCTCCCATGATGCTATGCTCAACAATTTCGAATTGGTTTGCTCACTAGCCCCTGCAGGGTTAGTTTTCTCCAAGTAGGGAAATAATAATTCATTAAAGACAACATCCCTACTTATAATTAGTTTCATTCCCTTCTTTTCTAAGGACCACAACCTATATCCCTTAACCCTATCACCATATCCTAGAAATATACATTTTCTAGACCTAGGGCCAAGTTTATCCTCTTTTTGATGTGCATATGCTGCACACCCAAAAGTTTTAAGGTTGTTTAATTCAGGGGGTTTTCCATCCCACAACTCTTCGGGAGTCTTATGGTATACAATCCTAGAGGGTGATCTATTAATCAAATAAGCAGCTGTAGCTACAGCTTCTCCCCAAAAATATTTTGGTAACTCGGATCCATCTAACATGCACCTAACCTTTTCCATAAGGGTCTTATTCATCAACTTAGCAACTCCATTTTGCTGAGAAGTTTCCACAACCGTCCTATGTCATAGAATGTCATTTAACCTACATAATTGATCAAGTTCTTGGTTAAAAATTTCTAAGCCATTATCTGTTCTTATCCCCTTAACTACTCTACCCATTTGAGGCTCAACCAGCCCTTTCCACGCCACTAATTTATTCAAGGCATCTAATTTATTCTTAACCAAATAAACCCATACTTTTCTTGAATAATCATCAATTAAAGACAGAAAGGGAATGTTACCTCCCTGTGTTGGTGTCCTTGCTGGTCCCCAAAGGCCCGCATGAATGTAGTCAAGAATGCCCTTAGACTTGTGCACTCCGGTGTTGAAGCTGACCCGATGTTGCTGCCCAAAAACACAGCTCTTACAGAAATCCAGTTCTTCTACTTTGTCACCACCAAGTAGACCTTCCTTGCTAAGCACTTGCAGGCCCTTTTCGCTCATGCGTCCCAAGCGAGTGTGCCAAAGGGCTGCCTTGTCCAGCTCAGCCATCAAGCTTGCTGCTTGATCATTGGTTTCTGTTTCTCCGATCATCTCATAGAGTCCATCGTTTCTTGCTGCCTTGATCACTACCAAAGATCCCTTGGCCACCTTGATCTTTCCTCCCTCGATCTTGCATGTATAGCCCATGGAATCCAGCTGCCCTAATGAGATCAAGTTCCTCTTCAGATCTGGAACATACCTCACATTTTCCAGCAGCCTTGTGACTCCATCAAACATCCTCAATTGGATATCTCCAATCCCTCTCACTTGGCAAGAATTAACATTCCCCAAGAAGACCCTTCCATCATTGATCTTCTTGAAATTCTTGAACCATTCTTTGTGAGGGCTCATATGATGAGTGCACCCGGTATCCAAGATCCATTTCCCGCTGCCTTCTTGCCCCTTGCTCACACTTGAGCACACAACAAGAACATCATCATCTTCTGTTCTGTTTTGGCAACTGAAGCCTCTCCATTCTTGGTATGGCTTCCTCCTCTATCCCTTGTCATCTTCTTGCAATCTTTCTTGACATGACCCTCCTTATGGCAGTAGTAGCAGCTCTTCCCTCCAAATCTCAGTTTGGAATGCATTCCCTATGGCTTTCTCCTCTACCTCTGTCCCGGTAGTAGCCATGCATGCTGCTGTGCACTCTCCCATGGCTCTCACCTCTACCTCTGTCCCGGTAGTAGCCATGCATGCTGCTGTGCACTCTCCCATGGCTCTCTCCTCTACCTCTGTCCCGGTAGTAGCCATGGTTGCTGCCATACCAAGTTGCTGGCCTTCTTTTAAAGAACAGCCCTTTACCACTTGATGCACTCCTTTTCTTGGCATCAAGATTATCTTGCAACTCTTTCTTAGGATCAAATTTAAAAGCAAAGATTCGTTTTCGAAGATACCTCTTATGTGGGAGAGTCTTGGCAAGAAACAATTCATCTAGTTTCTTCCATAATGCAGCTGGATCTTCTGAGTCTCCGCACTCCCTTGTGACATTATCCGACATGTGCAAGAAAATGGTGCTGTAAGCCATCTTCTTCATCTCGGTCCGCTGGTCCTCCGTGACACTTGCTGGAAAAACATCATCTTCTCGAATAGCCAAGTCCACTTTTTATTGCACAAGAACCTCCTTGATCTTCCGCTTCCATAGGGAAAAATCTCCCTTTCCATCAAACTTCTTAATACCGAAATTTGAACCCATCTTGCGGAGATGATCCCTTGTCTTATGCAGTACCCAAAAATGCTTTCTTCAACCTCAAGAACACAGATCGAAGATGGATCTTAACCGTTCTTGAATCACTTTCAAGAACACGACCAGATCTTGATCTTTACACCGTTCTTGAATCACCCAAGAAGTTTGATCTTTGATTCTTGGTGTCTTGGCTCCGTACCTTCTACTTCTTGTTCCGATAATCAACTGTTGTGCTCTGATACCACTGTTGGAAATCACCTTGACAAGATGCCCAGGTGGTGATCTTCCAAACACCCAAGTCTTGAATGACTTGTAGAAAGAATTTCAGCAATCGAACACAAGAACAGAAAATCAAAGAAAGATAGAAGACAAGTAATTTGTTGTCGAGGTTCGGCAATGTGCCTACGTCCCCGTGAGTTCCTCCGAACTCTCTGCACTATCTCAATGGTTTTTACAAAGTTACAGCAATCCCCTTCTAGAATCCAAGTTCTTGAAGAACCAAGAAGAGAACGAGAAAGTGATAGACCTATTACAATGCTTTCTATCAATTCTCTACTAACCTCTCTTCTTTACAACCAGCCTCACTACAAGAGTCCCTCTTGTGTTTATGTCTCTCACAAAATTCTGTCTTGTGTTTACAATGATCTCACAATGTCACAACCTGTGTGGTTCTCTCACACACCTTTTTCACCACTTGAAATGAGGCTAAGAAATCCTTTTTATAGCCTCTTAATTCTTGGACAATCTTGTGAATCATTCTTGACCCTTTGATCATGTTCTTCCTTTAATCTCAGCCCTTCATCACTCTCCAAGTGATGCTGTGCGTTTTGGTGTGGTGCTGTGTGCTGCGGCGTGACCTGATGCTGCAGCCTTCTGATGCTGTGCGCACACCTCCTGCCTGTGGGCAGAAACTTCCACAGCAGTGTGCCTGACCTTGCCATGCTCAAAACTTTAGCACACACTTGTGTGCAACCTTTTAACTTGCTAAAATTTCATACTCCACCTTTGATTTGGACTTTAACCAACTTTAGACCATGTTTGGATATGTTTGAAACTTAGACAAATAATAACAAGTTCCTTAGAGAATGGAAGTAGAACTCCTAGCCAATGCTATGACTTCGATCCCATTGAGGTAGCAAGAAAGGCTTCTACTCTCTTAGGAATCTCCTTGATCTTCTTAAGGAGTGGAAGACATATTGATGCAGGAGGATCTGAGTTAGATGATACTGAGCTATCAGATGGCAAGTGGGCTACCTAAGCCGGTTTACATCGTTTAGCGGGCCACAGGTTTGGATTGGGCCCTGAAGACCTGAGTCTGATTGGAAACGAGCTTCCAGGAAACATTTAGTATATAATACTAAGCCTTATCATTTTTAAGCCAAAAAACGAAGTTTAGACCTTCAAATTGGCAGGTTTTAGTTTTTAGGAAACCTTTTATTTTATTTTATTTAAATTCGGCCTTAATTTAATTTTCCTATTTTAGCTTCGACCTTATAAATAAGGTCTTAGGGTTTCATAATATTATTATTATATTTTTGGAATAAATTAAATAAAGCATAAGAGTAGTTTCTCTGTATTATTTTAGGGTTTTTCTTGTGTTACTCCCTATGAACTATATGTTCGACTAGCCTGCAGAATAATCGCTATTCTGCCCGGCGTCACATATGATCGAAGTGATCAAAATTATTAGGTCCACTAAATCAAAATTATTCGGTCCACTAAGGACCGGACATGTGGCCAGCTACCCTTAGGAAATATAGGGACCAAACCTATTCTGACTGTAATAATGGATATGTCGCCATATAGTTTGAAGATTGTTTACATGATGAAAGAACTCACAATAGTTTGGCACTTGTCAGAATTACAATCAACGAATATGGGAAAAACAAAATTGATCGAATTTTAATTTTTATTACAAAATAATAGAAAAATACATAAGAATCATATGGTTTGATCTTTATTTGATTAACAAAAAATCTTACGTACTTAAAGTTAACCTTTTCAAACTTTAACGCTGAATTTAAAACAAAGTCAAACCACGGTACATTTGCTTATTTCCCTCTATCTTATAACGAGTATAATTCTACTACTTAGCACTATCGATTAAACTACCAATCAAAACTCAACCAAATAACTTAACACTAACAAATATGATAGTTTCATCATGCTTGCAGCCCACGAGACTTGAGCTGTTAACTCTAGTGGGAAGTGAGTGCAAAAACACTTTAAAAGAGGATGGTTCACAAAGCCAGTTTGGGCAATCAACAGATATGCATAAACCTTAGCGATGCTCATCACTAGTACAATGTTTGGATTTTTGCCACAAATTTGAATTTTATAATTGGTAAATAATTTTGTTAATGCTGTTTTGGAGAAATTTGAAGTACTACAAAGAAATTCCAAACGGTAATTTCTGTTAAGATTGTTGTTTTGAAGAGCTGGAGATACCATTTTGTGTTAACGCTTGTTTGGTTGCCTAGAAATTACAGGAACAACAATTGAAGATTGATTGCATTTTCAGTTCCTCTAAGGATATTGTAGTGGTACTCTCTCTCTCTCTCTCTAGCTAGAAAATGATCGGAAGATGTGGTTTAAATTCAAATAAGGTTAGGCCCGAAGTTTCTTACAATTAATTAAAGGCCATGCTTCAGAAGCTTCAATCTTTTAGTAGTAATTGTATCATTTGGATTGAAGTCCACCGTTTTTTGGTCTTTAGATTAATAGTTTATACCTTGAAAGTAGGCACATGGATGCAATTCTTAGCTTTGGATATGCATAAAATCAATTATTTTTATCAAGATACTTTATTACTTTTCAAATAAGAAAAGGCTTGAGCCCTGAGATTTCAACGTGTTATGGTCAGTTTGCACAGCAAGGATGACAGAAACCTTTGCAGTCATTCTAATTCCCGCAAAATGAGGGCGTTTTTCTTGCCTCGGCACCCAACAGCAAACCTGTCACTAATATTTCTAATATTATTCAATTATCAGAAAAGAAAAATTGAAATAAAAAATAATACTAGCAAATTTTTATCTTATTCTTAATAACACCGTTTTTCGAATTATGAAAATAATATATAAAAGCAATCATGATTAAGATGAAATTATGTAGATGTTAACTTGACAAAATACTTTTCATTAAGCATATAAAACGCCTCTACTGTAGTAGTGCTGAAAGTACAAAAATCCAGATTTTCAGCTTTGATCTCTTTGGTCTTCTATGTGTTTCCATGATATTGAAAAGCTTCATTCTCACGTTTATTTTATTGCAAAAAATACAAAATTATTTACATACCCGATGATTTGACCTTTTTTAATTTTCAAATTTGAGTTCCGGTGTTTTTCAGTAAGGCAAACAAAAAATCAATGGGAGGATTCATTTAATCAACGCATGTCAAGTTAATTTGATCGTTTCAATATTTAACAGTTTTAAATTATCGAACATAAAAAAGGAAAACCTGGTTGAGTTTTAATTTTTTATAAAAATATAAAAGTTAAACAATTTTTCTTATCGATTTTGTCACCATGCTTCAAGTTCATTTGATCGTTGTGTTGGTTTGGCACTTGGGGCTTATAGACTTACGGTCAACAAATATGACAAAAATAATTTTGGTTGATTTTTTTAATTTTTTTTTCTAAATAATGAAAATACACTCATATGGTTTGATCCTTATTTGATTTAAGAAAAATTTCAGATACTCAAAATCAATTTTTAAAACTTTGATACTAAATTCAAACAAAGTCGAACCACATACTACATTTTTTTATTTTCCTCTATTTTATAACGAGTATAATTCTTCGATTTTGCAGTATCCATTAAACTACCGATCAAAACTCAACCAGATAACCTAAGCACTAACAAATATGACAATTTCTTCATGCTTGCGTCCCATGAAGACATGAGTTTTAGTAGCTCCAGCGGGAAGCGTGTGCAAAACCAGTTTGGGCAACCAGAAGATATGCATAAACCTCTGCGATACTCATAACTAATGCAATAAATTGCGTTTTTTGCCACATATTTTTTTTATAATTGTGTTAATGCTGTTTTAGAGAAATTTAAAGTACTAAAAAGAAATTCCAAACGCTTATTTCAGTTAAGATTCTTGTTTTGAAGAGCTGGAGATATGATTTTTCATTAATACATGTTTGGTTGCCTAGAAATTACAGGTACATCAATTGAAGGTTGATTGCATTTTCATTTCCTCTAAGGATATTGCGGTGATATTCTCCCTCTCTGTCTTTCTCTCTCTTTCTCAAGCTGGAAAATGATTATTTGCATTTTTTACACCTTAATTAAGAATTAATACTAGTTTGTTTTTCAGTAAAACTATTTACAACTAAGGTTCACTGAGCCATGTGACTCTTGAGTGACGTGATTAATATTGGGCGTACTGTTAATAGGCAGATGGATGTTTTGGATTGAAGTTCACCTTGTTTTTTGGTCTTGAGATTAATTGTTTGTATCGTGAAAATAGGCACATGGATAGAATTCTTAGCTTTAGATATCCATAAAATAGATTATTTTAATCAAACATCTTTATTACTTTTCAATTAAGAAAAGGCTTGAGCATTGAGATTTCAATACATTATTGTCAGTGTGTACCCATGATGACTTGGGCTGTTAACTCCCACGGAAAATTTGCGCAAGAACACTCTTGATTTCTACAAGTGCATATTGCACAGCTAGGATCACAGAAACTTTTGCAATCATTGTCATTCTCACAAGATGATGGCACCTTTCTTGCCTTGGCTCCCAACAGCAAACCTGCCATTAATATTTATAATAATATTCAATTATCATAAGAAGAAAAAATTGAAATAAAATATAGTACTATCAAATCTTTATCTTTTTGTTTTTATATAACAACGTTTTTGTAATTATGAAAATAATACATGTATGGTTTTTATGTCTTTTTCATGAGTTTATTACTACCATTATATATCTCACTCAATAAAAATCACAGTTTACTCTCTTATTATGATAAAAAATAATAATTTGATGAAAATTAAAACGTACACTTGAGTAAAAATACATTCAAATCTCTCTCCTAATGTATGGATTGAAGAAAATAATTAAGACAGACATATCTAGGAATGTAATACGTATAGAGAGAGATGCCACTTACCAAATGCAATGATTAAAAGCATGACCGAAAAAACAGATTTAGATGAAACTTTCACCATATTTTCTATAGTCTAATATGCAGTATTTTCAACTTACAAGTAAACAACAATAGGTTACTTGAGCTATTAATGCAGGAGGATCCGAGTCAGATGATGCTGAGCTATTAGATGGCAAATGGGCTACCTAAGCCGGTTTACATCGTTTAGCGGGCCACGAGCTCGGATTGGGCCCCGAGGACCCTAGTCTTATTGGAAACGAGCTTTCGGGTAAAACTTAGTATTTCATACTAAGTCTTATCATTTTTAAGCCAAAAAACGAAGTTTAGACATTCAAATTGGCAGTTTTTAGTTTTTATGAAACTTTTTATTTTATTTAATTTAAATTCGACCTTAATTTAATTTTCCTATTTTAGCTTCGACCTTATAAATAAGGTCTTAGGGTTTCGTAATATTATTATTGTATTTTTGGAATAAATTAAAATAAAGCATCAGAGTAGTTTTTCTGTATTGTTTTAGGGTTTTTCTTGTGCTACTTCCTGTGAACTATCTGTTCGACTAGCCTGCAAAATAATCGCTATTATGCTCGGTGTCAGTTGGTATCAGAGCTTTAACATCTTCCTGGGGTGAGATTTCATCAGTTTCCATGGCTGGTGATCGTGGTCGTGGTCGTCGCGGGCAGGTTCCGAACGAGCAAGCCCCAAGCAGTGATCGAAACGTTCAGGATGCGATGATTGAGGATTTACAGCGGCAGGTTGCAAAGTTAACCCAGCGTCTAACGGCGCAGAATTTCGGTGATCATGAGATGAAAGATTACGATTCCGATTCCAGTTTCGAAAAACCATATTACAATCCTGCTCGATTCGGGGAACGCCGTGGTCGGGAGGATCGTTATGGAGATCTCAGTTTCAAAGTGGATTTGCCGCTGTTAGCAAAGTTTTCTGACCTAATACCAGAGGATCTACCTCCTGGGTTGCCGCCTGAGGTCTTTAATGTGAAACACTTGAGTCCTTGTTTTGGGGATTCCGATGTGGCTATTGTGAACTCAAGGACGAGTTCTTTCCAACCTGGGGCGACTGATGTAGGAGGATCCAAGTCAGATGATGCTGAGCTACCAGATGGCAAGTGGGCTACCTAAGCCGATTTACATCGTTTAGTAGGCCACGAGCTCGGATTGGGCCCCGAAGAGCCTAGTCTAATTGGAAACGAGCTTTCAGGAAAAACTTAGAATATTAACTAAGCCTTATCATTTTTAAGCCATAAAATGAAGTTTAGACCTTCAAATTGGCAGTTTTTAGTTTTTATTAAACTTTTTATTTTATTTTATTTAAATTCGGCCTTAATTTAATTTTCCTATTTTAGCTTCGACCTTATAAATAAGGTCTTAGGGTTTCGTAATATTATTATTGTATTTTTGGAATAAATTAAAATAAAACATCAGAGTAGTTTCTCTGTATTGTTTTGGGGTTTTTCTTGTGTTACTCCCTGTGAACTATCTGTTCGACTAGCCTGCAGAATAATCGCTATTCTGTCTGACGTCAGCTATGTACTCTAATTCCATAATATTTATAGTGTAGGGGAAATGTTCTAACACTCATAAGGCTCGATAATCTTTCTTATCATATAACGGCAATGACTGGATTAATGGCAATATCTTCATGCAAATATCGAAATATAATCTAATACAATTAATATGGATGATTTCTTTTCTAAATTAGGGCAAATAAGAATCTTAATTCTCAAAATGGGAAAGAATTGGGTTAACAAATCCTGGTGACTTGGGATTGCGGTTTCCAAAACCATACAATTCCAACCTGGATCATGAGAGTTAAAGATTCCAATCGTACAACCCCAACAAAAAGCACAATTTCAGTCATACAATTCTTATCAAAGAGGAAGCAGGGTTTTAGTCACTTAAAGTCCCACCAACATGGAAATACGGCTTTCAAAGTCACAAAATTCCACCCTGGATCAACGGGAGTTTCGACTTCAACCAATGAAATCCCCATCGAAGCTAGAGTTAAAGACTCCAACAGTCGTACAATGCTACCTTAGACCAGTCAAGAATTACGACTTCAAATCGACAATCCCTAATCAAATAGGGATTGCGACTTCGATCAAGCAAATGCTTCCTTAGTATGAGAGCAAAGGCATCTAGAACCACGCAGTTTGACTCCAGGTCAAAAAGAATGATGACTCCAGTCACATTTACTTTTTTCCAAAAAAAAAATCGACTACACCCAACAAATTCCTCTTGACATGAAAATAAGTGCTCTTGGAGTCTTACAAGCTCTCAGTTCAAACAAGAAACAAGCTTAAAGCACACAATTCTTACCACAAATGTACTAAGGTTTAAGCCACTCAATCCCCACTAGTGTAAAATTAAAGCTTCAACTAAGCAGTTCCTCACAGAATGGAAGTAGAACTCCTAGCCAAAGCTATGACTTCGGTCTCACTGAGGTAGCAAGAAAGGCTTCTACTCACTTAGGAATCTCCTCGATCTTCTTAAGGAGTGGAAGACATATGATGTGATCAAAATTATCTGGTCCATTAAGAACCGAACATGTGGCCAGCTACCTTTGGGAAATATAGGGACCAAACCTATTCTGACTGTAATAATGGATATATCACCATATAGTTTGAAGATTTTGTACATGACGAAAGAACTCACAATAGTTTGGCACTTAGCAGGCTTACAATCAACAAATATGGGAAAAACAAATTTGATTGGATTTTAATTTTTATTGCAAAATAATAGAAAAATACATAAGTATCATATGGTTTGACCTTTATTTGATTAACAAAACATCTTATGTACATAGAGTTAATATTTTCAAACTTTAACGCCGAATTTAAAATAAAGTCAAACCACGGTACATTTGTTTATTTCCCTCTATCTTATAACGAGTATAATTCTTCTACTTAGCAGTATCGAGTAAACTACCATTCAAAACTCAACCAAATAACCTAACACTAACAAATATGATAGTTTCATCATGCTTGCATCCCATGAGACTTGAGCTGTTAACTCTGGTGGGAAGTGTGTGCAAAAACACTTTAAAAGAGGATGGTTCACAAAACCAGTTTGGGCAATCAACAGATATGCATAAACCTTGGCGATACTCATCACTAGTATAATGTTTGGTTTTTTTGCCACAAATTTGAATTTTATAATTACAAAAATAATTTTGTTAATGCTGTTTTGGAGAAATTTGAAGTACCATAAAGAAATTCCAAACGCTAATTTCTGTTAAGATATTTGTTTTGAAGAGCTGGAGAAACCATTTTGTGTTAATGCCTGTTTGGTTGCCTAGAAATTACAGGAACAACAATTGAAGGTTGATTGCATTTTCAGTTCCTCAAGGATTTTGCAGTGATACTCTCTCTCTCTCTCTAGCTGGAAAATGATCGGAAGATATGGTTTAAATTCAAATAAGGTTAGGCCCGAAGTTTCTTACAATTAATTAAAAGCCATGCTTCATGAGCTTCAATCTTTTAGTAGTAATTGTATAATTTGGATTGAAGTTCACCTTGTTATTTGGTCTTGAGATTAGTAGCTTATATCATGAAAATAGGCACATTGATACAATTCTTAGCTTTAGATATGCATAAAATAAATTATTTTAATCAAGTATCTTTATTTCTTTTCAAATAAGAAAAGGCTTGAACCCTGAGATTTCAACGCGTTATGGTCAGTTTGCACAGCTAGGATGACAGAAACCTTTGCAGTCATTCTCATTCCCACAAAATTAGGGCACTTTTCTTGCCTCGGCTCCCAACAGCAAACCTGTCATTAAAATTTCTAATATTATTCAATTATCAGAAAAAAAAATTTGAAATAAAAAATAATACTAGCAAATTTTTATCTTATTCTTAATAACACCATTTTTGTAATTATGAAAATAATACATCTAAACAATCATGATTAAGATGAAATTATGTAGACGTTAACTTGACAAAATACTTTTTATTAAGCATATAAAACGCCTCACTGTAGTAGTGTTGAAAGTAGAAAAATCCAGATTTTCAGCTTTGATCTCTTTGGTCTTCTATGTGTTTCCATGATTTTGAAAAGCTTCATTCTCACGTTTATTTTATTGCAAAAAATACACAAAAGTATTTATATACCCAATGATTTGACCTTTATTAATTTTCTAATTTGAGTACCGGTGTTTTTTAGTAAGTCAAACAAAACACCAATGGGAGGATTCAATTAATCAACACACATCAAGTTAATTTTATCGTTGTAATATTTTTCAGTTTTAAATTATCGAACATAAAAAAGGAAAACATGGTTGAGTTTTAATTTTTTTTATAAAAATATAAAAGTTAAACAATTTTTCTTATGGATTTTGTCACCATGCTTCAAGTTCATTTGATCGTTGTGTTTGTTTGGCACTTGGGGCTTATAGACTTACGGTAAACAAATATGAGAAAAATAATTTGGTTGAATTTTTTTAATTTTTTTTTGAAATAATGAAAATACACTCATATGGTTTGATCCTTATTTGATTAAAGAAAAAAATTCATATACTCAAAATCAATTTTTTAAACTTTGATATTAAATTTAAACAAAGTGGAACCACATACTGCATTTGTTTATTTTCCTCTATTTTATAGCGAGTATAATTCCTCTATTTTGCAGTATCCATTAAACTACCGATCAAAACTCAACTAGATAACCTAAACACTAACAAATATGACCATTTCTTCATACTTGCGTCCCATGAAGTCGAGTTTTACTAGCTCCAGCGGGAAGCGTGTGCAAAACCAGAAGATATGCATAAACCTTGGCGATACTCATAGCTAATGCAATAAATTGCTTGTTTGCCACAAATTGGAATTTTATAATTGTCAAATAATTGTGTTAATGCTGTTTTAGAGAAATTTAAAGTACTAAAAAGAAATTCCAAACGCTAATTTCAGTTAAGATTCTTGTTTTGTAGAGCTGGAGATATGATTTTGCATTAATACTGTTCGGTTGACTAGAAATTACAGGTACAACAATTGAAGGTTGATTGCATTTTCAGTTTCTCTAAGGATATTGCGGTGATATTCTCCTTCTCTGTCTTTCTCTCTCTTTCTCAAGCTGGAAGTTTGAATCTTTTACACCTTAATTAAGAATTAATACTAGCTTATTTTACATTAAAACTGTTTACAACTAAGGTTCATTGAGCCACGTGACTCATGAGTGACATGATTAATATTGGGCTTAATGTTAATAGGCAGATGGATGTTTTGAATTGAAGTTCACCTTGTTTTTTGGTCTTGAGATTAATTGTTTGTATCGTGAAAATAGGCACATGGATAGAATTCTTTGCTTTAGATATCCATAAAATAGATTATTTTTATTAAACATATTTATTACTTTTCAAATAAGAAAAGGCTTGAGCCTTGAGATTTCAATACATTATCATCAATTTGTACCCATGATGACTTGGGCTGTTAACTCCCGCAGAAAATTTTCGCAAGAACACTCTTGAACTTGACATTTGCATAATGCACAGCTAGGATCACAGAAACCTTTGCAATCATTGTCATTCTCACAAGATGACGGCACATTTCTTGCATTGGCTCCCAACAGCAAACCTGCCATTAATATTTATAATATTATTCAATTATCATAAGAAAAAAAAAATTGAAATAAAATATAGTACTACCAAATCTTTATCTTTTTGTTTTCATATAACATCGTTTTTGTAATTATGAAAATAATACATGTATGGTTTTTATGTCTTTTTCATGAGTTTATTACTACCATTATATATCTCACTCAATAAAAATCACAGTTTACTTTTATTATGATAAAAAATAATAATTAGACGAAAGCTAAAATGTACACTTGAGTAAAAATACATTTAAATCTCTCTCCTAATGCATGGAATGAAGAAAATAATTAAGTGGACATATCTAGGAATGTAATACGTATAGAGAGAGATGCCACTTACCAGATGCAATGATTAAAAGCATGACCAAAAAAACATATTTAGATGAAGCTTTCACCATATTTTCTATAGTGTAATTTGCAGTATTTTCAACTTACAAGTAAACAACAATAGGTTACTTGAGCTATGTTCTCTAATTCCATAATATTTATAGAGTAGGGGAAAGGTTCTAACACTCGTAAGGCTAGATAATCCTTCTTATCATATAATGGCAATGAATGGATTAATGGCAATATCTTCATGCAAATATAGAAATATAATCTAATACAATTAATATGGATGATTTCTTTCCTAAATTAGGGAAAATGAGAATCTTAATTCTCAAAATGGGAAAGAATCTAGTTAACAAATCCTGCTGACATGGGATTACAATTTCCAAAACCATACAATTCCACCCTGGATCACGAAAGTTAAAGATTCCAATCGTACAATCCCAACAAAGAGCACAGTTTCAGTCATATGATTCTTCTCAAAGAGGAAGCAGGGTTCTAGTCACTTAAAGTCCCATTGACATGGAAATATGGCTTTTAAAGTCACAAAATTCCACCCCCGGATCAACAGGAGTTTAGACTTCAACCAACAAAATCCCCATCGAAGCTAGAGTTAAAGACTGCAATGGTCATACAATACTACCTTGGACCAGTCAAGAATTACGACTTCAATTCGACAATCCCTAACCAAATAGGGATTGCGACTTTGATCAAGCAAATGCTCCTTGAGTATGAGAGCAAAGGCTTCTAGAACCACGCAGTATGACTCCAGGTCAAAAAGAATGATGACTCCAGTCACGTTTACCTTTTTCCAAAAAAAATCAACTACACCCAACAAATTCCTCTTGACATGAAAATAAGTGCTCTTGGAGTCTTACAAGCTCTCAGTTCAAACAAGAAACAAGCTTAAAGTGCACAATTCTTACCACGAAAGTACTAAGGTTTAAGCCACTCAATCCCTACTAGTGTAGAATTAAAGCTTCAACTAAGCAGTTCCTCACAGAACGGACGTAGAACTCCTAGCCAAAGCTATGACTTCGGTCCCATTGAGGTAGCAAGAAAGGCTTCTACTCACTTAGGAATCTCCTCGATCTTCTTAAGGAGTGGAAGACATATGATGTGATCAAAATTATCCGGTCCATTAAGAACCGGACATGTGGCCAGCTACCCTTGGGAAATTTAGGGACCAAACCTATTCTGACTATAATAATGGATATATCACCATATAGTTTGAAGATTTTGTACTTGACGAAAGAACTCACAATAGGTTGGCACTTGGCAGGCTTACAATCAACGAATATGGGAAAAACAAATTTGATTGAATTTTAATTTTTATTATAAAATAATAGAAAAATACATAAGTATCATATGGTTTGACCTTTATTTGATTAACAAAAAATCTTATGTACATAAAGTTAACCTTTTCAAACTTTAACGCCAAATTTAAAACAAAGTCAAACCATGGTACATTTATTTATTTCCCTCTATCTTATAACGAGTATAATTCTTCTACTTAGCAGTATCGATTAAACTACCATTCAAAACTCAACCAAATAACCTAACACTAACAAATATGATAGTTTCATCATGCTTGCATCCCATGAGACTTGAGCTGTTAACTCTGGTGGGAAGTGTGTGCAAAAATACTTTAAAAGAGGATGGTTCACAAAACAAGTTTGGGCAATCAACAGATATGCATAAACCTTGGCGATACTCATCACTAGTACAATGTTTGGTTTTTTGCCACAAATTTGAATTTTATAATTGGCAAATAATTTTGTTAATGCTATTTTGGAGAAATTTGAAGTACTAAAAAGAAATTCCAAAAGTTAATTTCTGTTAAGATTGTTGTTTTGAAGAGCTGGAGATACTGTTTTGTGTTAATGCTTGTTTGCTTGCCTAGAAATTACAGGAACAACAATTGAAGGTTGATTGCATTTTCAGTTCCTCTAAGGATATTGTAGTGATACTCTCTCTCTCTCTAGCTAGAAAATTATTGGAAGATGTGGTTAAATTCAAATAAGGTTAGGCCTGAAGTTTCTTACAATTAATTAAAGGTCATGCTTGTAACGATCCATCCCGAGCGGGCCCACTCAAGACGATGTCAATTACCTTTCAGAATCGAGCACCTGGACACACAAATATATACTACAACAGAACAACATCATATATATATATATATATATATATATATATATATATATATAGTTAAGATGATACAGTTATTACAACTATAAGGTTGTAGCTTTACAAGGTGTCTAAAGAGACACAGCCAACCAGTTACAACTTCACACCTAATATACAATATAACACAAAAAAAAGGCTTGACAGAGGATACGACGCTCGTGGACCCACCTAAAACTTAGTTGAACATCCAAGTTTCACCACTTAAAATCTGGAATCACCTGGAAGCTTACTTGAAAGGTTATAAAGAGGAAGGGGGGTGAGCTATAAAGCTCAACGAGTTCTTACACTACACAAAGTAATCACTTGTTAGAAAAAGTTGAGGACTTATTATTATTTCTTTTTCCTTTATACTTTATTTGTCCATGTTGCAAATCACCTTGACAAGATGCCCAAGTAGTGATCTTCCAAACAACCAAGTCTAGAATGACTTGTAAAAAGAAATAAAGCAATTGAAAACAGGAACAAGAAAAATCAAAGAAAGAAAGAAGACAAGCAATTGTTATCGAGGTTCGGCAATGTACCTACGTCCCCGTGAGTTCCTCCGAACTCTCTGCACTAAATCAAATGGTTCTTTACAAATACAACAACCCTTTTCAAGAAGCTCAAGTTCTTGAAGAAACCAAGAAGAGAAGAAAAGAAGAAGATAAGAACTAACAATACTCTCTATCTAATCTAGACTTCTCTTTCTTTACAACCAGCCTCACTATAATGAGTCCCTCTTGTGTTTGTGTCTTTTCACTCTTACACAATTCTCTCTTGTATTTACAATTGATCTCACACAATGTTACACTCTAATTGTTGAGAATGAAGCTAGGTAACTCCTTATATAGTGCACCCACTTCTTGTCCATTCTTGTGAGTCAATTTCCACCCTTAGATCTTAATGACCACTTAACCATGGCCCTCCATCAATCCTAAGTGGTGCTGTGCATTTTAACCTTGCATCCACACACCTAAGAGGAGGTTTAAACATGTTGTCCATGTGTGCAGTAGTGTGCCCAGTGCCTAGGCGCAGAACAGGAGGAGGTGTGGCGCTGGGCAAAGTCCCTTTGCACACTCTCTAGGCGGTGCGGTGCTGGGGTGCTTCAAGCAGCATCCTTGCTGTGCGGTGTGGCACTGGTGAAGGGACAGCATGGCGCACACTGATGCTGCCCTTCACCAGCAGTGCGCACACATTTTCCTGCTTGTGTGCTGAAGTGCGTACACTAGTGTGCCTACCTTTACCTTGCTCCAAAGTGATGCACACACATGTGTGCAGCCTTTTAACATGTTGAACTTTAATTATCCAACCTTGGTTTAGACTTTAACCATCTTTGAACGATGTTTGGACATGTTCAAACCTTAGACAAATACCAACAGTTCGTATACATAGTCATTTAGCACTTTGCAAAACAAAAATCTTAGTAATCATAATACAGTCCTATAAAACCCACAACCAACTTGCAGTCATCATTCCATAGTTAATCAAAATATCACAATTTATCCATACAACCAAACATTTCATATGCCCCATTACTAACAATCTCTACCTTTGTCTAAGTGTTTAAACCCGAACCATTGTGCAGAGAGCTTCGGGATCCAAACTCATCTTGAGTCATCAATTAATCAACTCCAATCCTAAGTAGTCCAAGGCAATGATTGAACTTACCTAGAGGTAGAACTTTAGTACCCAAATCCGCAGGATTTTCTTCCGTGGCTACCTTGTCCACATAGATGCATCCTTTCGTAACATTTTCCCGAATGAAATGATACCGAACATCCATGTGCTTTGTCCTCTCATGGAACACCAGATTCTTACACAAGTGCTCCTCCAGTACCTTCAACTCTTCCAGCAACCCTTTACACCACATAGCTTCCTTAATGGCCTCCGTAGCCGCTTTGTACTCAGCCTCAGTTGTTGAGAGTGCTACCACTGGCCGCAACTGAGCCTTCCAACTTACACAACATCCATTTAAATTGAAGAAGTAGGAGGTAATCGATCTCCTTTTATCCCAGTCTGCTCTATAGTCCGAATCCGTAAAACCCTCAAGGCAGATTGACATACTCCTCTTCTCATAAACCAGCTCTACTTCTGGGCTTCCCTTCAAGTACCTCAGCAACCACTTCATCCCAAGCCAATTCTCTTTTTCGGGATTACTCATAAACTTGTTGAGAACACTCATTGCATGAGCAATGTCAGGTCTAGTGCTTACCATGGTGAACATAACATAACCAACTGCACTAGAGTAAGGGACTTTCTCCATTTCCTTCTTCTCCGCCTTTGATCTTAGACATTGATCGCTGGAGAACTTGAAATGACTAGCAAGGGGAACCTTCACTGGTTTACTATCTTCCATAGAGAATTTAGATACCATCTTCTCAATGTAGAAAGTTTGAGAGATCTTCAATCTGTTTCTCTCCCTTTCTCGGATGATACACATCCTAAGGATCTTCTGTACATGGCCAAGATCCTTCATCTCAAACTCTTCACTGAGTTGAGCCTTCAATTTCCTTATCCTCTCCATGCTACTCCCAACCAGCAACATGTCATCAACATAGATGAGGATGATCACCGCTTCCTCAACCTTCTGCCCTTTATAGTATAGGCACAAATCATAGTAGTTCGTCATGAAACCCGAGCTAATTACAAAGGAATCAAACCTCTTATTCCATTGCCGAGGTGATTGTTTCAGTCCATAGAGAGATTTCTTCAATTTTCACACTAACTCTCCCTGTCTTCCTTCCTCATAGCCTTCAGGTTGCCTCATGAAAATGGTCTCATCGAGCTCTCCATGTAAGAACATTGTCTTCACATCCATTTTCCCAATTTCCCAATCAAATTGGACCACTAATGCTAACATTATCCGTATCGTCTTGTACTTCACAATCTGTGAGAAGATTTCAGTGAAATCTATGCCTTCTTTTTGTGTGAACTCCTTCGCCACCAGCCTAGCTTTATACCGGACTTCATCCCCTGGAGTATTCCCTTCTTTGATCTTGTAGAGCCATCTACAATCCACAACCCTCTGTTTTTTTGGTTTGGGCACCAACTCCCAAGAGTTGTTCTTCATCAAAGAATCCATTTCTTTCTCCATAGCCAGCTACCACTTTAACGAATCCTCACACTCCATGGCATCCGTATAAGTTTCTGGTTCAACCTCTCCTTCTATTCAAGGAGCTGCTACATTAGCATTTGTAAACCCATATCTCAAAGGTGGTCTAACCACCCTCCTTCCCCGGTCTCTTATGAGCTGGTAGTCATTATGACTTGCTGCATCAACCTCTTCTTGTTCAGCCTCTTCTTAAGTTTCTTGAGCTTGGCCTTCATTCAAGGACTCTACCTGGTCTGAACCCTTTTGCCTCCTTTGCTCTACCTGAACCGAGTTCTCCTTGATGCGATGCTCCATAACTTCCATACTGGTTTGCTCACTAGCCCCTGCAGGGTTAGTTTTCTCCAAGTAGGGAAATAACAATTCATTAAAAATAACATCCCTACTTATAATCAGTTTCATGCCCTTCTTTTCTGAGGACCACAACCTATATCCCTTAACCCCATCACCATATCCTAGAAATACACATTTTTTAGATCTTGGGCTAAATTTATCCTCCTTTTGATGTGCATATGCAGCACACCCAAAAGTCCTAAGGTTGTTTAATTCAGGGGGTTTTCCACTCCACATCTCTATAGGAGTCTTGAGCTCTAAAGCTCTAGAGGGTGATCTATTTACCAAGTATGCAGCTATAGCCACAGCTTCTCCCCAAAAATGTTTTGGTAAACCGGATCCTATCAACATGCACCTAACCTTTCCATAAGGGTTCTATTCATTCTTCTAGCAACTCCATTTTGCTGAGGTGTTTTTACAACCGTTCTATGCCTTAGGATGCCATTCAATTCACAGAATTTATCAAAATCCTTATTGTAAAATTCTAAGCCATTATCTGTTCGTTAAGCCTTAACTACCCTACCCGTTTGAGTTTCCAGCAACTTCTTCCACACAACAAATTTATTTAAGGCATATGATCTATTTCTAAGCAAATAAACCCATACTCTTCTTGAATAATCATCAATTAAAAACAAAAAGTAAAAATTACCTCCCTGTGTTGGTGTTCTTGCTGATCCCCAAAGATCCGAATGAATGTAGTCAAGAATCCCCTTAGACTTGTGCACTCCGGTGTTGAAGCTGACCCGGTGTTACTTCCCAAGAATGCAACTCTCACAGAAATCCAGTTTCTCTACTTTGTCTCTTCCAAGTAGACCATCCTTGCTAAGAACTTGCAGGCCCTTTTTGCTCATGTGTCCCAAGCGAGTGTGCCAAAGGGCTGCCTTGTCCATCTCAGCCATCAAGCTTGCTGCTTGATCATTGATTTCTGTCTTTCTGATCATCTTATAGAGTCCATTGTTTCTTGCTGCCTTGATCACTACCAAAGATCCCTTGGCCACCTTGATCTTCCTCCCTCTACTTTGCATGTATACCCCATGGAATCCAGCTACCCCAATGAGATCAAATTTCTCTTCAAATCTGGAAGATACCTCACATTTCGCAGTAGCCTTGTGACTCCATCAAACATCCTCAATTGGATGTCTTCAATCCCCCCTCACTTGGCAAGAATTTTCATTCCCCAAGAAGACCCTTCCATCATTGATCTCCTTGAAATTCTTGAACCATTCCTTGTGAGGGCACATGTGATAAATGCACCCGGAATCAAGAATCCACTTTCCACTACCTTGCCTCTTGCTCACATTTGAGCACACAACAAGAACATCATCTTGCTATTCTCCTTTGGCAACCAAAGCCTCTCCATTATTGGTATGGCTTCTCCTCTCATCCCAAATCCTCTTCTTGCAATCTTTCTTGAAATGGCCCTCCTTGTTGTAGTAGAAGCATCTCCTTCCTCCTCCAAGTCTTGTCTTGGAATAAGATCTCCCATGGCTCTGCCCTCTACCTCTTGATTTCTCCCAGTAGTTGCCATGAGTATTACTACCATTCCGAGTTGCTGGCCTTCCTCTTACGAACAGCCCATCACCACTTGATGTCTCCTTTATCTGAGCTTTGAAATCATGTGCCCTTATGGAATTCATCATAATCTCCTTTGTTAAAGTATCCCTTCCATACTCAATAGCATTAATCAAATTATCAAAGCAATCAGGAAGAGAATTTAACAAGATAACAGCCAATTGTTCATCCGGAAATGTAATGGTACAGCTATTCAAATCTTAAACTAGCTTATTAAAGACATCAAGATTATCTTGCAACTCTTTACTAGGATCCATTTTAAAAACAAAGATTATTTTAAGAAGATAAATCTTGTTAGGGAGAGTTTTGGTAAGAAACAACTCATCTAGTTTCTTCCATATGACAGCAGGATCTTCCGAGTCTCCGCACTCCCTTGTGACACTATCTGACATGTGCAAGAAAATGGTGTTGTAAGCCATCTTCTTCATCTCGGTCTGCTGGTCCTCCGTGATACTTGCTGTAAAAGCATCATCTTCTCCAATAGCCAAGTCCACTTTCTATTGCATTAGAACCGCCTTGATCTTCCACTTCCAAAGGGAAAAGTCTCCCTTTCCATCAAACTTCTCAACACAGAAATTTGAAGCCATCTTTGCGGACAAGATCTCAGATTTTTGCAATACCCACAAATGCTTTCTTCAACCTCAAGAACACAGATCAAAGATGGATCTCAACACCATTCTTGAATCACCCTCAAGAACACGATCAAATCTTGATCTTTACACCGTTCTTGAATCACCCAAGAAGTTGATCTTTGATTCTTGGAGTCTTGGCTCCTTCACTTTCTTGTTCTTGCTCCGATACCCAACTGTGCTAGCTCTGAAACCACTGTTGGAAATCACCTTGAAAAGATGCCTAGGTGGTGATCTTCCAAACACCCAAGTCTAGAATGACTTGTAGAAAGAAATACAGCAATCGAAAACATGAACAAGAAAAATCAAAGAAAGAAATAAGACAAGCAATTGTTATCGAGGTTTGGCAATGTGCCTACGTCCCCATGAGTTCCTCCGAACTATCTGCACTAAATCAAATTGTTCTTTACAAATACAGAAACATTCTTTAAGAAGCTCAAGTTCTTAAAGAAACCAAGAAGAGAAGAAAGAAAGAAGATAAGAACTAACAATGCTCTCTATCTAATCTAAACTTCTCTCTCTTTTCAACCAGCCTCACTACAATGAGTCCCTCTTGTGTTTGTGTCTTTTCACTCTTACATAATTCTCTCTTGAATTTATAATTGATCTCACACAATTTCACACTCTAATTGTTGAGAATGAAGCTAGGTAACTCCTTATATAGTGCACCCACTTCTTGTCCATTCTTGTGAGTCAATTTCCACCCTTAGATCTTGATGACCACTTAACCATGGCCCTCCATCAATCCTAAGTGGTGCTGTGCATTTTAACTTTGCATCGATGCACCTAAGAGGAGGTTTAAACATGCTGTCCATGTCTGCAGCAATGTGCCCAGCGCCTAGGCGCAGAACAGGGGGCGGTGCGGCGCTGGGTAGAGTCCCTTTGCACACTCTGTGGGCGATGCGGCGCTCACTGAAGGGCGATGTGGCACTGGGGGTGCTTCAACCAGCATCCTTGATATACGGTGTGGTTCTAGTGAAGGGGTGGCATGGCGCACACTGATGCTGCCCTTCACCAGTAGTGCGCACACTGGTGCGCACACATTTTCCTGCTTGTGTGCTGAAGTGCGCACACTAGTGCGCCTACCTTTACCTTGCTCCAAAGTGATGCAAACACATGTGTGAAGTCTTTTAACATGCTGAACTTTAATCCTCCAACCTTATTTTAGACTTTAACCATCTTTGAATCATGTTTGGACCTTAGACAAATACCAACAGTTCGTAATCATAGTCATTTAGCACTTTGCAAAACAACAATCTTAGTAATCATAATACAGTCCTATAAAACCCACAACCAACTTGCAGTCATCATTCTATAGTTAATCAAAATATCACAATTTATCCATACAACCAAACATTTCATATGCCCCCTTACGAGCCAAGTAATTCAAATTCATGTATGGTATGCCAATGCAGCATGATGCAATGCAATGTATCCTCTCATAATCAATCATCCAAATATATTCGGTACCCTTAGACCCCTTGTGGGAAGGGACCTATCATCCTCACACATCACTCCCACCCTTATTAATGTACCGTAAATTTTAATGTATGAAATGAAATGATTTCAAGTGATGAACATCATCAAATTCTCATCAATCCTTACAATCACACAACATTCAACACAAAGGTTTTGAAATCACTATCTCATCATTAATATATAATTAACTTATCTTACCACATAGTTATAAATATGATTATTATATATAAATAGTGAATTACAATTCTTATGTAACCTTTTTGTTTTGGTTTCCCCACTAAAATTCATGCTTACCAAGAGTAGGGTAATACTCACCTCACGCCAAATACTAGTCGTGGATCACTTCTTTACCTTTACTACAATCATCCACCACACCTATTGAAATGTCATTTTTAACAATAAAAGCAAACTACATATACAAATAGCCAATGAGTATAGTATTCAAAACTTAGACACTTAATAAGGAATCAATCATTCCATTTACTTACACATATAAATCAAAGAAAATACTACTGAAGTTCATTCTTCTCCTTAATCACTTATTTTCACTATTTCCTTCTTTCCTTCATTCTTTACTCCATAAAACTCTCAATTCATATGGACTTTAAATTTCAAGACACTAACTTAGGGTAATTACCAACAAATCCCAACTTGTAAAAAGTATTCATTCTAAATATAATTTCCCGATCAAGAAAAAGTCTCTTACTTAGAGGAATTTCTTTTAATTCCTAAAAGGGTTTCAAATTTACACCCCATAGTAAAATTCTCTAACAATACCCATCTAAAAAATCATGTTATACAAGAATAACACTTCAAACTTCACAAACTCTTATTATTTTCTTCAAAAGCGTGGGATTTAATCAAACTTCCATCAATAGATTTTAGATTTTACAATACTCACAGTGAAAATTAAACCTTAACACCAAAGTTCCATAATACCAAAATTTCAAGATTTCTTTCAAATTTTCTTCCAACTTCAAATATTTCAAACTAAACCAATTTAAATTCATATCATCCCAACTAAAGTTCTAGGTCAACTTTAGGAAGTATAATTTAACTTTAAAATAGTTGGCACCCAAAACTACCTCAAATTCTTGCTGAAAATAGCTCACAAAACTACCTATAACATGAAATTTTTTCCAGAATTTCTGTATAATTCTCCCAACTTAGACAACTCATAAATCCATCAAATTAAATCTAAATGACCTCAAATAAAAGCCAAAAATTAACATCAAGAAGTCTAGTTTAGGTTTGTAGTTGAAAACTTTTCGAAATTTCCTCAAAATCTGCACGAAAAAGCCTAAGGAACAAAACGGGCTGTTCCTCCCCTGCTCAGCGTGTGCAGGCCACGCGCCACCGTGGCCTGCTCGTGGAGGCTCACCTCCCTAGCTGAAAGACAGCTGATGGTGGTAGAAGAGGGTTTTGGAAGTTTAGGGGCAAAAAGATCTTGAATGGTTGGGTTAAGGCTAGGTCAAATATTGGAAGAAAATGGGTTTTTGAGAAGGAAAATTTTCTGGTGCTTTTCCTTCTCTCCTTTCTCTCTACCGAGTTTCTCTTTACCAAATGAGAGATTTCACTCTTCTCAGTTAACTTTTCTCTTATATACTCCCACTAACACTTGAATTTTTATCAATCTACCCCTCCCTTTCTTCTTTTATTAATTTACAAGTCCTTCCGTTAACTTTCCTTTTAGTATTTAAACACCCCCAAAGTTTTCTTTTGTTTCTTACTTAGAGTTCCCAAAAAAATAAAATAAAAACTGAATTGTAAAAATTAAATTATAAAGGCTTTAAAAAAATTCGGATTCTACAATTCTCCCTTCCTAAAAAAAATTTTGCCCTCGAAATTTTCAACTAACCTGAATTGAGCAATAGATAAGGGTATTGGTTCTTCATTTCCACTTTGCTTTCCCATGTAGCTTCTTCAACACCTCTATTTCTCCAAAGCACTTTAAACAAGGGAACGACTTTGTTGCGAAGAACTTGTTCCCTAGAGTCCAAGATTTTTACTAGCATCTCCACTTATGAAAGGTTCTTTTGAACTTCTATGGATTGGAATAGAATGATGTGCGACTCATCCGATACATATTTGCGCAAAGCTGACACATGGAAGACATCATGATGTTGTGAAAGTTCTGGAGGTAAGGCTAATCGGTATGCTACAAGTCCAATCCTTTCAATAATCTCATAAAGTCCGATTTGACGAGGGCTTAATTTCCCTTTTAGCCCAAACCTTAAAACTCCCTTCCAAGGGGAAACTTTAAGATGCACACGATCACCAACTTGAAACTCCAATGGTCTCCTCCTCTTGTCTGCATAACTTTTCTACCTACTTTGAGCTGTCCTTAGATGTTCTCATATTTTCTTGATCCTCTTTGTGGTTATCTCTACCAATTCTGGTCCTAAGACACTTCTTTCCCCTTCTTCCCAACATATCGGAGTCCTACATCTCCTATCATATAATGCCTCGAAAAGTGCTATCCCAATGCTGGTCTGAAAACTATTATTATATGCAAACTCCATAAGGGGTAAGTACGCATCCTAACCAACCGAAAAGTTCATAGCATACGCTCGTAGTATATCTTCTAAGATTTGAATTGTTCTCTCTGACAGACCATCCGTTTGAGGGTGGAAAGCTGTGCTAAAATGTAATTGAGTACCCATAGCTTGCTGAAATCCCTTCCAAAATTGAGACGTAAACCGAGCATCACGATCCGATACAATACTTAATGGTACACCATGTAGTTTTACTATCTCAGCTACATATAACTTTGCTAATCTTTCAGAAGACCAAGTTATCTTGATGGGTAGAAAATTAATATATTTAGATAATCGATTAACTATGACCCAAATGGCATCAAAACCTCTCTGAGTACGAGGAAGTCCTGTCACAAAATCCATAGTCACCCTCTCCCATGGCCACTCCGGTATAGGAAGAGGTTGCAGTAACCCTGCCAGATGTTTATGCTCAGTCTTCACCTGCTAGCATACTAAGCATCGAAAAACATAGTCTGCTACATCTCTCTTTAAACATGACCACCAGAAATTTTACTTAAGCCCTCTATACATTTTATTACTCCCCGGGTACATAGAATAAATAGTATCCTGAGCTTCCTTTAGGATCTCCTTTCTTAACTCCACTTCGCTTGGCACACAGATTCGATTTCCCATCATCACCATTCCATCCTCTCTCACCACAAAATCACTCCACTTGTTTTCTAAAACCTCCTTCTTAATAGCCATTAACACTGCATCCTTACCTTGAGCATCCAATAGATGACCTACTATTGATGATGTTACCACCATGTTAGCTACTAACCCCCCAATGGAGTTGGCCTAAAGCTTCACTTTTAAACTTCTTAATTCCTCAATTAACCCGGAATCATAAATCTTCGAAGTTTCCAACTTGCTACTGGATTTTTGACTTAATGCATCAGCCACCACATTAGCCTTTCCAAGATGTTAACTTATGGTACATTCATAGTCACTGATCAGTTCCATCCATCGCCTTTGTCTTAAGTTTAACTCTTTCTAGGTAGGTAGATACTTGAGGCTCTTGTGGTCTATAAGATCTCACATCTTACTCCATAAAGATGATGTCTCCAAATTTTCAAGGCAAAGACTATCGCTGCCAACTCTAGGTCATGGGTGGGGTAGTTCTTTTCATGGTTCTTCAATTGGCGTGAAGCATAAGCAACAGCCTTCCCATGCTGCATTAGGACATAACCTAACCCTTGATGTGAAGCATCACTGTAAACCATAAACCCCTCATCACTCGAAGGAAGGATTAACACCGATGCCATTGTCAGCTTTTCCTTCAACACTTGAAAACTTTTCTCACATTCTTCTAACCATATAAACTTTTCTCCCTTTCTTGTTAATTTGGTTAATTGTACCATAATTAGTTAGAAATCTTTGATAAATCTCCGATAATATCCCGCCAATCCCAAAAAGCTCCTAATCTCTGTCACATTTGTAGGTCTCTCCCAGTTTAGAACTGCTTCAACTTTCTGAGGTCCACAGCCACTCTTGCTTCTGACACCACATATCCTAAGAAGGTCACTTCTTTTAACCAAAACTCACATTTGTTAAACTTGGCATAAATTTTCTCCTTTCTAAGAGTCTCCAGTACTATCTTCAAATGTCTGGCATGGTCTTCTTCACTCTTCGAATATACCAAAATACCATCAATGAAAACTACCACAAATCTGTCTAGGAATGGCCTAAATACTTTTTTCATCAAGTCCATGAAGGCTGCGGGGGCATTAGTCAATCTGAACGGCATAACAAAAAATTCATAGTGTCCATAACGGGTGCGAAAGGTAGTCTTCGGAACATCTGAATCTTTAATCCGTAGTTGATAGTAACCGGATCTCAAATCTATTTTTGAAAACACCCGAGCTCCTTGCAACTGTTCAAACAAATCATCAATTCTTGGTAACGAGTACTTGTTACAAATTGTCATCTTATTTAGTTGTCTATAGTACACACACAATCTCAAAGTCCCATCTTTCTTCTTGACAAATAACACTGGAGCTCCCAAGGCGATACACTAGGACAAATAAGTTTCTTGTCTAACAACTCTTGAAGTTGGACCTTAAGTTCCTTTAATTCTGCTAGTCCATTCGATAAGGGGGTATTAAAATAGGAGTAGAACCAGGTGTGAAATCAATAAGAAAATCAATTTCCCTAACAGGTGGTAAACCAGGCAACTGTTCAGGAAATACATTTGGAAATTTCTCAACTATAGGTACTCCTCCAAATTTCACACCTTCCTCAGAAGAATTGATCACATAAGCTAAATAACATTCATATCCCTTCTTCAACAATCTCCTAGCTGAAAGAGCATAAATAAGGCATAGTAAAAGAACCTTACGTTCTCCTTGAAAAGAAAATTCTTTTCCCCCCGAAACTTGATAAGTGCTTAAATATTCATCTTTAAGCTCTTTAATTTACATTTGTTAAGCCCTTAGTATGCATATTTTATGCTATTTTACTTTCTTTCTATGTTTTATGGGTTTTTATAGGTTCTTGGAGAAAAGGAAGCATTTTGAAGCTCAAAGAGCAAATCTGGAAAATCTGTCAGTTGCTTAGTGCAATCCAGTGCAGAGGAGTTGCGATCGAGCGCACCAGCGCCCAGCACTCAAGCCAGGATCAAATGCAATCTGTGCTCGCACACAAGAAGAAGGCTGCGCTCAAGCGCAAAAGGAGCTGCGATCGAGCGCACACGTAAAGCAGTAAACAGTAAAAACAACAGAACCTGTTTTGGAAATAAAGGTTAGAGCCCTGTTTTGGACATTAGGGTTTCCAAGAGTCCTTAGAACCCTATAAATAGACTTGTGAAACACAGAAATAACATCTTCCTTTTAGTTTAGTTTTTGTTCGGGGAGATCAGAGAAGGAAACTGTGGAGGAGAATTGACGACTCTTCTCTCGGGTTTCTTCTTTCCTTTATTTTTATTATGTGTACTTAAACTTTTAGTAAGGGCTTGGTTGAAGCCCTAATTATGTTTACTAAATAAATTCAGTATTGGTGCCTTTGCGATATTTACATTGTGTTGCTTAACTTGATTAATATCTGTTTTTATTTGAATTCCTCATATATTTCTGTCTGATCAACATATGCATGTGGTATGGATTAGTTAGTTGAATCAATTTGGATGACCGAGTCCTAGGTTTAACATTAGTAACAAAAGATATCCACGTTGGATTCTTGGGTTAATCAACATGGGAAACTGGGAGTAGGTACCATGCCCTAGGTCCCGTGTGGTTGTCAATTTCCACAGATCCTATGCTCTCTTAAGGAACAACTCAGTATACACAATGATGAATTCCTTGAGAGAGAAAAGAGTTAGAGTAGATACCATGCGTAACTCGATGCTTAGGGAGATCAATAGCTTAAGGAGTAGATATCATGCCCTTAGGTTGGCAAACATTAGGTATTCATGACATGAGTAAAGCATTGGCATACTGTTTTATTGTGGTAGCATGATTAGTGGTGGATATTAAGTCCCTAAGCCTTTATCTTTATTATTTCAAACTCAATATTTAATTCTCTTGTTTTTGTTTCATTATTTCGAAACTAATTCTAAATCAAACTTTACCAATCCCTGTGGAGATGATCTTGCATTCGCACACTATACTACTGTTGACCTTGTGCACTTGCAAGTAAAACAAGTACGATTATTTGCTTATTTATTTAGGTAGATAATCGCATAACAAGTTTTTGGCGCCGTTGCCAGGGATTGTACTAAATTTCTTTTTGGAATTATTTTCGTTAGTTTTTTTATTTTATTTTATTCTGTTCTGTTTTATTTTTATTTTTATCAAAAAATCAGATTTATTCCTTATTTTCGTTTTCTGTTTTTGTTCAGGTGTGCAGAGGAGGAGTTTTTGTCCTCATTGCGATCGAGTGCACCCCTTGGTGCGATCGAGCGCAATCCCAGTGCGATCGAGCGCTGTTCTTGGTGCACTCGAGCTCAAAAGCTTCAGAGAGTACCCGAGAAGCAGTACTGAAACTACTACACTGAAGCTTTTCAACTAATTCATTCGAAAGAGAAGCACCAATGGTAGAAGCTAGTTATGCTTATCTAGCTGCTATGGAGAGAAAGCTATATATGCTTATAAAAGCCATGACTGCTCAAAACATCTCACCTAGTCCACGAGCCAAACAACTCCAAGTATGTGCTATATGTTCTCGTTTTGATCACACTACTGACACTTGCCCTTTGTATTCATATGCAGATCAAGAGCAAGCAAATCATATGGGACCGAAAAACTATAATATATATGTAAATACCTATAATCTTAGATGGCAGACTCACCTCAACTTCTCATGGAGCAACGATCAAAATGCCTTGAACTTTCAAAGGCAACAAAGGAACTCCCAACAAGCAGCCCACTCAGTTCTTGAATCAAAGAAAAGCGACCTAGAGAGCCTTGTGATGCAGTTGGCAACTCAGTAACAAAAATTGATGACCTCACAAGATCTGTTTATGGCAGAGGAAAGGCAATATCGGACTGAGATAAGACAAACCACTGCAAGGCATGAACAAGCCATTCAAAGACTGGAAGTACAAGTGGGGCAATTGGTTAAAGAGCTGAGTGAATGACAGCAAGGTGTTGTTGAGCAAGTTTTTCACATCCATCACATTGATTCATTGGAGACCACCCTCACCCATTATTTCAAAGGATTAGATGTTGAGCCAAAATCTGAGGATGTTACTGATGACATCATTGAAACTGTGCACCTTCTAGAGGCTTCTCCAAAGCATCCAAGTAAGTATACCGATCCATTTGAACCTCATGTGCCTACTAATACTATTCTTTTTCCTTTTATTGTCCAGGCACCAAATTTGGAGTTGAAGCAATTGCCGAAGCATTTGACTTATGCTTATATGGGAGAGAATAAGACACTACCTATGCTAGTTGCTGCCAATCTTAGTTTTGGGGAAAAATAAGACTTGGTCCGGCTGAAGACGTTAAACTTAGCGCTCATGGGAGGCACCCCACAGCTTATCCTTTTATTTTTATTATTTTACGTATTTATTGTTATTTATTTATTTTTAGTACTTCTTGTTTTCCCGTATTATGTTAGTTTTTATTTTTTAGGGACAATGTGTGCATCCGTTCAAGTTTGGGGGTATACTATGAGCCATGCCGATCCAACTAGTTCTCCATCTCCCAGGTTAGATCTTTCCATGTTATTCACACATTGGGGACAATGCATAATTTAAGTTTGAGGGTATGGGAGACACATTCACACACTTTGTCCCAGTTTTTTTTAACATAAATGCACATTCATATTTACTGGAAAAAAAAAATTTGGTTGTTTACAACAAATATTATGATAAAACTTCATTAGTAATCTTAAAATCTAGAGCACATAGTCTAGTAATAAGAATTTTAAAAGTTAGTTACCTACCTCAAGGCACTTAAAAATTCACGAGTTTGATCCAGATCTGACACGAGCACATTAGCACGCATTTGTGTGGGGTGTGACATGTAATTTTAATATATATGTTTCCATGACTTAACCGTAATCAAATAACTTTTTCGATAAACACTTTGGCATAGACAAAAAAAAAACAGAAAATGTCCATCATGCAAAAAAGAGAAAATAGAATGCTCCATATGATAATTAAAAAAAATTTCCGCTGAGTAACTGGACCTCTTACCTCAGTAAGCATTGAGTGTTCATGTCAAAAGGTGAAGATTAAGCATTTAATGATCACAAAAAATTTTTGCTAAATAAATGGACCTCTTGCCTCAGTAAGCAGTGAGTGTTCACGT
This sequence comes from Bretschneidera sinensis, assembly GCA_023935145.1. Classification (NCBI taxonomy): domain Eukaryota; kingdom Viridiplantae; phylum Streptophyta; class Magnoliopsida; order Brassicales; family Akaniaceae; genus Bretschneidera; species Bretschneidera sinensis. The sequence continues at coordinate 108,132,368 of CM043701.1, read as the reverse complement.
CAAAATATGGGGATTTTTGCTTGGAAGCATTAAGACCTGTTAGTTTCGTAGCTTTTTTGACTCGAGTTAATAAGTCCTTAGGGGTATCTTCACACCTAATGCCCTAGAATCATCTAGTTTAGGAGTCATTGGCTAAACACTCGCTACAAGAGTCAATTAGAAAGCTTAATGGAACTCAACATGGCAAAGAACTCATGATGAAAGAAAAAGAAAAGAAGTAAAAACTATGCCATTTTTGTTTCGTCTAACAAGGAATTTGATGAAGGTTTGGACACCGAAACACTATACATTAGAAATATTTTGAAGTTCCATCTTTTATATGCTAATCCACCACATACACTAAGTTAACTTGTGATGCCTTAAGCTAGCCTTGTGTAAGTAACATGAACTTTTAAAACTCTTATTCACTGCAAAGATGTGTTTATATTTTAAACTTGCTCATGAATAAATATCATGAATGATGAATTTATATTTATGTCTTTGTTTTTCATTTAGTTTTTAAGTTTCATATTGCTAAGGGACTAGCAATATGTAAGTTTGGGGGTGTGATAAGTGCTTAAATATTCATATTTAAGCCCTTTAATTTATATTTGTTAAAGCTTTAGTATGCGTATTTTATGTTATTTTACTTCCTTTCTGTGTTTTATGGGTTTTTATAGGTTCTTGGAGAAAAGGAAGCATTTTGGAGCTCAAAGAGCAAATATGGAAAATCTATCAGTTGCTTAGTGCGATCGAGCGCACCAGTGCCCAGCGCCCAAGCCAAGATCGAACGCAATCTGTGCTCGCACACAAGAAGAAGGTTGCGCTCGAGCGCAAAAGGAGCTGCAATCGAGCGCACACGTACGACAGTGAACAGTAAAAATGGCATAACCTGTTTTGGAAATAAGGGTTAGAGCCTTGTTTTGGAAATTAGGGTTTCCAAGTATCCTTAGAACCCTATAAATAGACTTGTAAAACACAGAAACAACATCTTCCTTTTAGTTTGTTTTTGTTCGGGGAGATCGGAGAAGGAAACTGTGGAGGAGAATTGACGACTCTTCTCTCGGGTTTCTTCTTTCTTTTATTTTTATTATGTGTACCTAAACTTTTAGTAAGGGCTTGGTTGAAGCCCTAATTATGTTTACTAAATAAATTCAGTATTGGCACCTTTGCGATATTTATGTTGTGTTGCTTAACTTGATTAATATATGTGTTTTATTTGAATTCCTCATATATTTGTGTCTGATCAACGTATACATGTGGTATGGATTAGTTAGTTGAATCAATTTGGATGACTGAGTCCTTGGTTTAACATTAGTAACAAAAGATATCAACGCCGGATTCTTGGGTTAATCAACATGGGAAACTAGAAGTAGATACCATGCCCTAGATCCCGTGTGGTTGTCAATTTCCATAGATCCTATGCTCTCTTAAGGAACAACTCAGTATATGCCATGCTGAATCCCTTGAGAGAGAAAAGAGTTAGAGTAGATACCATGCCTAACTCGTTGCTTAGGGAGATCAATAGCTTAAGGAGTAGATACCATCCCCTTAGGTTGGCAAACATTAGGTATTCATGACATAAGTAAAGCATTGGCATACTGTTTTGTTGTGGTAGCATGATTAATGGTGGATATTAAGTCCCTATGCCTTTATCTTTATTATTTCAAACTCAATATTTATTTCTCTTGTTTTTATTTCATTATTTCGAAACTAATTCTAAATCGAACTTTATTAATCTCTGTGGAGATGATCTTGCATTCGCACACTATGCTACTGTTGACCTTGTGCACTTGCAAGTAAAACAAGTACGATTATTTGCTTATTTATTTAGGTAGATAATTGCACAACAGAACTCGAAATGTTACCATCTTCCTAAAACAATCTTCTGAGGCGTTATACTTAGCTAACCAATCCATACCTCAGATCAAGTCAAAGACCTTCATCTTCAAGGGTAATAAATCAACCTTATGTTCTCTATCCCCAATGTTCACAACATAGTCCCGGAACATCCATTGGATTTCCACCTTCACTCCTATAGGAATCTCAACAATCATGATCTTATGCAAACGTGTTCTAGGTACATCAACACATATAAGAAAAGAAGTAGAAACAAAAGAGTGTGTTGCACCAGGATGAATTAACATTCTAGCATTTCTACCCAAAAGAGAAATCATACCAGTCACCACTTCAGGTGTGGCCTAAGCATCCTGCTGAGTGATTGCATAAACACGACCTTGCCCTCTCTGACCTTGACTAGCATCCCCTCTGCCTGTCGTGACCCCTCGGCCTTGACTACCATTCCTATCACCTCCAGTCCCACCGCCTCGACCCACTTGGCCCCGTCTGGAGCCTCTAGCTGTACTCACACTACCAGTTGGCTTAAGTCTTGACCAACAATATGCTCCCACATGACCACCCTGACCACACACAAAGTATACTGCACTTTGCAACACAAGACAGTCCCTTTGAATATGTTCAGCTGATTCACAATGATGACACAACTTAACATTACAATCTCTAGATAAGTGACCCATCTAACCACACCGAAAGCATCCTTTAGTATTCATTCCTAATATTGTATCACTTCCTTTACCTTGTGCACTTCCTCCTCTGACTTGAGTTCTTAAAGGAAATGATTGTCCAGCAGTTCTTTGAATTCATCCCACTGAACTTTGTACTACAGATCCTGCTGGTTCACTTTGAAGACCTTGACTCATCTCAAATGGCTTAATTCCCATACTTTGCCCTATTTGGGAAACTGATTTACTTCGCTGAAAAGGATGACCACCTCGGACTCCAAACCCATAACTACTTTCCCTAGCACTTTCTGACTTGCTCCTCTTTTGTTGATCTCGACATCCCTTCAACTCTATTATGTCTTTCTCTACAAGTAGTGTTTTATCCACCAGTCTTGCATAGTTTGGGTGATCCAAATACGAAAGACGAGTACAAATTTCATAATTCAAACCATCAAGGAATCTCTTACACTTTCTTCCTTTAGTGCTGATTAAGTTTGGTGCAAATCTAGACAGGGTAATGAATCTCGCATCATATTGGGTTACTGACATAGCACCCTGTTTCAAGAAAATAAAGTCCTTCTCCATTTGAGCCTTAACAGATTCTGGGAAATATTTGTCATGGAATACTTTCTTAAACTTCTCCCAAGTCAATGGTTCATCAATGTCCCCCAATAGTCTAAGAAGTATGTCCTCCCACCAATTTGCTGCCTCTTCTTCCAACTTAAATGATATGAACGCGACTTTTTGTCAGTCCGACACTGGCAGTACCCTAAATAGACATTCCATCTTTTTAATCCATGCCTCGACATCTAGAGAGTTTTCAGCACTTCGAAAACTCGGTGGCATCAACTTGTTAAAGCTATTAAACACATCCCCTTCTATTTCTTGCCTCAATCCATCCTCCCCTAAAGTTTTACCGTGTGCTATAGGAACATCTGCGTGCTCTTCTAGAAAATCTGGAGCTCGTCTATTTTGTTCTTCCAATCTACGCTCTAGCTCCCCAATTCTACTCAATGCTTGGGCTAAAGCTTCCCTTAACTCATCCCTTTCTATAGCAGCATCTCTCACATTCCCACAAGTAGCACCGGTTGCACTACCAACATGTTCTTCCTCAGAGACTTTAGGTTAAAAATTTTCTTCCACCCTATGTAACTAAGGTCATCCACGCCCTCGAGTTGGAACACGACCCCTTCCTTGGGCATGCTCTCCTCCCCGAACTCTACCTCTCTTTGGTCCATGAGGCATCCTCGAATCCTACACAAAAGATCTCATTTAGATACAAAAACACTAGACTTTTACGGTCTATAGAATCTTAAACCTAAAGCTCTAATACCAAAATTGTAACGAGCCATCCTGAGCGGGCCCACTCAGGATGGTGTCAATTACCTTTCAGAATCGAGCACCTGGACACACAAATATATATTACAATGTAACAACATCATATATATGTAGTTAAGATCATACAGTTATTACAACTATAAGGTTGTAGCTTTACAAGGTGTCTAAAGAGACATAGCCAACCGGTTACAACTTCACAGCCCTCATGTTCTCTTAAGGAATAACTCAGTATACACCCATGCTGAATCTCTTAAAAGAGAAAAGAATTAGAGTACACACCATGCCTAACTCATTGTATAAGGAGATCAATAGTCTAAGGTGTGGGCCAAGCCCTTAGGTTGGCAACCATTAAATATTCATGATAAGGCTAGAGCATTGGCACCTTAGTGGGAAAGTATAATTAGTGGTGGATATCGTAGTCCTATATTCTCATTATTATTACTCACTCACAATCAAACAGTTATTTCTCTTTTTACTTTAAAGAAACTAATTCTAAAACGAAATTCACTAATCCCTGTGGAAATGATCTCGCACTTGCACACTATGCTATCATTGACCATGTGCACTTACAAGTAAAACTAGTATGGTTATTTGCATATTTATTTAAGTAGATAATCGCTCCAACAAGTTTTGGCGTCGTTGCCGGGGATTGCGCTAAATTTATTTTCAAAATTGATTTCTTGTTTAGTTTAATTATCATTATTTCTTTTTTTCGTTCTATTATATTCTTATCTCAAGAAATTTTTTAAGTTTCTGTTTTTATCTTATTTTTTTCATTTCATTAAAACCTTAATCAATTTTTCTTTTCTGTTTCAGGTACTTCAGGAGGGCTTTCTGTGCCACTTGCGATCGAGTGCACCCTCTTGTGCAATCGATCGCAATTGAGGCAGAGAGTTACCCGAGCAGCAGTGTTTGACTGCAGCATTTGTCTAACTGCCACCGATTCATGCACGGACGTCAATCCAAGCATCTAGAATTCCTTCCCCTTGACACCAAGCTTGAGCGAACTATCAGACAAAGGCTCAAAGATAACTTAAAAGAGGTAGAAAGAGGAATTGAGGAAGAAATACCAATGTCAGAACAGATAGCCGAGCAGCAACCACCTAAGCGGAGGCCGATGAAGCAATCCTTCATCCCACAGAACCTCGATCAACCATCATGCATTACATATCAACCTGAGGCGGAAAGAAACTATATATCTCCGCAGATACTCAGTGCACTGACTCACTTTAGGGGGACACCTAGTGAGGATCCACATTTGCACCTTTGAGAGTTCTTCAACCTTTGAAAATTCTAGCACATCCGAGGCTTAGACCAAGAAGGAATAATATTAATTCTTTTCTCTTTTTCCTTGAAAGATAATGCTAAATTATGGTATAATTCTTCACCTGCAGTTTCTATCCACACTTGGGAGGAGATGGATAGCAAATTTTTAAGGAAGTTCTTCCCAGCCCAAAAGACGAGGCAAATGAAGAAGGAAATTCAATCCTTCCAATAAAAAGATGGAGATCTATTCTTCGAAGCCTGGGGACACTTCAATGAGCTTTTACTCAAATGCCTACACCATAACCTACCTCAAGACGAACTAGTACAAGCTTTCTATGAAGGTTTGAATGACACTAACAAAAATATTGTGGATTCAGGTTGTGGAGGAGTGCTAATGGAGAAAAGCAGCGAAGAAGTGATAAAACTCTTTGAAACCCTAAATGAACACACGCAGCAGTTCTTCTCTCAAGGTAGACATGTAACCAAGAGTAAGGGTATGTATGAGGTAAACTTGCATGGAGGATTGTCTCCTCAAATAGCTGCAGTGGAGAGGAAGCTAGACCTATTGGTTAAAGCTATGGCTGCCCAAAACACCTCAACTAGCCCACTAGCTGCACCACTCCAGGTATGTGCCATTTGCTTACAATTTGATCATAATACTGATACATGTCCCTTATATTCATCTGCAGATCATGAGCAAGCAAACTTTGTGAGACCAAATAATTATCCGCCGAAGAACAACCCTTATGTAAACACATACAACCCTGGATGGCGGAATCACCTAAATTTCTCGTGGAGCAACAATCAAAACAGCCAAGAGTAGCAAAGAAACTTCCAACCAATAGCCCAATAAGTTCCTGAACCAAAGAAGAATGACCTCAAAAGTCTTATGAGACAATTAGCATCTCAGCAGCAACAACTCCTGAGTACACATGAATAATTCATGGAAGAAACAAGGCAATTTCGGACTAAAATGAGGAAAATCACTACAAAACATGATCAAGCCATCCAAGGACTAGAGGTACAAATGGAGCAATTGGCCAAGGAACTGAGTACCAGAAAGCAAGGAGAGCTTCCAGCCCAGCCACTACCAAATCCAAGAGGACATCAGTAACTGAATGCTGTAACAACCTTAAGAAGTGGTAAGATCATCGGCACCAATAAGCCTACACGAACATCTCCAGACCAAGCCTCCACATCTAAGGAGCATGAGACGGTAGCCTTGACCGAAGAGGTGAGTGTTGTACTATTAAGAAAATTATCACCGAAACTAAAAGATCCAGGTAGTTTACTATTCCTTACAGGCTAGGTGAACAGCTTTTTGAGCATGCATTGTTGGATCTGGGAGCGATGTCAACTTGCTACCATGCAGTGTATTCGAGACACTAGGTTTGGGCGAGCTCCAACCAACCTCCATTACTTTGTAATTGGCCGACAGAAGCATCAAACGACCGAGAGGTATCCTTGAGGAAGTTTTGGTAAGAGTAGGTAAATTTATTTTACCTGCTGATTTTATTGTGTTAGACATGAAGGAATGCTATATGCCTATACCACTCTCTATCATCTTAGGGAGACCATTTATGATCACTGCTGACATGAATATTAATGTAAAAAGGGGCATTATCACTATGAGAGTAAATGATGAAGAGATAGAATTCAAAATATTTAATACACTAGACTCCACTAAAACTGATGATGAGTGTTATAATGTTAGCTTCATGCAAGATATTGGTGAGAAAGTTTCTAAGATCCATTACACTGTTCCATTGGAGACCATCCCCAACCATGCTGACACGAGATTGGACATTAGGCCAGAGGATGATAACGTGATTAAAGATGTTAATGGAGCTGTGCACACCATCAAGAACACACCCAAGCCTTCAAGTAAGTGTAATCCTCAAATTAAAAATCTTAAACTTACTAATACTATTTTTCCCTATTTTATTGACCAGGCACAAAAATTGGAGACAAAGCAGCTGTCAATGGTACTGGAACCACCTGACGTGGGCCCTAAGTGCCTCTTTCAAAGAAAGAAGCTACTATAGAGAGCGCTTTAGCAATTCCACTTGCATAACATATAACTCAAGTGCCTCTATCGAGGTTAGTGGTACTGAGGCCACTACAAGATGGTATGACTGTATCGTTCCTATTTTTACCCTTATTTATTTCTTTATTTTGACTCTTTTTACTATTTACAAATTTTTGTCATGCAATCGAGTGCACACCCCATGTGCTCAAGCGCCCTCTTGCCCTGCACTCTAGTGCGCGTGAGTGCATCACATTAAGCAATTGTGCACTTCACAAATGCACTCGAGCTCACTCGGGGCAGAGAAAGCACGTGATATTTTTATTCACACTTCACTCACAACCCCACTTTTCTCACATTACGCTCCAGCACACTTTTTCCTCTGGTCTATCGCACTTGCCATCACCAACCATTAAATTTATTGAAAACCTCCCATTCACCTCCAGCAATCCACACCACCACCACTCATATCACCCATCCACAAGACCATCTTCCCCTGAAATTCCCCGAATCCAACACGGTATGCAAACTGATTTTTGCTCCACTTACATGGACACCATTACACACAGTTCTTGATCTTTAGTTTTCATATTCATATATGTTTATCTTGTGTGTTGATTGGGTATTTTTATATTTATGGGAGGTTTGGCTCAACGGTGTGTAATTTCTACAGCTTCTTTTTTTTGTTGCACATAAAGTATTCGACCTGTTGCCTAACCGAGTGCGATCGAGCGCTAGGAATTAACAATCGAGCGTAGCTCAATCTGTGCGATCAAGCGCATCATCAACTGCGCACGAGCGCATTACACCAGAAGCAACACTGTTTTTATTTTCTCACAACATATGGCTTCAACATCCCGAGCTTCCAGCAGCCGCCACCAGGCATCCCGGTCCAGTTTCAAACAATGTGAAATACTGTTTGAAACCACATTTAATATAAAGGAGGACTTCAAGAGTTTGGACGCCACAAGATAGGCAGTCCAAGAGTTCAAAACCCGGGGTCTCAAGCGGCTATTCAAGCCGGTCTGTTCGACGGCATACACTCGATTTGTGGTCAGTTTCTATGAGAACCTGACCTACAACTGCACCAGACTAGAGATCTTATCTTCTTCAGTCTAGAGCAGATACATAGAGTTGACCACCACTGACATAGCCGGTTCTTTACACTGCCGTGACGAGTCCCCACCGGAAGCCAGCCATATGGAGGAACAACCTGACCCGTTTCCTCTACCACAAATCATAGAGGACATGTGTGTGAGCCACTATGCAGACCACCACAACAATGCGGAGAACCGATCGAGGTTGTCTCCTCGTTTATGGTTCGTTGACTCAGTCTTGCAGCGTAATATGTGTCCTTTGGGGCACAAGACACAGAGGCAGGATCAGTTTCTATAGGCTCTCTACACTTTTCACCGAGATCATTGGTACTCCATCCCAGTGGTTATATAGAATCAGATGCATAAGTTTTGGGACGGGGTGCATAACCGGTAGACGACCACAGCTAATGCCTGGGGCCTTCCTTTCCCCTTCTTGCTCAGTCACATCTTCAAGAAAAAGAGGATTAGAGGCTCCTCTATAGACGGCCCGGTTAGTGATCATCCCTTCTTTGGGAGAGCCCAGTGGAGCCTCAACTAGTCTTATATGCCCCGAGGACCACGGGCGCAGATTCCAGCTGCAGAGCCGGTGATAGATGATCCGATGGAGGCCGAGCATCCATCAGTGAGCCCTACATGGGAGGAGAACTAGCCAGACATGGGATCCATGGAGTATCGACACCTTTTAGATGAGTTGTCTTCCTTCCATTGTGAGCTATCCGACATCCACCGGGAGGATCGTGAGGCAACCCATTTGATCCATCAGCTGATCGATGGGTTAGAAGCACAGTTTACACGAGGGGAGGAGATGCTACAGGTCATCGTTGACTGCCTGCCTCTTGCACCCGGTACCTCTTCGACTGCACCCACAGATGATCAGCAGTGAGAGGATACCCTGTCTGGCTGAAGATGTAAAACTTAGTGCTCATGGGAGGCACCCCAGACATATCCTTTTCATTTTAGTACTTTTCTTTTGTTTATGTTTATATTTACATTATCTTTATTTCTTGCTTTCCAGAACAACATTTCTTTTTCTTTGTCAGATACTTAGTGCGTGCATCCAGTTCAAGTTTGGGGGCGTGTTACAAGCAAAGCAAGCAACCTAGTTCTCCATCTCCTAGGTCAGATCTTTCAATGCCATACACACATTGGGGACAATGTGTACTTTAAGTTCTGGGGTAGTGGAAGATACTGTTACACACACACACACACTTGAAACGCATGCACACACTAGGTCCCAATTTTTTTTAGAAAAGATAAATACATGTTCATTTGGTAACAAAATTTTTTGATTGATTTAAAAATATGATAAAACTTCATTAGTAAGCTTAAAATCTAGAACACATAGTCTTGTAATAAGATTTTTACAAAGTTTAATTACCTACCTCAAGGCACCTAAGAATTCACGAGTTTGATCCAGATTTGCACGAGCACATTTAGCACGCATTGGTGTGGGGTATGACATATAATTCTTTTGTATATGTTTCCATAACCTAACTGTAATCGGATAACTTGTTTAAAAGAACACTTTGGCATAAGAAAAATAAAGAAAAATGTTCATCATGCAAAAAGAAAATAAAAAGCTTCCAATGATTATTAAAAACTTCCCACTGAGTAACTGGATCTCTTGCCTCAGTAAGCAGTGAGTGTTCACGTCAAAAAGTGAGAAGTAATCTTTTAATGATCATAATAAAAATTTCCGTTGAGTAATAGAGCCTCTTGCCTCTGTAAACATTGAGTGTTCACGTCAAAAGGTGGGAATTTCATTTAGAAAAATTAAAACCTGTTAGTTCTGTAGCCTTTTTTACTCGAGTTAGTAAGTCCTTAGGGGTGTCTTTACACCTAATGCCCTAAAACCGTCTGGTTTGGGTGTCATTGGCCAAACACTTGTTACAAGGGTCAATTAGAAAGCTCAATGGAACTCAACATGGCAAAGATCGCATGATAAAAGAAAAAGAAAAAGAAGCAAGTATTATGCCATTTTTGTTCTCTTTGATAAGGAATTCGATAAAGGTTTGGGCACCAAAACACTATACACTAAAATTATGTGGAAGCCCCATCTTATATGTGCTAATTCATCACACACAAATCAAACTTGCAATGCCTCAAGCCAACCTTAGGTAAGTAATATGAGCTTTTGAAAATCCTTTTTCAATACAAAAAAGTGTTTTTATTATAAGTTTACTCATGAACGGTTATCATGATTTTACGCACAACCCAAATTTTTGAATAACATGAAAATAAATTTATCTTTCATTTTGTTCCAACATAGTCTTTTGTTTTGTATTGCTAAGGGACTAGCAATATGTAAGTTTAAGGGTGTGATAAGTGCTTAAATAGTCATATTTAAGCCCCTTAATTTACTCTTGTTAGACTGTTTATTTATCTATTTCAGTAGATTCTACTTCGTTTTCGTGTTTTATGTGTTTCTCACAGGACTTGGACAAAAAGATGATATTTTGGAGCTTTTAGGAGTAAAAGTCAAGTTCTGCCATCCAGCAAGGTGTGCTCGAGTGCACCTCCTTTGTGATCGAGCGCACAGGCACACGAGCACACTTAAAGAAGGCTCGAATGCACACATTCGCTCGAGCACATACCGCACACGATCAAGCGCAATCATCGCAGAGGCGGCAGACCCAGATAAGGAAAGAAGTCTCTGGATTTCAAACAGGAAATTAGGGTTTCGGGACACCCTGAGGGCCCTATAAATAGCCCTATAAAACACATAAAACTCACCTTTTGTTTTAGTCTCAAAGTAGAAAGCTTAGGAGAGGAATTGACAACTCGTCTCCCAACGTTGCCAACCTAAGGGCTTGGCCCACACCTTAGGTTATTGATCTCTCTATGCAACGAGTTAGGCATGGTGTATACTCTAACTCTTTTCTCTCTTAAGGGATTCAACGTGGGTGTATACTGAGTTGTTCCTTAAGAGAGCATAAGGGCTGTGGAGATCGACAACTGATAAGTGCTTAAATATTTATATTTAAGCCCCTTAATTTACATGTGTTAAGCTCTTTATCTATATGTTTTAGTCTGTTTTACTTAATTTTGTGTGTTTCGCATATTTTTATAGGTCTTGGAGAAAAAAGAAGCAGTTTTGGCACTTAAGGGAAGAAGCCTGGAAATCCTGGAGCAGCTTCTGGTCAAAGTGCGATCGATCGCACTACTGCATGCGATCGAGTGCACATGCGATCGTTCGCACACATGAAGGACCAAGCGCAGCAATGCGATCGAGTGCACAAGTACGGGCATGAACAGTAAACTACAGAACCCTATTTTGGAAATAAAGGAGTTTTGTGCTTTAGGAAAGTTTAGGAACTCATGAGCCTTCTAGGACTACTCAAGCCCTATAAATACACCTGTAAATCACACAAAAACAATAAATTCTTGGATCACAACTTCTTGGAGATCCTTCTATCTTTTACTTTTAGCTTGGAGAAGGAAACTGTGGAGGAGAATTGACGACTCTTCTCTCGGGTTTCTTCTTTCCTTTATTTTTATTATGTGTACTTAACTTTTAGTAAGGGCTTAGTTGAAGCCCTAATTATATTTACTCAATAAATTTAGTATTGGTACCTTTGCGATTTTTATGTTATGTTGCTTAACTTGATTAATACCTGCTTTTATTTAAATTCCTCATATGCATATGTCTGACCAATATGTGCATGTGGTATGAACTTGTTAGTTAGATCAATTTGGATGACCGAGTCCTGGGTCTGACATTAGTAACAAAAGATATCCACACCGGATTCTTGGGTTAATCAACATGGGAAACCGGGAGTAGATACCATGCCCTAGGTCCGGTGTGGTTGTCGATTTCCATAGATCGTATGCTCTCTTAAGGAAAAACTCAGCGTACACCATGTTGAATCCCTTGAGAGAGAAAAGAGTTAGAGTAGATACCATGCCTAACTCGTTGCTTAGGGAGATCAATAGCTTAAGGAGTAGATACCATGCCCTTAGGTTGACAAACATTAGGTATTCATGACATGAATAAAGCATTGACATACTATTTTGTTGTGGTAGCATAATTAGTGGTGGATATCAAGTCCCTACGCCTTTATCTTTATTAGTTTATCTTTATCAAAATCAACTCTTTTATTATTTCTATTACATTGCGAATATAATTCTAAATCAAAATTCACCAATCCCTGTGGAGATGATCTTGCATTCGCACACTATACTACACTGTTGACCTTGTGCACTTGCAAGTAAAACGAGTGCAATTATTTACCTATTTATTTAGGTATATAATCGCACAACAAGTTTTTGGCGCCGCTACCGGGGATTGTGCTAAATTTCTGTTTAGAATTGTTTCCCATTTATTTTTCTTATTTTGTTCAATTTTATTTTCTTATTTTTCATTAAATATTTTTCTTAATCTGTTTTGTTTTATTTTATTTTATTTTCATCAACTATCTAACTTAATTCTTCGTTTTTGTTATTTTCTTTCTTTTTGTTTCAGGTGTGCATCAGTGCTAATTCTGGCACTGCGATCATACGCAAACCTAAGTACGATCGAGAACACTGGTGCGATCGAGCGCAGTGCTTAGAGCGCTCGAGCGCAAATAGTCCAGAGATTACCCGAGCAGCAGTACTGAAGCTGCTGCATTAAGGTATTCCTACTGATTCCTGCAAAGGCTTCGAGTGAGGAACCCAACCATCCTTCCACTTGATATAGAGAGTGAGCAGATCATTCAAAAGAGGCCTAGAAACAACTTTGAGGAGAAAGAAGAAGAATTTGAGGGTGAAACACCAATGGAACAGCTTTACAACCAACTGCCACCAGAACGGAGACCTATGAAGCAATCTTTCATTCCACAGAACCTCAACCATCCTTCATGCATTGCATATCAACCTAAGGTGAAAGAAAATTATTATATATCTCTGCAGATACTCAGTGCCTTGACTCATTATAGGGGTACATCTACTAAGGATCCATACTTGCACCTTCGAGATTTCTGTGATCTCTGCAAGTTCCAGCATATACGGGGCCTAGATCAAGAGGGAATCAGGTTAATTCTTTTCCCTTTTTCATTAAAAGATAATGCTAAAATGTGGTATCATTCATTGCTTGTAGATTCCATCCATACTTGGGAAGAGCTATCCAGTAGATTTCTAAGGAAATTTTTTTCAGCCCAAAAGACAAGGCAGATGATGAAGGAGATTCAATGCTTCCAATAGAGGGATGGAGACCTTTTCTTCGAGGCATGGGGACACTTTAATGAGCTGCTACTCAAATGTCCACATCACAACTTGCCTCAAGATGAGTTGATCCTAGCTTTCTATGAAGGTTTGAGTGGCATAAATCAAGATATAGTGGATTCTGGTTGTGGAGGTGTGCTGATGGAGAAGACTAGTTAAGAAGCCATGGAGTTGTTTGAGACATTAAGTGAGCACACCCAACAATTCTCCTCGAGAGATAGACAAGGAATTAAAAGCAAGGGTATGTATAAGGTGAACTTTAATGATGGATCTTTGAATCAAATGGCTGCTATGGAAAGAAAGCTAGACATGCTCATAAAAGCCATGGCTAATCAGAACAACTCACCTAGTCCACAGTCTACACAACGCCAGGTATGTGCTATATGCTCTCATTTTCATCATAATACTTATACTTGTCCTCTGTATTCAACTACAGATCAAGAGCAAGCAAATTATGAGGGACCGAACAGCACATATGCAAATACCTACAATCCTGGATGGCAGAACCACCCCAACCTCTCATGGAGCAACACTCAAAATGCTTTGAATCTTCAAGGACAGCAGCGACACTTCCAACCAGCAGCCCAACCAGTACCGAAATCAGAAAATAGTGACCTAGAGAGTCTTATGAGGCAATTGATGACTGAACAAAGATAAACCACTACGAAATATGAGCAAGCCATTCAAAAACTCGAGGAACAAATGGGGAAATTGGCTAAGGAGCTAAGTGAAAAAAAGTTGGGTGAACTTCCAATCCAACCACTACCTACTCCAAGAGGACATCAACAACTAAACGCCATGACAACTCTAATAAATGGTAAGATCATCGGAGCTGATAAGCCTGCACAAGCATCCACATCAAAGGTAAGTGAGATGGAGAAGGTAAATGGTGAGAAGGTTGAAATCAAAAGATATAATGCATTAAAATTACCCCCAGATAATATAAAATGTTTTAATGTATGCATGACACAAAGTGTTGTTGAGGAAGCTTTTCAGGTCCATCACATTGATCCACTAGAAACCGCTCTTACCTATAGTGTCCCAAGATCGGATATTGAGCCCAAATGCAAGGATGTTACTGATGACATCATTGACACTAGGCACCTCATTGAAGCCTCTCCAAAGCATCAAAGTAGGTACACTAATCCATTTGATATTCATGTGCCTACTAATATTATTTTCCCTTTTATTGTACAGGCACCTAACTTGGAATTCAAGCAGTTGCTAGAACACTTACCTTATGCTTATATGGGATAGAATAAGACACTTCCTATGCTAGCTGCTACCACTCTTACTTTTGGGAAAAAATAAGGCTTTGTCTGGCTGAAGACGTTAAACTTAGCGCTCATGGGAGGTACCCTAGACTTATCCTTTTCATTTTAGTATTTTTCTTTAATTTATATTTATATTTACATATCTAGTATTTATATTTCTTGTTTTCCGGAATAATGTTTATTTTTCTTTGTCCGGTACTTAGTGCGTGCATCCAGTTCAAGTTTGGGGGCATGTTACAAGCAAAGCAAGCAACCTAGTTCTCCATCTCCCAGGTCAGATCTTTCCATGCCACACACATTGGGGACAATGTGTATTTCAAGTTTGGGGGTAGTGGGAGATACTAGATACTATCACACACGCACTTGAAACACATGCACACACTAAGTCTCAGTTTTTTTTAGGAAGATAAATGCATGTTCTTTTGGTAAACAAAAATTTTGGTTGATTTAAAAATTTGATAACACTTCATTAGTAAGATTAAAAGCTAGAACACATAGTATTGCAATGGAAATTTTACAAAGTTTAGTTACCTACCTCAAGGCACCTAAGAATTCACGAGTTTGATCTAAATTTGCACGAGCACATTCATCACGTATTTGTGTGGGGTATGACATATAATTCTCTTGTATATGTTTCCATAATCTAACTTTAATCGGATAACTTGTTGAAAAGAACACTTTGGCATAAGAAAAATAAAGAAGAAGAAAATATATATATATAAAGAGAAATGTTCATCATGCAAAAAGTGATCAAAAAGCTTTCCACTGAGTAACTGGGCCTCTTGCCTCAGTAAGCATTGAGTGTTCACGTCAAAAGGTGGGAATTTCACTTAGAAACATTAAAACATGTTAGTTTTGTAGCCTTTTTTATTCGAGTTAGTAAGTCCTTAGGGGTGTCTTTACACCTAATGCCCTAAAACCATCTGGTTTAGGAGTCATTGGCTAAACACTCGTTATAAGGATCAAATAGAAAGCTCGATGGAACTCAACATGGCAAAGATCGTATGATGAAAGAAAAAGAAAGAAGAAGCAAGTATTATGCCATTTTTGTTCTCTTTGGTAAGGAATTCGATAAAGGTTTGGGCAATGAAACCCTATACACTAAAATTATGTGGAAGCCCCATCTTATATGTGCTAATTCATCACACACAAATCAAACTTGCGATGCCTTAAGCCAACCTTAGGTAAGTAACATGAAACTTTTGAAAATCCTTTTTCAATACAAAAAGTTGTTTTTATTATAAGCTTACTCATGAACAGTTATCATAGTTTTATGCATAACACAAATCTTTGAGTATCATGGAAATGAATTTATCTTTAATTTTGTTCTTCATGTAGTTTTTAGTTTTGTATTGCTAAGGGACTAGCAATATGTAAGTTTGGGGGTGTGATAAGTGCTTAAATATTCATATTTAATCTCCTTAATTTACATGTGTTAAGCTCTTTGTCTATATGTTTTAGTCTGTTTTACTTCATTTTGTGTGTTTCGCATGTTTTTATAGGTTTTGGAGAAAAAGGAAGTAGTTTTGGCACTTAAGGGAAGAAGCCTGGAAATCCTGGAGCAGCTTCTGGTCAAAGTGCGATCGATCGCACTACTGCATGCGATCGAGCGCACATGCGATCGTTCGCACACATGAAGGACCAAGCGCAGCAATGCGATCGAGCGCAAGACCCATGCGATCGAGCGCACATGTACGGGCATGAACAGTAAACTACAGAACCCTATTTTGGAAATAAAGGAGTTTTGTGCTTTAGGAAAGTTTAGGAACTCATGAGCCTTCTAGGACTACTCAAGCCCTATAAATACATCTGTAAAGCACACACAAACAATAACTTCTTAGATCACAACTTCTTGGAGATCCTTTCTTCTATCTTTTACTTTTAGCTTGGAGAAGGAAACTGTGGAGGAGAATTGACGACTCTTCTCTCGGGTTTCTTCTTTCCTTTATTTTTATTATGTGTACTTAACTTTTAGTAAGGGCTTGGTTGAAGCCCTAATTATATTTACTCAATAAATTTAGTATTGGCACCTTTGCGATATTTATTTTATGTTGCTTAACTTGATTAATACCTGCTTTTATTTAAATTCCTCATATGCATATGTCTGATCAATATGTGCATGTGGTATGAACTTGTTAGTTAGATCAATTTGGATGACCGAGTCATGGGTCTGACATTAGTAACAAAAGATATCCACACCGGATTCTTGGGTTAATCAACATGGAAAACCGGGAGTAGATACCATGCTCTAGGTCCGGTGTGGTTGTCGATTTCCACAGATCCTATGCTCTCTTAAGGAAAAACTCAACGTACACCATGTTGAATCCTTTGAGAGAGAAAAGAGTTAGAGTAGATACCATGCCTAACTCGTTGCTTAGGGAGATCAATAGCTTAAGGAGTAGATACCATGCCCTTAGGTTGACAAACATTAGGTATTCATGACATGAATAAAGCATTGGCATACTATTTTGTTGTGGTAGCATAATTAGTGGTGGATATCAAGTCCCTACGCCTTTATCTTTATTAGTTTATCTTTATCAAAATCAACTCTTTTATTATTTCTATTACATTGCGAATATAATTCTAAATCGAAATTCACCAATCCCTGTGGAGATGATCTTGCATTCACTCACTATACTACACTATTGACCTTGTGCACTTGCAAGTAAAACGAGTGCAATTATTTACCTATTTATTTAGGTATATAATCGTACAACAGCAACCACACGGGACCTAGGGCTTGGTCCGCTCTCGGTTTTCTATGTTGATTAACCCGAGAATCCGGTGTGGATATCTCTTGTTACTATTTTCGAACCCAAGACTCGGTCATCCAAATTGATTCGACTAACTTATCCATACCACATGCATACGTTGATCAGACACACACAAATGAGGAATTTAAATACAAACAGACATTAATCAAGTTAAACATTCTAACAAGGCTATAGCAAAGGTAATCAATGAATAAATATGTGGTAAAGCATAACTAGGGCTTCAATCGAGCCCTATAAGAGTTTAGTTACACATACTAGTTAAACTAAACATTCTGGATATAATGAAATAAAACAGAACCGAAGAAGATCGTAGTCTTATGTTCTCGTTATTATTATTCAGTCACAATCAAACAGTTATTTCTCTTTTTACTTTAAAGAAACTAATTCTAAAACGAAATTCACTAATCTCTGTGGAAATGATCTCGCACTTGCACATAATGCTATCATTGACCTTGTGCACTTACAAGTAAAACTGGTACGGTTATTTGCATATTTATTTAAGTAGATAATTGCTCCAACATTTGCACCCAAAACTACCTCAAATTCTTGTTGAAAAACAGCTCACAAAACTGCCCAGAACATGAAATTTTTTTCCAGAATTCTAGTTTAAGTTTGTAGTTGAACACTTTTCGAAATTACCTAAAAATCTGCACGAAAAAGCCAAAGGAACAAAACGGGCTGTTCCTCCCCTGGTCGATGCGTGTAGAACACGCGCCACCGTGGCCTGCTCGTGGAGGCTCACCTCCCTGGCTGGAAGACAGCTGATGGTGGCAGAAGAGAGTTTTGGAAGTTTGGGGGCAAAAAGATCTTGAATGGTTGGGTTAAGGCTAGGTCAAAGTTTGGAAGAAAATGGGTTTTTGAGAAAGAAAATTTTCTGGTGCTTTTCCATCTCTCCTTTCTCTCTGCCAAGTTTCTCTTTACCAAATGAGAGATTTCACTCTTCTAGGTTAACTTTTCTCTTATATACTCCCACTAACACTTGACCTTTTATCAATCTACCCCTCCCTTTCTTCTTTTATTAATTTACAAGTCCTTCCTTTAACTTTCCTTCAAGTATTTAAACACCCCCCAAAGTTTTCTTTTGTTTCTTACTTAGAGTTCCCAAAAAAATAAAATAAAAACTGAATTGTAAAAATTAAATTATAAAGGCTTTAAAAAAATTTTGGATTCTACAATGCATCATAAGCTTCAATCTTTTAGTAGTAATTGTATCATTTGGATTGAAGTTCAACTTGTTTTTTGTTCCTGAGATTAATAGTTTATATCATGAAAATAGGCACATGGATACAATTCCTAGCTTTAGATATGCATAAAATAAATTATTTTTATCAAGCGTCTTTATTACTTTTCAAATAAGAAAAGGCTTGAGCCCTGAGATTTCAACGCATTATGGTTAGTTTATACCCATGATGACTTGGGCTGTTAACTCTGGTGGAAAATTTCCGCAAGAACACTCTTGATTTTTACAAGTGCATATTGCACAGCTAGGATCACAGAAACCTTTGCAATCATTGTCAAAATTAGGGCCCTTTTCTTACCTCAGCTCCCAACAGCAAACCTGTCATTAATATTTCTAGTATTATTAAATTATCAAAAAAGAAAATTTTAAATAAAAAATAATACTAGCAAATTTTTATATTATTCTTAATATCACCGTTTTTGTAATTAAGAAAATAATACATATATCTAACTCAATAAAAATAACATTTGTTTTTTGTTATGATAAAAAAAATAATAATTAGACAACAATAAATATGTACACTTGAGTAAAAATATATGTAACTCTCTCTCCAAATTCATGGAATGATATGAAAAAAAATAATTAAGATGGACATATCTAGAGATATAATACGTATAGAAAGAGATACCATTTACCAGATATAACGATTAAAAACATGATCAAGAAAAAGGATTTAGATGAAGTTTTAGCCATATTTTCTAGAGTGTAATTTGTAATATTTTCTACTTGCAAGAAACGATAATAGGTTACTTGAGCTACGTACTCTAATGTCTTAATATTTATAGAGTAGAGGAAAGGTTCCGACATTCATGAGGCATGAGGCCAAATAATCTTCCTTATCACGTAATCATGGTAATGAATGGATTAATGGCTATATATTAACGCAAATATAAAAATATAATCTAATACAATTAATATGGAGGCTAATTTTTCTAAATACAGTTAATACTGTATATAAAAAAAAGAAATAATCTTTTGATACAGTCTCTAAGTCATGATGATGTAATAGAAAAGAGTGTTGATATTGGAACACCCGTTTTAAACACTATTTTGAACATCCGAGTAGTTGAGTAGTAACAATGTGACATCTGTTAAAAATTCACTTGTGATTTACTAATTTACCCCCCTAAAACACTATAACGACTCTATAGCTAACGCGCACTGCAACTAGTCGAACCAGCCGTTTAAGCGGTGTCCATTCTGAGTGTCTTAGTATCTATATCGAATAGGAAGTTCTGGTTCATAAGCAATAATGATTAAGATGAAATTATGTAGATGTTAACTTGACAAAATACTTTTTATTAAGCATATAAAACGCCTCTAATGTAGTAATTTTCAAAGTAGAAAAATCCAGATTTTCAGATCTCTTTGGTCTTCTATGTGTTTCCATGATTTTGAAAAGCTTTATTCTCACGTTTTTTTTTATTGTAAAAAATACACAAAAGTATTTACATACCCAATGATTTGACCTTTTTTAATTTTCAAATTTGAGTACCTGTGTTTTTTAGTAAGTCAAACAAAAAATCAATGGGAGGATTCATTTAATCACCGCACGTCAAGTTAATTTGACCGTTGCAATATTTTTCAGTTTTAAATTATTGAACATAAAAAAGGAAAATCTGGTTGAGTTTTAATTTTTTATAAAAATATAAAAGTTAAACAATTTTTCTTATCGATTTTGTCACCATGCTTCAAGTTCATTTGATGGTTGTGTTGGTTTGGCACTTGGGGCTTATAGACTTACGGTCAACAAATATGAGAAAAATAATTTTGGTTGAATTTTTTTTAAAAAAAAAATCAAAATAATGAAAATACACTCATATGGTTTGATCCTTATTTGATTAACAAAAAAAATTCAGATACTCAAAATCAAATTTTAAAACTTTGATACTAAATTTAAACAAAGTCGAACCACATTTGTGTTGGTATTTGTCTAAGGATTAAACGGGTTGAAAAATTCAGCATCAGGTCCAGGTTGTGCGCCGCGGCCTCCAGCAAGTGGAGGAAGTCTTCCTTCAGGTGCACGTCGCGGCACAGACCTGCCGCACCATGGCCTCCAGCAAGGCAACAAGTTTCCCCTCTTCTGAGCCTCAGCACGAGGCACACCTGACACCAATTTTTCAACACTTTGAGATGGTGTGTGGGACTTGGTTAAAACGCATATGATTCCTTAGACTTTTAGAGAACCATAAGTCTTTGATTCTTGAGATCTAAGGGTTGAGATTGATCTCAAAGATTGGATGAGGAAGTCATTTCTCTATATAAAGGGTCTTCTAACAACAAGTGAAGACATCATCATCATCATCATCTCAACAAGAGAGGTGAATGACATGTGAATGTGTGTGAAATAGAACACATGGTGTGTGAGAGTGCAAAGACACAAAACACATAGGAAAGACTCATTCAAGAGAGGCTAGTTGTTTAGAGAGAGAGTAGTATAGATTGGGGATTCAAGAGCTTTGTAATTGGAATTTTCTTGGGGAAAATTCCAGGGAAACACTAGTCTTTATCACTTTCTTTTTCTCTTCTTTCGTTCTTCAAGAACAAGAGGATTCTTGAAGAGATGTTGCTGTAATTATAAGAACTCCATTGATTTAGTGCAAAGAGCTCGGAGGAGCTCACGGGGACGTAGGCACATTGCCGAACCTCAATAATAATTGCTTGTGTTCTTTCTTTGATTGGTTTGATTCCTATTTTGTTTCAGTTTTATTACAAGTCATTCTAGACTTGGGTGTTTGAAAAGATCACAATCTGGAATTCTGCAAGAAGATGATTTTCCAACAGTAGTATCAGAGCTAGAGAAGATACCACAACAGTGGTATCAGAGCTGTGGTTCAACAACAGGGGGTATAGGAGCAAGAACAGGGGGTATCGGAGCAAGACTCCAAGAATCAAAGGTCAACTTCTTGGGTGATTCAAGAAAGGATTAGAGATCAAGATCTTATCGTGTTCTTGCGGTTCAAGAATGGTTTGAGATCAAGATTTGGTCATGTTCTTGAGATTTAGAAGTTGGAAACCAATTGTGGGTGCTGCATAAATCTAGGATTTTCTCCTCAAGATGGGTTCAAACTTCATTGTTGAAAAGTTTAATGGAAAGGGAGATTTTTCCCTTTGGAAACAGAAAATCAAGGCGGTTTTTATGCAACAAAAGGTGGACTTGGTGATTGGAGAAGATGACAATTTTCTAGCAAGTCTCACAGAGGTCCAGCAGAATGAGATGAAGAGGATGGCATATAACACCATCTTTCTGCACATGTTAGATAGTGTCACATGGGAGTGTGGAGACTCGGAAGATCCAGCTGCCATTTGGAAGAAACTAGATGAGTCGTTTCTTACCAAGACTCTCCCTAATAAGAGGTATCTTCTAAAACGAATCTTTGCTTTGGATCCTGATAAAGAGTTGCAAGATAATCTTGATGCCAAGATGAGGGAAGCATCAAGTGGAGAAGGGCTATTCGTTTGAGGAAGGCCAGCAACTCGGTATGGCAGTAACACACATGGCTACTACAGGGATAAATGTAGAGGATAAAGCCATGGGAGAGCGCACTTTAAACTGAGATTTGGAGGAAAGAGATGCTTCTATTGCCATAAGGAGGGCCATTTCAAGAAAGATTGCAAGAAGATGACAAGGGATGAGGGAGGAAGCCATACAAAGAATGGAGAGGCTTCAATTGCCAAGGGAGAACAACAAGATGATGATATTCTTGTTGTGTGCTCAAATATGAGCAAGGGGCAAGAAGGCAGCGAGAGATGGATCTTGGATTCCGTGTGCACTTATCACATGTGCCCTCACAGGGATTGGTTCAAGAATTTCAAGGAAACCAATGATGGAAAGGTTTTCCTGGGGAATGATACTTCTTGCCAAGTGAGGGGGATAGGAGACATCCGATTGAAGATGTCTGATTGAATGACAAGGCTGCTGAGGAACATGAGATATCTTTCAGAGTTGAGAAGAAATTTGATCTCATTGGGGCAGCTAGATTCCATGGGGTACACATGCAATGCAGAGGGAGGAAAGATCAAGGTAACCAAGGGATCTTTGATAATGATCAAAGCAACAATGAAGGATGGTCTCTATGAGATAATCAGAGACACGGAGATCAAGGATCAAGCAGCAAGCTTGATGGCTGAGATGGATAAGGCAGCCCTTTGGCACACTCGCTTGAGATATATGAGCGAAAAGGGCCTACAAGTTCTCAGCAAGAACGGTCTACTTAATGGTGACAAAGTAGGGAAACTTGATTTCTGTGAATGTTGTGTTCTTGGGAAACAATATCGGGTCAGCTTCAACACTGAAGTGCACAAGTCTAAGGGCATTCTTGACTACATCCATGCGGATCTTTGGGGGCCAGCAAGAACACCAACACAGGGAGGTAATCTTTACTTTCTATCTTTAATTGATGATTATTCTAGAAATATTTGGGTTTATTTGCTTAAAAATAAATCAGATGCTTTGAATAAATTTGTGGTGTGGAAAAGACCGGAAGAAACTCAAACGGGCAAGGTAGTTAAGGTGTTAAGAACCGATAATGGCTTAGAATTTTTTAATAAGGAACTTGATCAATTCTGTAAGTTAAATGGGATTCTAAGACATAGAATGGTTGTGAAAACCCTCAGAAATTGGAGTTGCTGAGAGGATGAATAAGACCCTTATAGAAAAGGTTAGGTGCATGATTATGGGATCCGGATTATCCAAATTTTTTTGGGGGGAAGGGCTGTCTACTGCTGCGTATTTGGTTAATAGATCGCCCTCTAGGGCTGTGGATCTTAAGACTCCCGAGGAGATGTGGAGTGGTAAACCTCTTGAGTTGAACAACCTTAAGACTTTTGGGTGTGCTGCATATACACATCAAAGGGATGATAAACTTAACCCAAGGTCTAGAAAGTGTGTGTTTCTAGGATATGGGGAAGGGGTTAAGAGGTATAGATTGTGGTCCTTAGAGAAAAAAGGATTTAAACTCATAATAAGTAGGGATGTCATTTTTAATGAGCATTTATTTCCCTAGTTGGAGAAAACTAACCCTGCCGGGGATAGTGAGCAAACCAATTCAGTATTTGTGGAGCATAGCATCAAGGAATATTCAATTCATGTAAAGAGAGGAAGGCAAGAGAGTTCGGACCAGGTAGAGCCCATTGATGAAGGCCAAGCTCAGGACACTCATGAAGAGACTGAACTAGAAGGGGATGATGCAGCAAGTCAAAATGACTATCAGCTCACAAGGGACCGGGAAAGACAGCTGGTCAGACCACCTTTGAGATACGGTTTTGCGGTTTCAAATGCAGCAGCTCCTTGGACAGAAGGAGGGATAAGTGAACCAGAAACTTACATTAATGCCATGGGACATAAAGATTCGTCAAGATGGAAGCTAGCTATGGAGGAAGAAATGCATTCTTTGAGGAAGAACAACTCTTGGGAATTGGTGCACATTCCAGGAAAACAAAGAGTTGTGGATTGTAAGTGGACTTACAAAGGGAACCCTCCAGGGGATGAATTCCGGTATAAGGCTAGGCTGGTGGCGAAGGGATTCATGCAAAGAGAAGGCATAAATTTCACAGAAACCTTCTCACCTGGACATAAGGTGGAGGAAATGGTGATTATCCTCATCTATGTCGATGATATGCTGTTGGTTGATAACAGCAAGGAGAGGAAAGAAAGGTTGAAATCTCAACTCAGTGAGGAGTTCGAGAGGAAGGATCTTGGCCTTACACAAAATATCCTTGGGATGAGAATAATTCAAGAAAGTGAGAGAAACAGGTTGAAGGTTTCTCAGTCTTCCTACATAGAAAAAGTGATGTATAAGTTTTCTATGGAAAATAGTAAGCCAGTGAAGATTCCTCTTGCTGGTCATTTCAAGTTCTCCAGTGAAAAATGTCCTGGAATGAATTAGGAGAAGAAAGAAATGGATAAGGTCCCTTACTTTAGTACGGTTGGATCAGTCATGTTCATGATGGTAAGCACTAGACCCGACATTTCTCAGACAATTAGAGTTCTCAGCAGATCTGTGAGTAATCCCGGAAATGAGCTTTGGCTTGGGATGAAATGTTTGCTGAGGTACTTGAAGGCTCAGTTGCAGCCAGTGGTAACACTCTCAACATCCGAGGCTGAGTACATAGTGGCTACGGAAGCCATAAAGGAGGCTATGTGGTGCAAAAGGGTTGTTAGAAGAGTAGAAGGTCCTAAAAGAGAAGGTGGTGGTGTATTCGGATAGCCAAAGTGCGTTGCACTTGTGTAGGAACTCGGTGTTCCATAAGAGGACTAAGCATATGGATGATCGGTATCATTTCATTCGGAAAAATGTTACGAAATGATGTATTCATATGGACAAAGTCGTAACGGAAGAAAATCTTGCAGATTTAGGCACTAAAGTTTTACCTCTAAGTAAGTTCAATCATTGTCTTGGACTTCTTAGGATTGGAGTCGGTTTATATAGTGACTCAAGTTGAGTTTGGATCCTGAGTTCTCTGCACAATGGGTTCGGGTTTAATCGCTCTGACAAAGGTAGAGATTGTTGATATTTGTCTAAGGATTAAACGGGTTGAAAAATTCAGCATCAGGTCCAGGTTGAGATCTAAGGGTTGAGATTGATCTCAAAGATTGGATGAGGAAGTCATTGCTCTATATAAAGGGTCTTCTAACAACAACATCATCATCATCATCTCAACAAGAAAGGTGAATGACATGTGAATGTGTGTGAAATAGAACACATGGTGTGTGAGAGTGCAAAGACACAAAACACACAGGAGAGACTCATTCAAGAGAGGTTGGTTGTTTAGAGAGAGTAGTATAGATTGGGGATTCAAGGGCTTCGTAATTGGGGATTCAAGGGCTTCGTAATTGGAATTTTCTTGGGAAAAATCCCAAGGAAACACTAGTCCTTATCACTTTCTTTTTCTCTTCTTTCGTTCTTCAAGAACAAGAGGATTCTTAAAGAGGTGTTGTTGTAATTATAAGAACTCCACTGATTTAGTGCAAAGAGCTCGGAGGAGCTCACGGGGACGTAGGCACATTGCCAAACCTCAATAACAATTGCTTGTGTTCTTTCTTTGATTGGTTTGATTCCTGTTTTGTTTCGGTTTTATTACAAGTCTTTCTAGACTTGGGTGTTTGGAAAGATCAGAACCTGAGATTCCGCAAGAAGGTGATTTTCCAACAATTTTTTTTATTTTTCCTCTATTTTATAACGAGTATAATTCTTCTATGTTGCAGTATCCATTAAACTACCGATCAAAACTCAACGAAATAACCTACACACTAACAAATATGACAATTTCTTCATGCCTGCGTCCTATGAAGACATGAGTTTTACTAGCTCCAACGAGAAGCATGTGCAAAACCAGTTTGGGCAACCAAAAGATATGCATAAACCTTGGCGATACTCATAATTAATGAAATAAATTGCTTTTTTGCCACAAATTTGAATTTTATAATTGTGTTAATGTTGTTTTAGAGAAATTTAAAGTACTAAAAAGAAATTCCAAATGCTAATTTCAGTTAAGATTCTTGTTATGAAGAGCTGGAGATATGATTAGGCATTAATACATGTTCGGTTGCCTAGAAATTACAGGTACAACAATTGAAGGTTGATTGCAAATTCAGTTCCACTAAGGATATTGCGGTGATATTCTCCTTCTCTGTCTTTCTCTCGCTTTCTCAAGCTGGAAAATGATCGTTTGCATCTTTTACACCTAAATTAAGAATTAATACTAGTTTGTTTTTCATTAAAACTGTTTATGACTAAGGTTCACTGAGCCACGTGACTCGTGAGTGATGTGATTAATATTGTGCATAATGTTATCGTCATTTTGTACCCATGATGATTTGGACTGTTAACTCATGCGGAAAATTTTCGCAAGAACACTCTTGATTTTTACAAGTGCATATTGCACAGCTAGGATCACAGAAACCTTTGCAACCATTGTCATTCTCACAAGATGATGGCACCTTTCTTACCTTGGCTCCCAACAGCAAACCTGCCATTAATATTTATAATAATATTAAATTATCATAAGAAGAAAAAATTGAAATAAAATATAGTACTAGCAAATCTTTATCTTTTTGTTTTTATATAACATCATTTATGTAATTATGAAAATAATACATGTATGGTTTTTATGTCTTTTTCATGAGTTTATTACTACCATTATATATCTCACTCAATAAAAATCACAGTTTACTTTTATTATGATAAAAAATAATAATTAGATGAAAACTAAAACGTACACTTGAGTAAAAATACATTTAAATCTCTCTCCTAATGCCTGGAATGAAGAAAATAATTAAGATGGACATATCTAGGAATGTAATACGTATAGAGAGAGATGCCACTTACCAGATGCAATGATTAAAAGCATGACCAAAAAAACAGATTTAGATGAAGCTTTAACCAGATTTTCTAAAGTGTAATTTGCAGTATTTTCAACTTACAAGTAAACAACAATAGGTTACTTGAGCTATGTACTCTAATTCCATAATATTTATAGTGTAGGGGAAAGGTCCTAAACACTCATAAGGCTAGATAATCTTTCTTATCATATAATGGCAATGAATGGATTAATGGAAATATCTTCATGCAAATATAGAAATATAATCTAATACAATTAATATGGATGATTTCTTTCCTAAATTAGGGCAAATAAGAATCTTAATTCTCAAAATGGGAAAGAATGTGGTTAACAAATCCTGTTGACTTGGGATTACGGTTTCCAAAACCACACAATTCCACCCCGGATCACCAGAGTTAAAGATTCTAATCAGACAACCCCAACAAAGAGAACAGTTTCAGTCATATGATTCTTCTCAAAGAGGAAGCAGGGTTTTAGTCACTTAAAGTCCCGCCGACATGGAAATACGGCTTTCAAAGTCTCAAAATTCCACCCCGGATCAACAGGAGTTTAGACTTCAACCAACGAAATCCCCATCAAAGCTAGAGTTAAAGACTCCAATGGTCGTACAATACTACCTTGGACCAGTCAAGAATTATGACTTCAATTCGACAATCCCTAACCAAATAGGGATTGTGACTTCGATCAAGCAAATGCTCCCTAAGTATGAAAGCAAAGGCTTCTAGAACCATGCAGTTTGACTCCAGGTCAAAAAGAATGATGACTCCAATCACGTTTACCTTTTTCCAAAAAAACATCGACTACACCCAACGAATTCCTCTTGACATGAAAATAAGTGCTCTTGGAGTCTTACAAGCTCTCAGTTCAAACAAGGAACAAGCTTAAAGTACACAATTCTTACCACGAAAGTACTAAGGTTTAAGGCACTCAATCCCCACTAGTGTAGAATTAAAGCTTCAACTAAGTAGTTCCTCACAGAGTGGAAGTAGAACTCCTAGCCAAAGCTATGACTTCTGTCCCATTGAGGTAGCAAGAAAGGCTTCTACTCTCTTAGGAATCTCCTCTATCTTCTTAAGGAGTAGAAGACATATGATCGATGTGATCAAAATTATTCAATCAATTAAGGACCGGACATGTGGCCAGCTACCCTTAGGAAATATAGGGACCAAACCTATTCTGACTGTAATAATGGATATGTCACCATATAGTTTGAAGATTTTGTACTTGACGAAAGAACTCACAATAGTTTGGCACTTGGCAGGCTTACAATCAACGAATATGGGAAAAACAAATTTGATTGAATTTTAATTTTTATTACAAAATAATAGAAAAATACATAAGTATTATATGGTTTGATCTTTATTTGATTAACAAAAAATCTTACGTACTTAAAGCTAACCTTTTCAAACTTTAACACCAAATTTAAAACAAAATCAAACCACGGTACATTTGTTTATTTCCCTCTATCTTATAACGAGTATAATTCTTTTACTTGGTAGTATCGAGTAAACTACCAATCAAAACTCAACCAAATAACCTAACACTAACAAATATGATAGTTTCATCATGCTTGCATCCCACGATACTTGAGCTGTTAACTCTGGTGGGAAGTGAGTGCAAAAACACTTTAAAAGAGGATGGTTCACAAAACCAGTTTGGGCAATCAACAGATATGCATAAACCTTAGCGATACTCATCCCTAGTGCAATATTTGGTTTTTTTGCCACAAATTGGAATTTTATAATTGGCAAATAATTTTGTTAATGCTGTTTTGGAGAAATTTGAATACTAAAAAGAAATTCCAAACCCTAATTCCTGTTAAGATTGTTGTTTTGAAGAGCTGGAGATACCATTTTGTGTTAATGCTTGTTTGGTTGCCTAGAAATTATAGGAACAACAATTGAAGGTTGATTTCATTTTCAGTTCCTCTAAGGATATTGTAGTGATACTCTCTCTCTCTCTCTCTAGCTAGAAAATTATCGGAAGATGTGGTTTAAATTCAAATAAGGTTAAGCCCAAAGTTTCTTTCAATTAATTAAAAGGCCATGCTTCATAAGTTTCAATATTTTAGTAGTAGTTGCATCATTTGGATTGAAGTTCAACTTGTTTTTTGGTCTTGAGATTAATAGTTTATATCATGAAAATAGGCACATGAGATATGCATAAAATAAATTATTTTTATCAAGCATCTTTATTACTTTTCAAATAAGAAAAGGCTTGAGCCCTAAGATTTCAACGTGTTATGGTGAGTTTGTACCCATGATGACATGGGCTGTTAACTTTGGCGGAAAATTTCGCAAGAACACTCTTGATTTTTACAAGTGCATATTGCACATATAGGATCACAGAAACCTTTGCAGTCATTGTCATTCCCACAAAATT
This sequence comes from Bretschneidera sinensis, assembly GCA_023935145.1. Taxonomy (NCBI): domain Eukaryota; kingdom Viridiplantae; phylum Streptophyta; class Magnoliopsida; order Brassicales; family Akaniaceae; genus Bretschneidera; species Bretschneidera sinensis. The sequence continues at coordinate 108,102,925 of CM043701.1, read as the reverse complement.
AGGGCACTTTTCTTATCTTGGCTCTCAACAGCAAACCAGTCATTAATATTTCTAATATTATTCAATTATCAGAAAAGAAAATTTTAAATAAAAATTAATACTAACAAATTTTTATCTTATTCTTAATATCACCGTTTTTGTAATTAAGAAAATAATACATATATCTCACTCAATAAAAATAACATTTGTTTTTTGTTATGATAAATAATAATAATTAGATGACAATAAATATGTACACTTGAGTATAAATATATGTAACTCTCTCTCCAAATTCTTGGAATTATGAGAAAAAAAATAATTGAGATGGACATATGTAGAAATATAATACGTATAGACAGAGATACCACTTACCAGATATAACGATTAAAAACATGATCAAGAAAAAGGATTTAGATGAAGTTTTTGCCATATTTTTTGGAGTGTAATTTGTAATATTTTCTACTTTCAAGAAACGATAGTAAGTTACTTGAGCTATGTACTCTAATGCCTTAATATTTATAGAATAGAGGAAAGGTTCCGACATTCACGAGGCTTCCTTATCACGTAATCATGATAATAAATGGATTAATGGCTATATGTTAACATAAATATAAAAACATAATCTAATACAATTAATATGGAGGATTATTTTTCTAAATACAGTTAATACTGTATATAAATAATAAAAAAAGAAATAATCTTTTGATACAGTCTCTAAGTCATGACGATGTAATAAAAAAGAGCGTTGATATTGGAACACCCATTTTAAACACTATTTTGAACATCCGAGTAGTTGAGTAGTCACAATGTGACAAGTGTTAAAAATTCACTTGTAATTTACTAATTTACCCCCCTAAAACAGTAAAACGACTCTATAGCTAACGCGCACTGCAACGAGTCGCACCAGCCGTTTAGGCAGTGTCCATTCTGATAGTCTTAGTATCTATATCGAATAGGAAACTTCTGGTTTATAAGCAATAATGATTAAGATGAAATTATTTAGATGTTAACTTCACAAAATACTTTTTATTAAGCATATAAAACGCCTCTAGTGTAGTAGTGTTCAAAGTAGAAAAATCCAGATTTTCAGCTTTGATCTCTTTGGTCTTCTATGTGTTTCCATGATATTGAAAAGCTTCATTCTCATGTTTATTTTATTGCAAAAAATACACAAAAGTATTTACATACCCAATGATTTGACCTTTTTTAATTTTCAAATTTGAGTACCGGTGTTTTTTAGTAAGTTAAACAAAAAATCAACGGGAGGATTCATTTAATCAATGCACGTCAAGTTAATTTGATAGTTTCAATATTTTTCAGTTTTAAATTATCGAACATAAAAAAGGAAAACCTGGTTGAGTTTCAATTTTTTATAAAAATACAAAAGTTAAACAATTTTTCTTATCGATTTTGTCACCATGCTTCAAGTTTATTTGATCATTGTGTTGGTTTGGCACTTGGGGCTTATAGACTTACGGTCAACAAATATGACAAAAATAATTTTCGTTGAATTTTTTATTTTTTTTTCTTCAAAACAATGAAAATACACTCACATGGTTTGATCCTTATTTGATTAACGAAAAATTTCAGATACTCAAAATCAACTTTTAAAACTTTGATACTAAATTTAAACAAAGTCGAACCACATACTACATTTGTTTATTTTCCTCTATTTTATAACGAGTATAATTCTTCTATTTTGCAGTATCCATTAAACTACCGATCAAAACTCAACTAGATAACCTAAACACTAACAAATATGACAATTTCTTCATGCTTGCGTCCCATGAAGACATGAGTTTTACTAGCTCCAGCGGGAAGCGTGTGCAAAACCAGTTTGGGCAACCAGAAGATATGCACAAACCTTGGCGATACTCATACCTAATGCAATAAATTGCTTTTTTTGCCGCAAATTTGAATTTTATAATTGTATTAATGCTGTATTAGAGACATTTAAAGCACTAAAAAGAAATTCCAAACGCTAATTTCAGTTAAGATTCTTGTTTTGAAGAGCTGGAGATATGATTTTGCATTAATACATGTTCGGTTTCCTAGAAATTACAGGTACAACAATTGAAGTTTGATTGCATTTTCAGTTCCTCTAAGGATATTGCGGTGATATTCTCCTTCTCTCTTTCTCAAGCCGGAGAATGATCGTTTGCATCTTTTACACCTTCATTAATAATTTAAAACTGTTTACGACGTGACTCATGAGTGACATGACTCATGAGTGACGTGATTAACATTGGGTTTAATGTTAATAGGCAGATGGATGTTTTGGATTGAAGTTCACCTTGGATTTTGGTCTTGAGATTAATTGTTTGTATCGTGAAAATAGGCACATGGATAGAATTCTTAGCTTTAGATATCCATAAAATAGATTATTTTTATCAAACATCTTTATTACTTTTCTAATAAGAACAGGCTTGAGCCTTGAGATTTCAATACATTATCGTCAGTTTGTACCCATTATGACTTGGGCTGTTAACTCCCGCGGAAAATTTTGGCAAGAACACTCTTGATTTCTACAAGTGCATATTGCACAGCTAGGATCACAGAAACCTTTGCAATCATTGTCATTCTCACAAAATGATGGCACCTTTCTTGCCTTGGCTCCCAATAGCAAACCTGCCATTAATATTTATAATAATATTCAATTATCATAAGAAGAAAAAATTGAAATAAAATATAGTACTAGCAAATCTTTATCTTTTTGTTTTTATATAACATCGGTTTTGTAATTATGAAAATAATACATGTATGGTTTTTATGTCTTTTTCATGAGTTTATTACTACCATTATATATCTCACTCAATAAAAATCACAGTTTACTTTTATTATGATAAAAAATAATAATTAGACACTAAAACGTACACTTGAATAAAAATACATTCAAATCTCTCTCCTAATGCATGGAATGAAGAAAATAATTAAGATGGACATATCTAGGAATGTAATTCGTATAGAGAGAGATGCCACTTACCAGATGCAATGATTAAAAGCATGACCAAAAAAACAGATTTAGATGAAGCTTTCACCATATTTTCTATAGTGTAATTTGCAGTATTTTCAACTTACAAGTAAACAACAATAGGTTACTTGAGCTATGTACTCTAATTCCATAATATTTATAGTGTAGGGGAGAGGTTCTAACACTCGTAAGGCTAGATAATCTTTCTTATCATATAACGGCAATGAATGGATTAATGGCAATATCTTCGTGCAAATATCGGAATATAATCTAATACAATTAATATGGATGATTTCTTTTCTAAATTAGGGCAAATAAGAATCTTAATTCTCAAAATGGGAAAGAATTGGGTTAACAAATCCTGCTGACTTGGGATTGCGGTTTCCAAAACCATACAATTCCAATTTGGATCACGAGAGTTAAAGATTCCAATCGTACAACCTCAACAAAAAGCACAATTTCAGTCATATGATTCTTATCAAAGAGAAAGCAGAGTTTTACTCACTTAAAGTCCCACCGACATGGAAATACAGCTTTCAAAGTCACAAAATTCCACCCCAGATCAACAGGAGTTTAGACTTCAACCAATGAAATCCCCAGCGAAGCTAGAGTTAAAAGCTCTGTAAGGACTATGGACACCACATATCTCCACATTGGTATGATATTGTCCACTTTGGGCCTAAGCCCTCATGGATTTGCTCTTGCGTTTTTACCCAAAAGGCCTCATACCAATGGAGATATTTGTCCATCCTTATATACCCATGATCCTCCCCACTTCTAGCCATTGTGGGACTTTGGTTGTATACCCAACAATCCTCCCCTCGAACAAAGGACCACCGAGCCTCCCCTCAAACGATCATCCATCCGTCCACTCTCTACCAACCAGGATTCTCCACTCCACTGCGTTGGAGCACACGCCTTACATGGAGCACCACCTGCCTCGAGAGCTTGCTCTATCCCAGGTCAACTCCTCTTCACTGTGTTATGACAAGGACACATCCATGAAGAATCTGGAGCACACCGCCTGTCAAACCGAGCTCAATCCACGGATCTCATCATGATCTAACCTGGGCCCACCACCTTTTTTTCGGCATTCTGAGGATTCATCCACATGGCTAACTCCGGGGCATGGCTCTGATACCACTGTTGGAAATCACCTTGATAAGATGCCTAGGTGGTAATCTTCCAAACACCCAAGTCTTGAATGACTTGTAGAAAGAATTTCAGCAATCGAACACAAGAACAGAAAATCAAAGAAAGAAAGAAGACAAGTAATTTGTTGTCGAGGTTCGGCAATGTGCCTACGTCCCCGTGAGTTCCTCCGAACTCTCTGCACTATCTCAATGGTTCTTACAAAGTTACAGCAATCCCCTTCAAGAATCCAAGTTCTTGAAGAACCAAGAAGAGAACAAGAAAGTGATAGACCTATTGCAATGCTTTCTATCAATTCTCTACTAACCTCTCTTCTTTACAACCAGCCTCACTACAAGAGTCCCTCTTGTGTTTATGTCTCTCACAAAATTCTCTCTTGTGTTTACAATGATCTCACAATGTCACAACCTGTGTGGTTCTCTCACACACCTTTTTCACCACTTGAAATGAGGCTAGGAAACCCTTTTTATAGCCTCTTAATTCTTGGACAATCTTGTGCATCATTCTTGACCCTTTGATCATGTTCTTCCTTTAATCTCAGCTCTTCATCACTCTCCAAGTGATGCTGTGCATTTTGGTGTGGTGCACACATGATTGGAGAGGTCTTATGCATGCTGGATCATGTGTGCAGCCATGTGCTGTGTGCTGCGGCGTGACCTGATGCTGCCTGCACACCTCCTGCCTGTGGGCAAAAACTTCCACAGCAATGTGTCTGACCTTTCCATGCTCAAAATTGAAGCACACACATGTGTGCAACCTTATAACTTGCTCAAATTTGATGTCCCACAATTGGTTTGGACATTAACCAACTTTAGCCCATGTTTGGATATGTTTTAAACTTAGACAAATAACAACAAGCTCCAACGGTCGTACAATTCTACCTTGGACCAGTCAAGAATTACGACTTCAATTCGACAATCCCTAACAAAATAGGGATTGCGACTTCGATCGAGCAAAGGCTTCGAGAACCACGCAGTTTGACTCCAGGTCAAAAAGAATGATGACACCAGTCACGTTTACCTTTTTCCAAAAAGAAAATCGACTACACAAACGAATTCCTCTTGACATGAAAATAAGTGCTCTTGGAGTCTTACAAGCTCTCAGTTCAAACAAGAAACAAGCTTAAAGCACACAATTCTCACCACGAAAGTACTAAGGTTTAAGCCACTCAATCCCCACTAGTGTAGAATTAAAGCTTCAACTAAGCAGTTCTTCAGAGAATGGAAGTAGAACTCCTAGCCAAAGCTATGACTTCGATCCCATTGAGGTAGCAAGAAAGGCTTCTACTCTCTTAGGAATCTCCTCGATCTTCTTAAGGAGTGGAAGACATATGATCGATGTGATCAAAATTATTCGGTCCACTAAGGACCGGACATGTGGCCAGCTACCCTTAGGAAATATAGGGACCAAACCTATTCTGACTGTAATAATGGATATGTCACCATATAGTTTGAAGATTTTTTACACGACGAAAGAACTCACAATAGTTTGGCACTTGTCAGAATTACAATCAACGAATATGGGAAAAACAAAATTGATTGAATTTTAATTTTCATTACAAAATAATAGAAAAATACATTAGTATCATATGGTTTGATCTTTATTTGATTAACAAAAAATCTTACGTACTTAAAGTTAACCTTTTCAAACTTTAACACCGAATTTAAAACAAAGTCAAACCACGGGTACATTTGCTTATTTCGCTCTATCTTATAACGAGTATAATTCTACTACTTAGCAGTATCGATTAAACTACCAATCAAAACTCAACCAAATAACTTAACACTAACAAATGTGATAGTTTCATCATGCTTGCATCCCACGAGACTTGAGCTGTTAACTCCAGTGGGAAGTGAGTGCAAAAACACTTTAAAAGAGGATGGTTCACAAAACCAGTTTGGGCAATCAACAGATATGCATAAACCTTAGCGATACTCATCACTAGTACAATGTTTGGATTTTTGCCACAAATTTGAATTTTATAATTGACAAATAATTTTGTTAATGCTGTTTTGGAGAAATTTGAAGTACTACAAAGAAATTCCAAACGCTAATTTCTGTTAAGATTGTTGTTTTGAAGAGCTGGAGATACCATTTTGTGTCAACGCTTGTTTGGTTGCCTAGAAATTACAGGAACAAGACAACAATTGAAGGTTGATTGCATTTTCAGTTCCTCTAAGGATATTGTAGTGGTACTCTCTCTCTCTCTCTCTCTCTCTCTCTCTCTCTCTCTCTCTCTAGCTAGAAAATGATCGGAAGATGTGGTTTAAATTCAAATAAGGTTAGGCCCGAAGTTTCTTACAATTAATTAAAGGCCATGCTTCATAAACTTCAATCTTTTAGTAGTAATTGTATCATTTGGATTGAAGTTCACCGTGTTTTTTGGTCTTTAGATTAATAGTTTATAACTTGAAAGTAGGCACATGGATACAATTCTTAGCTTTGGATATGCATAAAATCAATTATTTTTATCAAGATACTTTATTACTTTTCAAATAAGAAAAGGCTTGAGCCCTGAGATTTCAAGGCGTTATGGTCAGTTTGCACAGCAAGGATGACAGAAACCTTTGCAGTAATTCTAATTCCCGCAAAATGAGGGCGTTTTTCTTGCCTCGGCACCCAACAGAAAACCTGTCATTAATATTTCTAATATTATTCAATTATCAGAAAGGAAAAATTGAAATAAAAAATAATACTAGCAAATTTTTATCTTATTCTTAATAACACCGTTTTTCTAATTATGAAAATAATGCGTAAAAGCAATCATGATTAAGATGAAATTATGTAGATGTTAACTTGACAAAATACTTTTCATTAAGCATATAAAACGCCTCTACTGTAGTAGTGCTGAAAGTAGAAAAATCCGGATTTTCAGCTTTGATCTCTTTTGTCTTCTATGCGTTTCCATGATTTTGAAAAGCTTCATTCTCACGTTTATTTTATTGCAAAAAATACAAAATTATTTACATACCCGATGATTTGACCTTTTTTAATTTTCAAATTTGAGTACCGGTGTTTTTCAGTAAGTCAAACAAAAAATCAATGGCAGGATTCATTTAATCAACGCATGTCAAGTTAATTTGATCGTTTCAATATTTTTCAGTTTTAAATTATCGAACATAAAAAAAGAAAACCTGATTGAGTTTTAATTTTTTATAAAAATATAAAAGTTAAACAATTTTTCTTATCGATTTTGTCACCATGCTTCAAGTTCATTTGATCGTTGTGTTGATTTGGAACTTGGGGCTTATAGACTTACGGTCAACAAATATGACAAAAATAATTTTGGTTGATTTTTTTAATTTTTTTTTCAAAATAATGAAAATACATTCATATGGTTTGATTCTTATTTGATTTAAGAAAAATTTCAGATACTCAAAATCAATTTTTAAAACTTTGATACTAAATTTAAACAAAGTCGAACCACATACTACATTTGTTTATTTTCCTCTATTTTATAACGAGTATAATTCTTCTATTTTGCAGTATCCATTAAACTACCGATCAAAACTCAACCAGATAACCTAAGCACTAACAAATATGACAATTTCTTCATGCTTGCGTCCCATGAAGACATGAGTTTTACTAGCTCCAGTGGGAAGCGTGTGCAAAACCAGTTTGGGCAACCAGAAGATATGCATAAACCTCTGCGATACTCATAACTAATGCAATAAATTGGTTTTTTTGCCACAAATTTGAATTTTATAATTGTATTAATGCTGTTTTAGAGAAATTTAAAGTACTAAAAAGAAATTCCAAACGCTTATTTCAGTTAAGATTCTTGTTTTGAAGAGCTGGAGATATGATTTTGCATTAATACATGTTCGGTTGCCTAGAAATTACAGGTACAACAATTGAAGGTTGATTGCATTTTCATTTCCTCTTAGGATATTGCGGTGATATTCTCCTTCTCTGTCTTTCTCTCTCTTTCTCAAGCTGGAAAATGATCATTTGCATTTTTTACACCTTAATTAAGAATTAATACTAGTTTGTTTTTCAGTAAAACTATTTACGACTAAGGTTCACTGAGCCACGTGACTCTTGAGTGACGTGATTAATATTGAGTGTAATGTTAATAGGCAGATGGATGTTTTGGATTGAAGTTCACCTTGTTTTTTGGTCTTGAGATTAATTGTTTGTACCGTGAAAATAGGCACATGGATAGAATTCTTAGCTTTAGATATCCATAAAATAGATTATTTTTATCAAACATCTTTATTACTTTTCAAATAAGAAAAGGCTTGAGCCTTGAGATTTCAATACATTATCGTCAGTTTGTACCCATGATGACTTGGGCTGTTAACTCCGGCGGAAAACCTTTGCAATAACACACTTGATTTCTACAAGTGCATATTGCACCTAACTTGCCTTTGCAATCATCGTCATTCTCACAAGCTGATGGCACCTTTCTTGCCTTGGCTCCCAACAGCAAACCTGCCATTAATATTTATAATAATATTCAATTATCATAAGAAGAAAAAATTGAAATAAAATATAGTACTAGCAAATCTTTATCTTTTTGTTTTTATATAACATCGTTTTTGTAATTATGAAAATAATACATGTATGGTTTTTATGTCTTTTTCATGAGTTTATTACTACCATTATATATCTCACTCAATAAAAATCACAGTTTACTTTTATTATGATAAAAAATAATAATTAGACGAAAACTAAAACGCACACTTGAGTAAAAATACATTTAAATCTCTCTTCTAATGCATGGAATGAAGAAAATAATTAAGATTGACATATCTAGGAATATAATACGTATAGAGAGAGATGCCACTTACCAGATGCAATGATTAAAAGCATGACCAAAAAAACAGATTTAGATGAAGCTTTCACCATATTTTCTATAGTGTAATTTGCAGTATTTTCAACTTACAAGTAAACAACAATAGGTTACTTGAGCTATGTACTCTAATTCCATAATATTTATAGTGTAGGGGAGAGGTTCTAACACTCGTAAGGCTAGATGATCTTTCTTAACAAATAATGGCAATGAATTGATTAATGGCAATATCTTCATGCAAATATAGAAATATAATCTAATACAATTAATATGGATGATTTCTTTTCTAAATTAGGGCAAATAAGAATCTTAATTCTCAAAATGGGAAAGAATCGGGTTAACAAATCCTGCTGACTTAGGATTGCGGTTTCCAAAACCATACAATTCCAACCTGGATCACGAGAGTTAAAGATTCCAATCGTACAACCTCAACAAAAAGCACAATTTCAGTCATATGATTCTTATCAAAGAGAAAGCAGGGTTTTACTCACTTAAAGTCCCACCGACATGGAAATACGGCTTTCAAAGTCACAAAATTCCACCCCATATCAACAGGAGTTTAGACTTCAACCAATGAAATCCCCAGCGAAGCTAGAGTTAAAAGCTCTGTAAGGACTATGGACACCACATATCTCCACATTGGTATGATATTGTCCACTTTGAGCCTAAGCCCTCATGGATTTGCTCTTGGGTTTTTACCCAAAAGGCCTCATACCAATGGAGATATTTGTCCATCCTTATATACCCATGATCCTCCCCACTTCTAGCCAATGTGGGACTTTGGTTGTATACCCAACAATCCTCCCCTTGAACAAAGGACCACCGAGCCTCCCCTCAAACGATCATCCATCCGTCCACTCTCTACCAACCAGGATTCTCCACTCCACTGCGTTGGAGCACACGCCTTACATGGAGCACCACCTGCCTCGAGAGCTTGCTCTATCCCAGGTCAACTCCTCTTCACTGTGTTATGACCAGGACACATCCATGAAGAATCTGGAGCACACCGCCTGTCAAACCGAGCTCAATCCACGGATCTCATCATGATCTAACCTGGGCCCACCACCTTTTGTTCGGCATTCTGAGGATTCATCCACATGGCTAACTCCGGGGCATGGCTCTGATACCACTGTTGGAAATCACCTTGATAAGATGCCTAGGTGGTGATCTTCCAAACACCCAAGTCTTGAATGACTTGTAGAAAGAATTTCAGCAATCGAACACAAGAACAGAAAATCAAAGAAAGAAAGAAGACAAGTAATTTGTTGTCGAGGTTCGGCAATGTGCCTGCGTCCCCGTGAGTTCCTCCGAACTCTCTGCACTATCTCAATGGTTCTTACAAAGTTACAGCAATCCCCTTCAAGAATCCAAGTTCTTGAAGAACCAAGAAGAGAACAAGAAAGTGATAGACCTATTACAATGCTTTCTATCAATTCTCTACTAACCTCTCTTCTTTACAACCAGCCTCACTACAAGAGTCCCTCTTGTGTTTATGTCTCTCACAAAATTCTCTCTTGTGTTTACAATGATCTCACAATGTCACAACCTGTGTGGTTCTCTCACACACCTTTTTCACCACTTGAAATGAGGCTAGGAAACCCTTTTTATAGCCTCTTAATTCTTGGACAATCTTGTGCATCATTCTTGACCCTTTGATCATGTTCTTCCTTTAATCTCAGCTCTTCATCACTCTCCAAGTGATGCTGTGCATTTTGGTGTGGTGCACACATGATTGGAGAGGTCTTATGCATGCTGGATCATGTGTGCAGCCATGTGCTGTGTGCTGCGGCGTGACCTGATGCTGCCTGCACACCTCCTGCCTGTGGGCAGAAACTTCCACAGCAATGTGTCTGACCTTTCCATGCTCAAAATTGAAGCACACACATGTGTGCAACCTTATAACTTGCTCAAATTTGATATCCCACAATTGGTTTGGACATTAACCAACTTTAGCCCATGTTTGGATATGTTTTAAACTTAGACAAATAACAACAAGCTCCAACGGTCGTACAATTCTACCTTGGACCAGTCAAGAATTACGACTTCAATTCGACAATCCCTAACAAAATAGGGATTGCGACTTCGATCGAGCAAAGGCTTCGAGAACCACGCAGTTTGACTCCAGGTCAAAAAGAATGATGACACCAGTCACGTTTACCTTTTTCCAAAAAGAAAATCGACTACACAAACGAATTCCTCTTGACATGAAAATAAGTGCTCTTGGAGTCTTACAAGCTCTCAGTTCAAACAAGAAACAAGCTTAAAGCACACAATTCTCACCACGAAAGTACTAAGGTTTAAGCCACTCAATCCCCACTAGTGTAGAATTAAAGCTTCAACTAAGCAGTTCTTCAGAGAATGGAAGTAGAACTCCTAGCCAAAGCTATGACTTCGATCCCATTGAGGTAGCAAGAAAGGCTTCTACTCTCTTAGGAATCTCCTCGATCTTCTTAAGGAGTGGAAGACATATGATCGATGTGATCAAAATTATTCGGTCCACTAAGGACCGGACATGTGGCCAGCTACCCTTAGGAAATATAGGGACCAAACCTATTCTGACTGTAATAATGGATATGTCACCATATAGTTTGAAGATTTTTTACACGACGAAAGAACTCACAATAGTTTGGCACTTGTCAGAATTACAATCAACGAATATGGGAAAAACAAAATTGATTGAATTTTAATTTTCATTACAAAATAATAGAAAAATACATTAGTATCATATGGTTTGATCTTTATTTGATTAACAAAAAATCTTACGTACTTAAAGTTAACCTTTTCAAACTTTAACACCGAATTTAAAACAAAGTCAAACCACGGGTACATTTGCTTATTTCGCTCTATCTTATAACGAGTATAATTCTACTACTTAGCAGTATCGATTAAACTACCAATCAAAACTCAACCAAATAACTTAACACTAACAAATGTGATAGTTTCATCATGCTTGCATCCCACGAGACTTGAGCTGTTAACTCCAGTGGGAAGTGAGTGCAAAAACACTTTAAAAGAGGATGGTTCACAAAACCAGTTTGGGCAATCAACAGATATGCATAAACCTTAGCGATACTCATCACTAGTACAATGTTTGGATTTTTGCCACAAATTTGAATTTTATAATTGACAAATAATTTTGTTAATGCTGTTTTGGAGAAATTTGAAGTACTACAAAGAAATTCCAAACGCTAATTTCTGTTAAGATTGTTGTTTTGAAGAGCTGGAGATACCATTTTGTGTCAACGCTTGTTTGGTTGCCTAGAAATTACAGGAACAAGACAACAATTGAAGGTTGATTGCATTTTCAGTTCCTCTAAGGATATTGTAGTGGTACTCTCTCTCTCTCTCTCTCTCTCTCTCTAGCTAGAAAATGATCGGAAGATGTGGTTTAAATTCAAATAAGGTTAGGCCCGAAGTTTCTTACAATTAATTAAAGGCCATGCTTCATAAACTTCAATCTTTTAGTAGTAATTGTATCATTTGGATTGAAGTTCACCGTGTTTTTTGGTCTTTAGATTAATAGTTTATATCTTGAAAGTAGGCACATGGATACAATTCTTAGCTTTGGATATGCATAAAATCAATTATTTTTATCAAGATACTTTATTACTTTTCAAATAAGAAAAGGCTTGAGCCCTGAGATTTCAAGGCGTTATGGTCAGTTTGCACAGCAAGGATGACAGAAACCTTTGCAGTAATTCTAATTCCCGCAAAATGAGGGCGTTTTTCTTGCCTCGGCACCCAACAGAAAACCTGTCATTAATATTTCTAATATTATTCAATTATCAGAAAGGAAAAATTGAAATAAAAAATAATACTAGCAAATTTTTATCTTATTCTTAATAACACCGTTTTTCTAATTATGAAAATAATGCGTAAAAGCAATCATGATTAAGATGAAATTATGTAGATGTTAACTTGACAAAATACTTTTCATTAAGCATATAAAACGCCTCTACTGTAGTAGTGCTGAAAGTAGAAAAATCCGGATTTTCAGCTTTGATCTCTTTTGTCTTCTATGCGTTTCCATGATTTTGAAAAGCTTCATTCTCACGTTTATTTTATTGCAAAAAATACAAAATTATTTACATACCCGATGATTTGACCTTTTTTAATTTTCAAATTTGAGTACCGGTGTTTTTCAGTAAGTCAAACAAAAAATCAATGGCAGGATTCATTTAATCAACGCATGTCAAGTTAATTTGATCGTTTCAATATTTTTCAGTTTTAAATTATCGAACATAAAAAAAGAAAACCTGATTGAGTTTTAATTTTTTATAAAAATATAAAAGTTAAACAATTTTTCTTATCGATTTTGTCACCATGCTTCAAGTTCATTTGATCGTTGTGTTGATTTGGCACTTGGGGCTTATAGACTTACGGTCAACAAATATGACAAAAATAATTTTGGTTGATTTTTTTAATTTTTTTTTCAAAATAATGAAAATACATTCATATGGTTTGATTCTTATTTGATTTAAGAAAAATTTCAGATACTCAAAATCAATTTTTAAAACTTTGATACTAAATTTAAACAAAGTCGAACCACATACTACATTTGTTTATTTTCCTCTATTTTATAACGAGTATAATTCTTCTATTTTGCAGTATCCATTAAACTACCGATCAAAACTCAACCAGATAACCTAAGCACTAACAAATATGACAATTTCTTCATGCTTGCGTCCCATGAAGACATGAGTTTTACTAGCTCCAGTGGGAAGCGTGTGCAAAACCAGTTTGGGCAACCAGAAGATATGCATAAACCTCTGCGATACTCATAACTAATGCAATAAATTGGTTTTTTTGCCACAAATTTGAATTTTATAATTGTATTAATGCTGTTTTAGAGAAATTTGAAGTACTAAAAAGAAATTCCAAACGCTTATTTCAGTTAAGATTCTTGTTTTGAAGAGCTGGAGATATGATTTTGCATTAATACATGTTCGGTTGCCTAGAAATTACAGGTACAACAATTGAAGGTTGATTGCATTTTCATTTCCTCTTAGGATATTGCGGTGATATTCTCCTTCTCTGTCTTTCTCTCTCTTTCTCAAGCTGGAAAATGATCATTTGCATTTTTTACACCTTAATTAAGAATTAATACTAGTTTGTTTTTCAGTAAAACTATTTACGACTAAGGTTCACTGAGCCACGTGACTCTTTAGTGACATGATTAATATTGAGTGTAATGTGAATAGGAAGATGGATGTTTTGGATTGAAGTTCACCTTGTTTTTTGGTCTTGAGATTAATTGTTTGTATCGTGAAAATAGGCACATGGATAGAATTCTTAGCTTTAGATATCCATAAAATAGATTATTTTTATCAAACATCTTTATTACTTTTCAAATAAGAAAAGGCTTGAGCCTTGAGATTTCAATACATTATCGTCAGTTTGTACCCATGATGACTTGGGCTGTTAACTCCGGCGGAAAACCTTTGCAATAACACACTTGATTTCTACAAGTGCATATTGAACCTAACTTGCCTTTGCAATCATCGTCATTCTCACAAGCTGATGGCACCTTTCTTGCCTTGGCTCCCAACAGCAAACCTGCCATTAATATTTATAATAATATTCGATTATCATAAGAAGAAAAAATTGAAATAAAATATAGTACTAGCAAATCTTTATCTTTTTGTTTTTATATAACATCGTTTTTGTAATTATGAAAATAATACATGTATGGTTTTTATGTCTTTTTCATGAGTTTATTACTACCATTATATATCTCACTCAATAAAAATCACAGTTTACTTTTATTATGATAAAAAATAATTACCAGATGCCACTTGAGTAAAAATAATTATATATCGCACACTTGAGTAAAAATACATTTAAATCTCTCTTCTAATGCATGGAATGAAGAAAATAATTAAGATTGACATATCTAGGAATATAATACGTATAGAGAGAGATGCCACTTACCAGATGCAATGATTAAAAGCATGACCAAAAAAACAGATTTAGATGAAGCTTTCACCATATTTTCTATAGTGTAATTTGCAGTATTTTCAACTTACAAGTAAACAACAATAGGTTACTTGAGCTATGTACTCTAATTCCATAATATTTATAGTGTAGGGGAGAGGTTCTAACACTCTTAAGGCTAGATAATCTTTCTTAACAAATAATGGCAATGAATGGATTAATGGCAATATCTTCATGCAAATATAGAAATATAATCTAATACAATTAATATGGATGATTTCTTTTCTAAATTAGGGCAAATAAGAATCTTAATTCTCAAAATGGGAAAGAATCGGGTTAACAAATCCTGCTGACTTGGGATTGCGGTTTCCAAAACCATACAATTCCACCCCGAATCATGAGAGTTAAAGATTCTAATCGTACAACCCCAACAAAAAGCACAATTTCAGTTATATGATTCTTATCAAAGAAGAAACAGGGTTTTAGTCACTTAAAGTCACACCGACATGGAAATACGGCTTTCAAAGTCACAAAATTCCACCCCGGATCAACGGGAGTTTAGACTTCAACCAACGAAATCCCCATTGAAGCTAGTGTTAAAGGCTCCAACTGTCATACAATACCACCTTGGACCAGTCACGAATTACGACTTCAAATCGACAATCCTTAACCAAATAGGGATTGTGACTTCGATCGAGCAAATTCTCCCTGAGTATGAGAGCAAAGGCTTCTAGAACCACGCAGTTTGACTCCAGGTCAAAAAGAATGATGACTCCAGTCACGTTTACCTTTGTCCAAAAAAAAATCGACTACACCCAATGAATTCCTCTTGACATGAAAATAAGTGCTCTTAGAGTCTTACAAGCTCTCAGTTCAAACAAGAAACAAGCTTAAAGCACACAATTCTTACCACGAAAGTACTAAGGTTTAAGCCACTCAATCCCCACTAGTGTAGAATTAAAGCTTCAATCAAGCAATTCCTCACATAATGGAAGTAGAACTCCTAGCCAAAGCTATGACTTCGGTCCCATTGAGGTAGCAAGAAAGGCTTCTACTCTCTTAGGAATCTCCTCGCTCTTCTTAAGAAGTGGAAGACATATGAGATCAAAATTATTCAGTCCATTAAGAACTGGACATGTGGCTAGCTACCCTTAGGAAATGTTGACCCTCACCTATATTTTAATGATGACAAAACACAACTATGATTAAACTAACAGTGCAATCTAAGTGTAGTAAGCAACAAAAGAATTCAACCAAGGATCAAGGTGCAAGAACTCAAACCGAATCAAACTTTCAAGTGAAGACGGAAGAACTAGTATAGGTCTAGGTATTAAAACAAAGTGTAAGTCTCACTTGTACATTGAAAAACTTGTCTGATGGCTAGCACACAAAAGGTTTTTTAAACAAAACTTTTTAAACAAACGGTTTTAAGTTAAACACTTTTTGAAACAGAAAAACTGGGTTGGAAAACAACCAAGTCAACTGGGTACATATACCAGAAGACTGGTATATAGGACAGTGTGTCTCCAGTCGACTGGGTGAATCATACCAGTTGACTGGTAAAATGAACAGACAGTCCCCAGTCGACTGGTACCACTGCAGCCTTAAAGATGTGATTTTTAAAGTGGACCTAGTCGACTGGTATGAAGACCCAGTCGACTGGTAGTTCAAAAAATATGACCGTTGGGACTCGAAATCTGAGCTTTTAAAGCCACAAACATTTCAAATTAAAGTCAAACGGCCATATTAATTCATGGCTATATAAACCCACTCTATTGAGCATTCAAGAGAGTGGTTGAGACATTCAAAAGGAGAAGAACACACACAATCAAGTCATTTACTCTTTGAAACTCAAAAATCTTTGAAATATTCATGTTGAGCCATTCTTCAAGCTTTGCTTTGAAAGAGAGACATTATTCATTTGTATAAGCTTTCATTTGCTGTCTCTCTACCATTTACTTTACAGCACTTATTGTAAAGGGATTACTTCCGAGAGGAAGGGGATTACTTTCGAAAGGAGGGGGATTACTTCCGAGAGGAAGGGGATTGTACGGTTTGAGCAACACCCGTAAGTTGCTTGTGTTCGGTTCCTGCAACACCCGTGAAGTTGCACGACTAAGTTTCTTAGTGGATTATTTCAAGGAGGTTCCTTGAAGAGAGTGGACGTAGGGTCAGAACGAATCCGATATTGCCGAACCACTATAAACTGAGTTTGCATTCTCTACTCCTTAAACTCTTTATTTACAGCATATTACTTATTTAATTGCCTATTGGTTATATGTTTTTATAAACTTGTATTTATTCCGTGAAAGTTTTTAAAAACCCAATTCACCCCCCTCTAGGTTTGAAACC
Organism: Bretschneidera sinensis; assembly: GCA_023935145.1. Classification (NCBI taxonomy): domain Eukaryota; kingdom Viridiplantae; phylum Streptophyta; class Magnoliopsida; order Brassicales; family Akaniaceae; genus Bretschneidera; species Bretschneidera sinensis. The sequence goes on along the minus strand of CM043701.1, from coordinate 108,085,742 downwards.
TCAATCTACAATTGGTATCAGAGCCTCGTTCTCAAGTTTAGGCTTAATATCCTTGAGTTGATCCGATGGCAGGAAATAGCTATTCTGAGGGACACTCATATACTAGGCCTCCTTTGTTCAATGGCTACAACTATAACTATTGGAAAAACATAATGAAAATCTTTGTCGAATGACAAGATTATAATCTATGGAAAGTCATTGAAGAAGGACCTAGAATTCCATCAAAGGAAATTATTATTGGAGAAATCAATCATACAATGTCTAAACTTAAAACTGAGTACAATGATGAGGATTGTAGAATGATGTCTCTCAATAGTAGAGCCACAAGCATTTTACATTGTGCTCTAGATATATCTGAATACAATAAAATCTCTGCATATGTTTCGACTAAGGAGATATAGAATAAATTGCAAGTTACATATGAAGGAACTAGTGAGGTTAAAAAATCAAAAATCTATATGCTAGTTTCTAAATATGAATCTTTTAGAATGTCTCCTAATGAAACAATCAAATGCACTCATGTTTCACAACTATTGTAAATGGTTTGAAGCTTCTTGGTAGGAACATTGAGGAGTTTGAACTAACAAGAAAAATCTTGAGATCTTTGCCACCCACTTGGAAAGCAAAGAAAACAGCCATCACAGAGGCCAAAGATCTCGACAAACTTGATGTTGAGACACTTCTTGGGTCACTGTTGACATATGAGATGGAAGAAATGACTCCCATTGTCAATTATGATGAGAAGAAGAAAAATGTAATTGCTCTCAAAGCTTCTACGAGCAACAAAGAAATGGAATCAAAAGAAGAAGCGGAGAGCAGCGAAGAATATGGTGAAATGGCCTTAATCACCAAACGGTTTCATAGGTTCTTGAAGAAAAGCAAGAAACCTTACACAAAGGACCCCACCTCGAAAAGAGAACCACTTATGTGTTATGGTTGCAAGAAGCCCAGTCACATCAAGGCTGACTGTATGGTTTCAAATAAACCATACAAGAGCTTCAAGAAGAAAGCCATGATAACAACCACTTGAAGTGATGACGAAGAAGAAGAATCCTCAGACAACGAGATCGGATACAAGGAAATTGCCAACCTATGTCTTATGGCAATCAATGATGAAAATGAGGTATCATTTTCTCCTTCTTCCAAGAATAAAATTGTCACTAGTAGTGAAAAACTGTTAGAAGTCATAAATGAAACGCATGATGAATTGAAGAAATTCGATTCTAGGAACTCAACTCTTAAGAAAGAGGTATCATCTCTTTCTAAAGAGATGATAAGTCTTAGAGAAGAAAAATATAAACTATCTTCGTTACTTTATGATGCTTCTCAAGATTTCCTCAAAGATGAAAATGAGAATTTAAAGAATAAGATATTAGAATTAAATGGCACTATATCTAGGCTTATGCTTGGAAAAGAAAAGCTTGATGAAGTGCTTTCTTGCCAAAGACTAAGTGCAGGAAAATCCGGGTTAGGATACTCATCATTAAGCAAGCAAAAATCAAAAGAGACCTTATTCATTAAAGCCTCTTGTGTGAATGAAGCATCTATGTTAAAGGTCAATATCACACCACCAATAAATGCTAACATGTCTAGAAACTCTAATTCTAATGCATATATAAAAGTGAAGAATCCTAGAAATACTCATGCTTATATGTATGCTCATTCAAGTAATGCTTTTACACATTCTAGGAATAATCATCATGTGTATTCTAGGAACAAGATGTATAATCAGAATATGCACAATGCACAAACTAAGAGTTATCATCATCCTAGGAATAATGTGCATACAAACATGTATCCTAGAAATTATCATCATACATTTTCTGGAAATGGCATGCATATGCATATTCCTCACAATAGAGACATATATCCTAGGAACTTATATCCTAAGCATTATAGGAATGCACATCTAAGATATCCTAGAAATTTCAATAACTACTATCCTAGGATTGTGCATCATCAACATATCTATAGATCACCATATGCTGTTAAGAAAGTATGAGTCCCAAAAGGAACCGTGTTTTCTAAGACTAACCCCAAAGGACCCAAAAAATTCTGGGTACCTAAAAGTACGATCGTATATCCTTTTATGATGTAGATATGTCTTCACACCAAGGAGAAAGGTAACTGTTGGTACCTTGATAGTGGATGCTCAAAACACATGACCGGTGATAAAAGTGTATTCAATGAACTAACTCTATGAGATGGTGGATTTTTCACCATTGAAGATAACACAAAAATAAAGATCATGGATTTCTCAACCATAGATAATGTATTGCTAGTACAAGGCCTTAAGCCAAATTTACTGAGTATTAGTCAACTTTGTGACAAAGGCAACAAAGTCACATTTGAGACCTCTCATTGTCTAGTTATAGACATCAAGAGTAACAAGATCAAATTTGTTGGCCATAGACATGAAAATGTCTATATAGTTGATTTGAAATCCTTGTATTTTGAAAATGAAAAATGTTTTCCTGCCATTAGTGAAAATCCATGGCTATGGCATAGAAGACTTGGTCATGTGAACATGAACTTGCTGAAAATTATTTCAAGAAAATATTTAGTCATTGGACTTCCCAAAATCAATTTTGAAAAAGACAAAGTATGTGATGCTTGTCAAATGGGAAAACAAACTAGGATTTCTTTTCAAAAAATATAGTCTCAACTACTAGACCTTTGGAACTTTTGCATATGGACTTATTTGGTCCAATAAGTACCATTAGTCTAAGTGGCCATCAATATGCTCTTGTTATTGTTGATGACTATTTAAGATATACCTTTGTTATTTTTATTGCTTACAAGGATGAAGTTTTCAAAGGATTTGAAAACTTTTGCAAAAAAGTTCAAAATGAAAAAGGAATTTGTATTTCAAGCATAAGAAGTGATCATGGAAAAGAATTTGAAAACCAAAGCTTTTTAAGATTTTGTGATGAAAATAGAACTGATAATAACTTTTTAGCTCCTAGAACTCCTCAACAAAATGGAGTTGTTGAGAGGAAAAATAGAGTTCTAGAAGAATTTTCAAGAACAATGCTTTGTGAAAATAGTTTACCAAAATACTTTTGGGCTGAAGCCGTGAACACCTCTTGCTATATCTTAAATAGAATTTTAATTAGGCTTATGCTTGATAAAACCCTATATGAACTATTGAAAGGTAGAAAGCCTAATATCTCCTATTTTCGTACATTTGGTTGCAAATGCTTTATCCTAAATAACAATAAAACTAACTTGGGTAAATTTGACTCTAAGACCGATGAAGGGATATTTTTAGGGTATTCAACATCTAGTAAGGCTTATAGAGTTTTCAACAAGAGAACTCTAGTGGTAGAAGAATCCGTACATGTAACTCTTAATGAGTCAAACCTATTTAGAAATAGAGAAGTTTCCTTTAATGATGATGCAGATTTTATTCCAAGAACGGACGCCTTTATCTTTATTATTTCAAACTCAATATTTATTTCTCTTGTTTTTATTTCATTATTTCAAAACTAATTTTAAATCAAACTTTACCAATCCCTGTAGAGATGATCTTGCATTCGCACACTATGCTACTGTTGACCTTATGCGCTTGCAAGTAAAACAAATATAGTTATTGGCTTATTTATTTTGGTAGATAATCGCACAACAAGTTTTTGGCGCCGTTGCCAGGGATTGTGCTAAATTTATTTTTGGAATTATTTTTGTTAGTTTTTATTTTATTTTATTTTATTTTATTTTATTTTATTTTGTTTCTTTTTATTTTTTTATCAAAAATCAGATTTATTCTTTCTTTTCGTTTTCTATTTTTGTTCAGGTGTGCAGAGGAGGAGTTTCTGTCCTCAGTGCGATCGAGCGTACCCCTTTGTGCTATCGAGCGCTATTCTTAGTGCACTCGAGCGCAAAAGCTCCAGAGAGTACCCGAGAAGCAGTACTGAAACTGCTACACTATAGTTTTTCAACTAATTCAATCGAGGGATAAGTACCAGTGGCGGAAGCTAGATATGCTTGTCTAGATGCTATGGATAGGAAGCTAGATATGCTCATAAACGTCATGACAACTCAATATATCTCACCTAATCAAGAGCAAACAAATTATGTGGGACCGAACAACTACAACACATATGCAAATACCTACAATCCTGGATGGAAACATCACCCCAACTTCTCATGGAGCAATGAACAAAATGCCTTGAACCTTCAAGGGCAGCAAAGGAATTCCCAATCAACAACCCAATCAGTTCCGAAATCAAAGCAAAGTAACCTAGAGAGTCTTGTAAGGCAGTTGATGACTTCACAAGAACAATTCATGGCAGAGGAAAGACAATTCCGGACTGAGCAGAGGGAAATCATTGCAAAGTATGAGCAAGCCATTCAAAGATTGGAAGTACAAGTGGGGTAGATGGCTAAGGAGCTGAGTGAACGAAAGCAAGGTGTTGTTGAGCAAGTTTGTCATATCCATCACACTGATCCATTGGAGACCACCTTCACCCATTATTTCAAAGGATCAGATATTGAGCCAAAATCTAAAGATGTTACTGATGACATCATTGAAACTGTGCACTTCCTAGAGGCCTCTCCAAAGCACCCAAGTAAGTACACCGATCCATTTAAACTTCATGTGCCTACTAATATTATTTTTTTTTTCCTTCTATTTTCCAGGTATCAAATTTGGAGTTGAAGCAATTGCCGAAGCAGTTGACTTATGCTTATATGGGAGAGAATGAGACACTACCTATGATAGTTGCTGCCAATCTTAGTTTTGGGGAAAAATAAGGCTTGGTCCGGCTGAAGACGTTAAACTTAGCGCTCATGGGAGGCACCCCACAGCTTATCCTTTTATTTTTATTTTTTGTGTATTTATTGTTATTTATCTATTTTTAATATTTCTTGTTTTCCCGTATTACGTTAGTTTTTTTTCTTTTAGAAACAATGTGTGCATCCGTTCAAGTTTGGGGGTACACTATGAGCCATGCCAACCTAGCTAGTTCTCCATCTCCCAAGTCAAATCTTTCCATGTTATTCACACATTGGGGATAATGTGTAATTTAAGTTTGGGGGTATGGGGACACACTCACACACACTATGTCCCATTTTTTTTGTTGTTTTTATAGATAAATGCATGTTCATTCTGTTCCAAAAATTTTGGGTGATCTAAACAAACAATATGATTTGACTTCATAAGTGATCTTAACACTTTGAACATATGGGCTAATAATTAAAGTTTTAAACCTTGATCACTTACTGTTAGGCATTTAAGGATTCACAAGTTTGACTTAAACTAACACGAGCACATTAGCACATAGTTGTGTAGGGTATGACATGTAATTTTGATTTGTATGTTTCTTTTGCTCGACTGTGAATCAGATGACCTGTTAGATTAATGCTTTGGCATATTTAGAAAAAAAATTGTTATTACTAAAAAAAATGCTCCTAATGATCATTAAACAAACTCTCCACTGAGTAATTGGCCCTCTTGCCTCAGTAAGCAGTGAGTGGCACGTCAAAAGATGAAAAATTCTGATTGGTAGCATTAAGACCAGTTAGTTTCGTAGCCTTTTTTACTCAAGTTAATAAGTCCTTAGGGGTATCTTTACACCTAATGCTCTAAGACAATCTGGTTTGAGAGTCATTGGCTAAAAGCTCGCTACATGAGTCAAATAGAAAGCTTAAGGGAACTAAACTTGGCAAAAATCTCACAAATAAAAGAAAAGAAAAAAAACTATGCCATTTTTGTTGATTCTAATAGGAAATTTGGTAAATCTTGAGTCATCGAAACACTACACATTAGAATTATTTGGAAACCTAATCTTTTATGTGCTAGTTCACCAAACACTAAAGTCAAACTTGTGATGTATTAAACTGCCTCATAAAAGTGATTTGCGTTCAAAACTCTTATTCATTGCAAAGATGTGTTTATATTTGTTAAGCTTGCCCATGAATGCGCATCATAGTTTTGTGTGAGACCTAAACTTTTGTGGAAACCATGAATATTGGATTTATCTGTGTTGTTATTTTTCATTTTAGTTTTTAGTTTTGTATTGCTAAGGGACTAGTAATATGTAAGTTTGGGGGTGTGATAAGTGCTTAAATATTCATATTTAAGTCCCTCAATTTACATTTGTTAAATCATAGTTTATGTTAATTTAGTCCATTTTACTTCATTTCTGTGTTTCACATGCTTTTATAGGGTCTTGGAGAAAAAGAAGCATTTTTGGCACTTAAAGGAAGAAATCTGGAAATCCTGGAGCAGCTACTGGCTAGAGTGCGATCGAGCACACTCTTTGGTATGATCAAGCGCAACTTTGTGCTCGAGCGCAAACTCATGCGATCGAGCACACACGAATTCGTAAAACATCAAAACGGCAGTTCCTATTTTGGAAATGAGGGTTAGAGCCCTGATTTGGAAATTATGGTTTCCAAGTGTCCTTAGAACCCTATAAATAGACTTGTAAAACACAGAAACAGTATCTCTCTTTTTAGTTAATCTCCCTTTTGAATAGCAAATCTTCCTTTTAGTTTAGTTTTTGTTTGCGGAGATCGGAGAAGGAAACTGTGGAGGAGAATTGATGACTCTTCCCTTGGGTTTCTTCTTTCCTTTATTTTTATTATGTGTACTTAAACTTTTAGTAAGGGCATGGTTGAAGCCCTAATTATGTTTACTAAATAAATTCAGTATTGGTGCCTTTGCGATATTTACGTTGTGTTGCTTAACTTGATTAGTACCTGTTTTTATTTAAATTCCTCATATGTGTGCGTCTAATCAACGTATGCATGTGGTATGGATTAGTTAGTTAAATTAATTTGGATGACCAAGTCCTGGGTTTAACATTAGTAACAAAAGATATCCATGTCGGATTTTTGGGTTAATCAACATGGAAAACCAGGAGTAGATACCATGCCCTAGGTCCCGTGTGGTTGTCGATTTCCTCAGATCCTATGCTTTCTTAAGGAACAACTCAGTGTACACCACACTGAATCCCTTGAGAGAGAAAAGAGTTAAAGTAGATACCATGCCTAACTCGTTGCTTAAGGAGATCAATAGCTTAAGGAGTAGATACCATGCCCTTAGGTTGACAAACATTAGGTATTCATGACATAAGTAAAGCATTGGCATACTGTTTTGTTGTGGTAGCATGATTAGTGGTGGATATCAAGTCATTGCACCTTTATCTTTATTATTTCAAACTCAAAATTTGATTCTCTTGTTTTTATTTCATTATTTCAAAACTAATTCTAAATCGAACTTTACCAATCCCTGTGGAGATGATCTTGCATTCGCATACTATGTTACTATTGACCTTGTGCACTCGCAAGTAAAACAAGTACGATTATTTGCTTATTTATTTAGGTAGATAATCGCACAACAAGTTTTTGGCTCCGTTGCCAGGGATTGTGCTAAATTTTTTTTTGGAATTATTTTCATTAGTTTTAATTTTATTTTATTTTATTCTGTTCCGTTTTTTTTTTTTTCAAAAATCAGATTTATTCCTTCTTTTTGTTTTTTGTTTTTATTCAGGTGTGCAGAGGGGGAGTTTCTGTCCTCAATGTGATCGAGCGTACCCCTTGGTGCGATCGAGCGCAGTCCTAGTACGATCGAGCGTTGTTCTTTGTGCGCTCGAGCGCAAAAGCTCCAGAGAGTACCCGAGAAGCAGTACTGAAACTGCTACATTGAAGTTTTTCAACTAATTTAATCGAGGGATAAGCACCAATGGCAGAACCTAGATATGCTTGTCTAGATGCTATGGAGAGGAAGCTAGATATGCTCATAAACGCCATGACTACTCAAAACATCTCACCTAATCAAGAGCAAGCAAATTATGCAAGACCGAACAACTACAACATATATGCAAATACCTACAATCCTAGATAGAGACATCACCCCAACTTCTCATGGAGCAACGAACAAAATGCCTTGAACCTTTAAGGGTAGCAAAAAAATTCCCAATCAATAACCTAATCAGTTCCAGAATCAAAGCAAAGTGACCTAGAGAGTCTTGTAAGGCAGTTGATGACTTCATAAGAACAATTCATGGCAGAGGAAAGACAATTCCGGACTGAGCAAATGGAAATCATTGCAAAGTATGAGCAAGCCATTCAAAGATTGGAAGTACAAGTGGGGCAAATGGTTAAGGAGCTGAGTGAACGAAAGCAAGGTGTTATTGAGCAAGTTTATCATATCTATCACACTGATCCATTGGAGACCACCCTCACCCATTATTTCAAATGATCAGATATTGAGCCAAAATTTGAAGATGTTACTGATGACATCATTGAAATTGTGCACTTCCTAGAGGCCTCTCCAAAGCACCCAAGTAAGTACACCGATCCATTTGAACTTTATGTGCCTACTAATACTATTTTTTTTTACTTCTATTGTCCAGGTACCAAATTTGGAGTTAAAGCAATTGCCAAAGCAGTTGACTTAAGCTTATATGGGAGAGAATGAGACACTACATGTGATAGTTGCTGCCAATCTTAGTTTTGGGGAAAAATAAGGCTTGGTCTGGCTGAAGACGTTAAACTTAGCGCTCATGGGAGGCACTCCACAGCTTATCATTTTATTTTTATTGTTTTACATATTTATTGTTATTTATCTATTTTTAGTATTTCTTGTTTTCCCGTATTACGTTAGTTTTTTTTTCTTTTAGGAACAATGTGTGCATCCGTTCAAGTTTGGGGGTACGCTATGAGCCATACCGACCCAACTAGTTCTCCATCTCCCAGGTCAAATCTTTCTATGTTATTCACACATTGGGAACAATGTGTAATTTAAGTTTGGGGGTATGGGGACACACTCACACACACCATGTCCCATTTTTTTTTTGTTTTTATAGATAAATGCATGTTCATTCTGTTCTAAAAATTTTGTGTGATCTAAACAAACAATATGATTTGACTTCATAAGTGATCTTAACACTTTGAACATATGGGCTAATAATTAAAGTTTTAAACCTTGATCACTTACTGTTAGGCATTTAAGGATTCACAAGTTTAACCTAAACTAACAAGAGCACATTAGCACATAGTTGTGTGGGGTATGACATTTAATTTTGATCTGTATGTTTCATTTGCTCGACTGTGAACCAGATGACCTGTTAGATTAACGCTTTGGCATATCTAGAAAAAAAAAATTTGTTATTACTCAAAAAAATGCTCCTAATGATCATTAAACAAACTGCCCACTAAGTAACTGGCCCTCTTGCCTCAATAAGCAGTGAATGTCACGTTAAAAGGTGGAAAATTCGGATTGGTAGCATTAAGACCAGTTAGTTTCGTAGCCTTTTTGACTCGAGTTAATAAGTCCTAAGAGGTTTCTTTACACCTAATGCTCTAAGACCATCTAGTTTGGGAGTCATTGGCTAAAAGCTTGCTACATGAGTCAAATAGAAAGCTTAAGGGAACTAAACTTGGCAAAAGTCTCACAAATAAAAGAAAAGAAAAAAAAAACTATGCCATCTTTGTTGATTCTAATAAGAAATTTGGTGAATCTTGAGTCATCGAAACACTACACATTAGAATATTTTGGAAACCTAATATTTTATGTGCTAGTTCACCAAACACTAAAGTCAAACTTGTGATGTATTAAACTACCTCATAAAAGTGATTTGCGTTCAAAACTCTTATTCATTGCAAAGATGTGTTTATATTTGTTAAGCTTACCTAAAAATGTGCCTCATAGTTTTGTGTGAGACCTAAACTTTTGTGGATACCATGAATATTGGATTTATATGTGTGTCATTATTTTTCATTTTAGTTTTTAGTTTTGTATTGCTAAGGGACTAGCAATATGTAAGTTTGGGGGTGTGATAGGTGCTTAAATATTCATATATAAGCCCCTTAATTTACATTTGTTAAGTCACAGTTTATGTTAAGTTAGTCCATTTTACTTCATTTCTATATTTCATATGTTTTTATAGGGTCTTGGAGAAAAAGAAGCATTTTTGGCACTTAAAGGAAGAAATCTGGAAATCCTGGAGTAGCTACTAGCTAGAGTGCAGTCGAGCGCACTCTTCGGTATGATCGAGCTCAACCTTATGCTCGAGCGCAAACTCATGCGATCGAGCGCACACGAATCAGTAAAACATCAAAACAGCAGTTTCTATTTTGGAAAGGAGGGTTAGAGCCCTGTTTTGGAAATTAGGGTTTTCAAGTGTCCTTAAAACCCTATAAATAGACTTGTAAAACACAGAAACAATATCTCCCTTTTTAGTTGGTCTCCCTTTTGAGGAGTAGATCTTCCTTGTAGTTTAGTTTTTGTTCGGGGAGATCAGAGAATGAAACTATGGAGGAGAATTGAGGACTCTTCCCTCGGGTTTCTTCTTTCCTTTATTTTTATTATGTGTACTTAAACTTTTAGTAAGGGCTTGGTTGAAGCCCTAATTATATTTACTAAATAAATTCAGTATTGGCACCTTTGTAATATTTACGTTGTGTTGTTTAACTTGATTAATACCTGTTTTTATTTAAATTCATCATATGTGTGTGTCTAATCAACATATGCATGTGGTATGGATTAGTTAGTTAAATCAATTAGATGACTGAGTCCTGGGTTTAACATTAGTAACAAAAGATATCCACATCGGATTCTTGGGTTAATCAACATGGGAAACCGGGAGTAGATACCATGCCCTAGGTCCTGTGTGGTTGTCGATTTCCACAGGTCCTATGCTCTCTTAAGGAACAACTCAGTATACACTATGTTGAATCCCTTGAGAGAGAAAATAGTTAGAGCAGATACCATGCCTAACTCGTTGCTTAGGGAGATCAATAGCTTAAGGAGTAGATACCATGCCCTTAGATTGACAAACATTAGGTATTCATGACATGAGTAAAGCATTGGCATACCGTTTTGTTGTGGTAGCATGATTAGTGTTGGATATCAAGTCCCTACGCCTTTATCTTTATTATTTCAAACTTAATATTTATTTCTCTTGTTTTTATTTCATTATTTCAAAACTAATTCTAAATCGAACTTTACCAATCCATGTGGAGATAATCTTGCATTCGCACACTGTACTACTGTTGACCTTGTGCACTTGCAAGTAAAACAAGTACGATTATTTACTTATTTATTTAGGTAGATAATCGCACAACATTCAGTGTATGCATGTGTGCTAGATTTCAGTCTAATCCTAAGGAGAATCACTTGTAGTTGCAGTAAAAAGAATCCTTAGATATCTACAAGGAACCTCAACCATGGAATTATGGTACTCTAAAGATTCATCTTTTGAGCTTGTAGGATATTCAGATGCTGATTTTGCTGGATGTAGGTTAGATAGAAAAAACACAAGTGGAACATGCCAATTCTTAGGAGTGATGTTAACCTCTTGGTTTTCCAATAAACAAAACTCTGTTGCACTATCAACTGCCGAGGCGGAATATATAGAAGCTGGAAGTTGTTGTGCCCAAGTGTTATGGATGAAACAACAACTAGAAGACTATGACATGAACTTTAAAAGTATCCCAATACTTTGTGATAATACTAGTGCTATCAACCTAACCAAGAACCCTATTCAGCACTCTAGAACCAAACACATAGAAATTAGACATCATTTCTTAAGAGACCATGCTCAAAAAGGTGATATAAGACTAGAATTCATACCTTCAGAAGATCAAATAGCTGACATTCTTACAAAACCTCTAAGTGAAGCTAGTTTTTGTAAGATTAGAATGTTAATGGGATTGCTGGATTATGATAAACTGAATGTCTGATTGCTTCATCATTCATCAGTTGCATACTTGACATCTAGTAAAAGAGTATTAATCCTTGTTTGATATCTCCCTCACTCAAGATGTCATAGATAAACAAATTTCGTGCTACAATTTAAGACTGGAAATTTTCTTAAGGGTCCAATCAACTGGTAAGTATGTACCAGTCGATTGGTAAGTCACTGCCTATTCTTCTAGTCGACTGGTACATTAAGACCTTGTTTGGAGCTAATTTTTTGAAATTCAGTTATCATCCAGTCGACTAGTAAAAACTACCTAGTCGACTGGTATCTTACTGCCCATTTACCCAGTCGACTGGTACACTGACCCAGTCGACTGGTATGAAAAATTTTCATCTTTTCAAAAGGACCCAGTCGACTGGTATCCTTACCCAGTCGACTGGTATCCTTACCCAGTCGACTGGTATCGCGATTCTATATATAGATTGTTCATTTTTTTCAGATTTTTATGCCATTTTTCGAAAAACCTAGCTTTCTCTCTCTACAAAATTTCACCATTTTGATCCAAAAACCATCCAAACAACACCTAAACACATCAATCTAATCATCCAAAACCTTATTTTCAACTTTCTACGGTTGAAATCTCCCATTTCCACCAAAAAAACTTTTTTTTCCCAAAAACCCACTTTTTCCCAAAATGTTCAATAGAATCCTTGTAAAATACACAACCGAGGGACCAAATACGCCTACAAGGCCAAGATCCACCAAACCTACGGATCTGGAGTCACGGGGGAAGGGCATGGCGGGCTCATCAAGCAAAAATCCCATAACAGAGCTTGATGAGTCTCTATTTTCCAGCCTTGCGGCAAAAGTAAGGTATGACTCTACAATTCGCCACAAGAAGATCATGACGGGTAGAGTTGTCGACTTTGACTCTATTCATTATGGCAACTTTGATATCTTGCCAACCTTCGAGGCAATACACCTGACCCCACTGGTCAGAGTGCATGAAAAATTTTACCCGAGACTAATTCACCAGTTCTATGTGAACTTGGTGAAACCCAGTCCACTGTCTCTGAGATTCAGAACCAGTGTCATGGGTGTGGAGTTTGAGGTCAACACTGACCTCCTAGTGAGCATCTTGAGGATCCCTGTGGGAGGGATCCAATGGAGTCTGGATGGATGGCCAGATAATTTCGATATTGAGGAGGCTTGTCAGATAGTCAAGGGCGACCCTAACTATGTGTACAGACCCACTGCATTTCACACATGTAGTGATATGCTCCTAAACTCGAAATTGTTAAACCTCATAGTAAGTTGGACCATCCACCCGAGACTAGAGAGTCGAGGGTATCTATCTAAGATAGATACAGTATTGATTTGGTGCCTTAAAACTGGGCACCACTTCAATATATACCCCCTGTTGCTCGCCAACATGATAAATGGCGAAGCGAGTGACTCCGGGTGTCTTCCCTATGGAATGCTCATCGCACTCATACTCCAACACTTTCGAGTGCCTCTTCTTGCCTCCGAGGCTCAAGATATCGAGCTGAAGGATATCATCAACGTCTCTTCACTGAAGAAGATGGGATGCATGGTCCGTGATGGCTTCATCTATTCAAAGGCCGGGAAGCACATACGGATTCGGGAGGATGAGAGCAATGATGATGAGGATGATGCTGCTACTGCTACTGCTACTGCTAATATGGATACGGACACTCGAGCACCTCCTATGGGTGACTCGAGCACTGGTCAGGCTGGGTATGGCAATTTACTACAGGCTATCACAAGCCTCCAGCTGACCATGCAGTCCGGATTCCAGACGTTGAGCTCCTCCATCGAGCACCTCCGGGATGATTTCGAGCTGTACCGAGAGTGCACAGAGAGTTCTCTAGCTGAGATTTGGGATCTTATTCGTGATGGCTCGGACTCTCCTGATCATTGAGTCTTTTTTCTGTTTTGCTTTGATGTACTTAGTATTTTCAGTTCTAGTTCTTAGCACAGACATACTTATTGTATTTCTTACTTATGTATGGCTCTACGAAGCCCGTTCATGTATAGACTTTTTATATGATGATGCTTCATGATTAGACATATTTCATGCACCTATTTTACTTATTTGTGATGTGCTTGCATGTTTTATAACTGCTTATATTCAGATTTATGCCTTAAAACTGTTTCTGCTTGTATGGAAACTTCCGATTCTTCCCGAAAAGGCTTCCGAACTCCGAATGGCTAGATGACTATGATAGCTAAGTAGCTTATTTTTTAGTTTCTAGCCCCTTTTGTTGCTGTTGTCAAAACGAGGGAGAAAATATGAGAAAACGAGAAAAACAAAGTAAACAGAAACAAATGCATAGATTTAGGGGGAGCACTGCTCCAAAGAATATGATGCATGATTCATTGATTGGTTGAGTTGCATATATAAACTGCATTTACTTGTTTACAGGGTGGTTTTACTCAAAAAACAAAGAAAACTCTGCCCGATTTTTCTCAAAAACCTTACACTTAGCTTTTAAACTGTTTTCTCTTAATTAGTTTTGTCATCATCAAAAAAGGGTAGATTGTTGACCCTCACCTATATTTTAATGATGACAAAACATATATGTGATTAAACTAATAGTGCAATCTAAGTGTAGTAAGCAACAAAAGCATTCAACCAAGGATCAAGGTAAAAGAACTCAAACCGAATCAAAATTTCAAGTGAAGACGGAAGAACTAGTATAGGTCTAAGGTATTAAAATAAAGTGCAAGTCTCACTTGTACATTGAAAAGCTTGTCCGATGGCTCGCACACAAAAGGTTTTTTAAGCATAACTTTTTAAACAAACGGTTTTAAGTTAAACACTTTTTGAAACAGAAAAACTGGGTTGTCTTCGATTGGGTACATATACCAGAAGACTAGTATATAGAACAGAGTGTCTCCACTCGACTGGGTGAATCATACCAGTCAACTGGTACCACTGTAGCCTTAAAGATGTGATTTTTAAAGTGGACCCAGTCGACTAGTATCAAGACCCAGTCGATTGGTAGTTCAAAAAATATGACCATTGGGACTTGAAATCTGAGCTTTTAAAGCCACAAACATTTCAAATTAAAGTCTAATGGCCATATTAATACATGGCTATATAAACCCACTCTATTGAGCATACAAGAGAGTGGTTGAGACATTCAAAAAGAGAAGAACACACACAATCAAGTCATTTACTCTTTGAAACTCAAAAAGCTTTGAAATATTCATGTTGAGCCATTCTTCAAGCTTTACTTTGAAAGAGAGACATTATTCAGTTGTATAAGCTTTCATTTGTTGTCTCTCTACCATTTACTTGACATCATTTATTGTAAAGCGATTACTTCCGAGAGGAAGGGGATTGTACGGTTTGAGCAACACCCGTAAGTTGCTTGTGTTCGGTTTGTGCAACACCCGTGAAGTTGCACGACTAAGTTTCTTAGTGGATTACTTCAAGGAGGTTCCTTGAAGAGAGTGGATGTAGGGTCGGAACGAATCTGATATTGTCGAACCACTATAAACTGAGTTTGCATTCTCTACTCCTTAAACTCTTTATTTACAACATATTACTTGTTTAATTGCCTGTTGGTTATATGTTTTTATAAACTTGTATTTATTCTGCGAAAGTTTTTAAAAACCCAATTCACCCCCCTCCTCTTGGGTTGAAAGCTCAGTCTACAGGAAATATAGGGACCAAACCTATTCTGACTGTAATAATGGATATATCACCATATAGTTTGAAGATTTTGTAATTAACGAAAGAACTCACAATAGTTTGGCACTTGGCAGGCTTACAATCAACAAATATGGGAAAAACAAATTTGATTGAATTTTAATTTTTATTACAAAATAATAGAAAAATACGTAAGTATCATATGGTTTGACCATTTTTTTTTATTAACAAAAAATCTTACGTACTTAAAGTTAAGCTTTTCAAACTTTAACACCGAATTTAAAACAAAGTCAAACCACGGTACGTTTGTTTATTTCCCTGTATCTTATAACGAGTATAATTCTTCTACTTAACAGTATCGATTAAACTACCAATCAAAACGCAACCAAATAAACTAACACTAACAAATATGATAGTTTCATCATGCTTGCATCCCACGAGACTTGAGCTGTTAACTCCAGTGGGATGTGAGTGCAAAAACACTTTAAAAGAGGATGGTTCACAAAACCAGTTTGGGCAATCAACAGATATGCATAAACCTTAGCGATACTCATCACTAGTACAATGTTTGGATTTTGCCACAAATTTGAATTTTATAATTCGCAAATAATTTTGTTAATGCTGTTTTGGAGAAATTTGAAGTACTAAAAAGAAATTCCGAACGCTAATTTCTGTTAAGATTGTTGTTTTGAAGAGCTGGAGATACCATTTTGTGTTAATGCTTGTTTGATTGCCTAGAAATTACAGGAACAACAATTGTAGGTTGATTGCATTTCAGTTCCTCTAAGGATATTGTAGTGATACTCTCTCTCTCTCTCTCTCTCTCTCTCTCTCTAGCTGGAAAATGATCGGAAGATGTGGTTTAAATTCAAATAAGGTTAGGCCCGAAGTTTCTTACAATTAATTAAAGGCGATGCATCATAAGCTTCAATCTTTTAGTAGTAATTGTATCATTTGGATTGAAGTTCACCTTGTTTTTTGGTCTTGAGATTAATAGTTTATATCTTGAAAGTAGGCACATGGATGCAATTCTTAGCTTTAGATATGCATAAAATAAATTATTTTTATCAAGCGTCTTTATTACTTTTCAAATAAGAAAAGGCTTGAACCCTGAGATTTCAATGCGTTATGGTCAGTTTGCATAGCAAGGATGACAGAAACCTTTGCAGTCATTCTCATTCCCGCAAAATGACGGCGCTTTTCTTGCCTCGGCTCCCAACAGCAAACCTGTCATTAATATTTCTAAAATTATTCAATTATCAGAAAAGAAAAATTGAATTAAAAAATAATACTAGAAAATTTTTATCTTATTCTTAATAACACCGTTTTTGTAATTATGAAAATCATACATATAAGCAATCATGATTAAGATGAAATTATGTAGATGTTAACTTGACAAAAATACTTTTTATTAAGCATATAAAACGCCTCTGCTGTAGTAGTGCTGAAAGTAGAAAAATCCAGATTTTCAGCTTTGATCTTTTTGGTCTTCTATGTGTTTCCATGATTTTGAAAAGCTTCATTCTCATTTTTATTTTACTGCAAAAAAATACACAAAAGTATTTACATACCCAATGATTTGACCTTTTTTAATTTTCAAATTTGAGTACCGGTGTTTTTTAGTAAGTCAAACAAAAAATGAATGGGAGGATTCATTTAATCAACGCACGTCAAGTTAATTTGATCGTTGCAATATTTTTCAGTTTTAAATTATCGAACATAAAAAAGGAAAATCTGGTTGAGTTTTAATTTTTTATAAAGGTTTTCCTTTTTTTATAAAAATATAAAAGTTAAACAATTTTTCTTATCGATTCTGTCACCATGCTTCAAGTTCATTTGATCGTTGTGTTGATTTGGCACTTGGGGCTTATAGACTTACTGTCAACAAGTATAAGAAAAATAATTTTGGTTGAACTTTTTTTTAAAAAATTCAAAATAATGAAAATACTCACATATGGTTTGATCCTTATTTGATTAACAAAAAAATTCAGATACTCAAAATCAATTTTTAAAACTTTGATACTAAATTTAAACAAAGTCGAACCACATACTACATTTGTTTATTTTCCTAAATTTTCTAACGAGTATAATTCTTCTATTTTGCAGTATCCATTAAACTACCAATCAAAACTCAACTAAATAACCTAAACACAAACATATATGACAAGTTCTTCATGCTTGCGTCCCATGAAGACATGAGTTTTACTAGCTCCAGCGGGAAGCGTGTGCAAAACCAGTTTGGGCAACCAGAAGATATGCATAAACCTTGGCGAAACTCGTAACTAATGCAATAAATTGCTTTTTAGCAACAAATTTAAATTTTATAATTGCGTTAATGCTGTTTTAGAGAAATTTAAAGTACTAAAAAGAAATTCCAAACGCTAATTTCAGTTAAGATTCTTGTTTTGAAGAGCTGGAGATATGATTTTGCATTAATTCATGTTCGGTTGCCTAGAAATTACAGGTACAACAATTGAAGGTTGATTGCATTTTCAGTTCCTCTAAGGATATTGCGGTGATATCGTCCTTCTGTCTTTCTCTCTCTTTCTCAAGCTGGAAAATGATCGTTTGCATCTTTTACACCTTAATTGAGAATTAATACTAGTTTGTTTTTCATAAAAACTGTCTACGACTAAGGTTCACTGAGCCACGTGACTCATGAGTGACATGATTAATATTGGGCTAAATGTTATTAGGCCGATGGATGTTTTGGATTGAAGTTCACCTTGTTTTTTGGTCATGAGATTAATTGTTTGTATCGTGAAAATAGGCACAAGGATAGAATTCTTAGCTTTAGATGTCCATAAAATAGATTATTTTTATTAAACATCTTTACTTGGGCTGTTAACTCCGGCGGAAAACGTTTGCAATAACACACTTGATTTTTACAAGTATATATTGAACCTGCCTTGCCTTTGCAATCATCGTCATTCTCACAAGCTGATGGCACCTTTCTTGCCTTGGCTCCCAACAGCAAACCTGCCCATTAATATTTATAATATTATTCTATTATCATAAGAAAAAAAAATTGAAATAAAATATAATACTAGCAAATCTTTATCTTTATGTTTTTATATAACATCGTTTTTGTAATTATGAAAATTATACATGTATGGAGTTTATGTCTTTTTCATGAGTTTATTAATACCATTATATGTCTCACTCAATAAAAATCACAGTTTACTTTTATTATGATAAAAAATAATAATTAGACGAAAACTAAAACGTACACTTGAGTAAAAATACATTCAAATCTCTCTCCTAATGCATGGAATGAAGAAAATAATTAAGATGGACATATCTAGGTGGACATATCTAGGAATGTAATACGTATAGAGAGAGATGCCACTTACCAGATGCAATGATTAAAAGCATGACCAAAAAAACAGATTTAGATGAAGCTTTCACCATATTTTCTATAGTGTAATTTGCAGTATTTTCAACTTACAAGTAAACAACAATAGGTTACTTGAGCTACGTACTCTAATACCATAATATTTATAGAGTAGGGGAAAGGTTTTGAAATTGCTAAGGCTAGATAATCTTCATTACCATATTGTAATGGCAATGAATGGATTAATTGCAATATCTTTATGCAAATATAGAAATATAATCTAATACAATTAATATGGATGATTTCTTTCCTAAAGTAGGGCATATAAGAATCTTAATTCTCAAAATGGGAAAGAATCTAATTAACAAATCCTGCTGACGTGGGATGACGGTTTCCAAAACCATATAATTCCACCCTGGATCACAAGAGTTAAAGATTCCAATCGTACAATCCCAACAAAAGCACAGTTTCAATCATAAGATTCTTCTCAAAGAGGAAACAGGGTTTTAGTCACTTACAATCCCACCGACATGGAAATACGGCTTTCAAAGTCACAAAATTCCACCCCGGATCAACGGGAGTTTAGACTTCAACCAATGAAATTGCAACTTCGATCGAGGAAAGGCTTCTAGAACGCAGTTTGACTCTAGGTCAAAAAGAATGATGACTCCAGTCATGTCTACCTTTTTCCAAATAAAATTCAACTACACCAAACAAATTCCTCTTGACATGAAAATAAGTACTCTTGGAGTCTTACAAGCTCTCAGTTCAAACAAGAAACAAGCTTAAAGCACACAATTCTTACCACGAAAGTACTAAGGTTTAAGCCACTCAATCCCCACTAGTGTAGAATTAAAGCTTCAACTAAGCAGTTCCTCACAGAATGGAAGTAGAACTCCTAGCCAAAGCTATGACTTTGGTCCCATTGAGGTAGAAAGAAAGGCTTCTACTCTCTTAGGAATCTCCTCGATCTTCTTAAGGAGTGGAAGACATATGAGGTCAAAATTATTCAGTCCATTAAGAGCCGGACATGTGGCCAGCTACCCTTGGGAAATATAGGGACCAAACCTATTCTGACTGTAATAATGGATATGTCACCACATAGTTTAAAGATTTTGTACTTGAGGAAAGAACTCACAATAGTTTGGCACTTTGCAGGCTTACAATCAACAAATATGAGAAAAACAAAATTGATTGAATTTTAATTTTTATTACAAAATAATAGAAAAATACATAAGTATCATATGGTTTGACATTTTTTTTATTAACAAAAAATCTTACGTACTTAAAGTTAAGCTTTTCAAACTTTAACGCCGAATTTAAAATAAAGTCAAACCACGGTACGTTTGTTTATTTCCCTGTATCTTATAACGAGTATAATTCTTCTACTTAGCAGTATTGATTAAACTACCAATCAAAACGCAATCAAATAAACTAACACTAACAAATATGATAGTTTCATCATGCTTGCATCCCACGAGACTTGAGTTGTTAACTCCAGTGGGATGTGAGTGCAAAAACACTTTAAAAGAGGATGGTTCACAAAACCAGTTTGGGCAACCAACAGATATGCATAAACCTTAGCGATACTCATCACTAGTACAATGTTTGGATTTTGCCACAAATTTGGATTTTATAATTCGCAAATAATTTTGTTAATGCTGTTTTGGAGAAATTTGAAGTACTAAAAAGAAATTCTGAACGCTAATTTCTGTTAAGATTGTTGTTTTGAAGAGCTGGAGATACCATTTTGTGTTAATGCTTTTGCCTAGAAATTACAGGAACAACAATTGTAGGTTGATTGCATTTTCAGTTCCTCTAAGGATATTGTAGTGATACTCTCTCTCTCTCTCTCTAGCTAGAAAATGATCGGAAGATGTGTTAATGTAGTGATACTTTTTATTAAGCATATAAAACGCCTCTACTGTAGTAGTGCTGAAAGTAGAAAAATCCAGATTTTCAGCTTTGATCTCTTTGGTCTTCTATGTGTTTCCATGATTTTGAAAAGCTTCATTCTCATCTTTATTTTATTGCAAAAAAATACACAAAAGTATTTACATACCCAATGATTTGACCTTTTTTAATTTTCAAATTTGAGTACCGGTGTTTTTTAGTAAGTCAAACAAAAAATCAATAGGAGGATTCATTTAATAAACACACGTCAAGTTAATTTGATCGTTGCAATATTTTTCAGTTTTAAATTATCGAACATAAAAAAGGAAAATCTGGTTGAGTTTTAATTTTTTATAAAGGTTTTCCTTTTTTTTATAAAAATATAAAAGTTAAACAATTTTTCTTATCGATTCTATCACCATGCTTCAAGTTCATTTGATCGTTGTGTTGGTTTGGCACTTGAGGCTTATAGACTTACTGTCAACAAGTATAAGAAAAATAATTTTGGTTGAATTTTTTTTTTAAAAAAATTCAAAATAATGAAAATACTCACATATGGTTTGATCCTTATTTGATTAACAAAAAAATTCAGATACTCAAAATCAATTTTTAAAACTTTGATACTAAATTTAAACAAAGTCGAACCACATACTACATTTGTTTATTTTCCCCTATTTTCTAACGAGTATAATTCTTCCATTTTGCAGTATCCATTAAACTACCGATCAAAACTCAACTAGATAACCTAAACACTAACAAATATGACAATTTCTTCATGCTTACGTCCCATGAAGACATGAGTTTTACTAGCTCCAGTGGGAAGCGTGTGCAAAACCAGTTTGGGCAACCAGAAGATATGCATAAACCTTGGTGAGATACTCATAACTTATGCAAAAAATTTCTTTTTTGCACAAATTTGAATTTTATAATTGTCAAATAATTGTGTCAATGCTGTTTTAGAGAAATTTAAGGTACTAAAAAGAAATTCCAAACGCTAATTTCAGTTAAGATTCTTGTTTTGAAGAGCTGGAGATATGATTTTGCATTAATAAATGTTTGGTTGCCTAGAAATTACAGGTACAACAATTGAAGGTTGATTGCATTTTCAGTTCCTCTAAGGATATTGCGGTGATATTCTCCTTCTCTGTCTTTCTCTCTCTTTCTCAAGCTGGAAAATGATCGTTTGCATCTTTTACACTTTAATTAAGAATTAATACTAGTTTGTTTTTCATTAAAACTGTTTAAGACTAAGGTTCACTGAGCCACATGACTCATGAGTGACGTGATTAATATTGGGTTTAATGTTAATAGGCCGATAGATGTTTTAGATTGAAGTTCACCTTGTTTTTTGGTCTTGAGATTAATTGTTTGTATCGTGAAAATAAGCACATGGATAGAATTCTTTGCTTTAGATATCCATAAAATAGATTATTTTTATTATACATTTTTATTACTTTTCAAATATGAAAAAGCTTGAGCCTTGAGATTTCAATACATTTTCGTCAGTTTGTACCCTGAGGAAAATTTTCGCAAGTGTAAACTTATGGCAAATACTTTAAAATTTTGATTTTTGAAAGTGGATTCTACCTTCGTGAGTTTATTACTACCATTATATCTTTTTCATGAGTTTATTACTACCATTATATATCTCACTCAATAAAAATCACAGTTTAATTTTATTATGATAAAAAAATGATAATTAGACAAAAATAAAACGTACACTTGAGTAAAAATATATTTAAATCTCTCTCCTAATGCATGGAATGAAGAAAATAATTAAGATGGACATATCTAGGAAAGTATGTAATACGTATAGAGAGAGATTCCATTTACCAGATGCAATGATTAAAAGCATGACCAAAAATACAGATTTAGATGAAGCTTTCACCATATTTTCTGTAGTGTAATTTGCAGTATTTTCAACTTGTAAGTCACTTGAGCTATGTACTCTAATTCCATAATATTTATAGAGTAGGGGAAAGGTTTTGAAATTCCTAAGGCTAGATAATCTTCATTACCATGTAATGGCAATGAATGGATTAATAGCAATATCTTTATGCAAATACAGAAATATAATCTAATACAATTAATATGGATGATTTTTTTCCTAAAGTAGGGCAAATAAGAATCTTAATTCTCAAAATGGGAAAGAATCTAGTTAACAAATCCTACTGATGCGAGATTACGGTTTCCAAAACCATACAATTCCATCCTGGATCACGAGAGTTAAAGATTCCAATCGTACAACCCCAACAAAAAGCACAGTTTCAATCATATGATTCTTCTCAAAGAGGAAGTAGGGTTTTAGTCACTTAAAGTCCCACTGACATGGAAATAAAGCTTTCACAAGTCACAAAATTCCACCTAGGATCAACAGGAGTTTAGACTTCATCCAACGAAATCCCTATCGAAGCTAGAGTTAAAGGCTCCAATGGTCGTACAATGCCACCTTGGACTAGTCAAGAATTACGACTTCAATCTGACAATCCCTAACCAAATAGGGATTGCAACTTCGATCGAACAAATGCTCCTTGAGTATTCAAAGGCTCTCGGAACCATGTAGTTTGACTCCAGGTCAAAAGGAATGATGACTCCAATCATGTTACCCCTTTCCAAAAAAATTGACTACGCCCAATAAATTCCTCCTAACATGACAGTAAGCGCTCCTAAAGTCCTACAAGCTCTCAATTCAAATAAGAAACAAACTTCAAGAACACAATTCTCACCATGGGAGAACTAAGGTTCGAGCTACATTGTCCCCACCAATGTAGAATTAAAGCTTCAACTAAGCAGTTCCTCACAGAATGGAAGTAGAGGTCCAAACTAAATCGATGACTTCGATCCCATTGAGGTAGTACGAAAGGCTTCTGCTCCCTTTGAAATCTCCCCAGATCCACCTGGGTTTAAGTTCTCTCTCCATGCCTGGGAAGGCAAGCCACCTCGGTTCCAAATGGATTTTGGTCCCATGAATTATGGTGATCTCAACCCCAAGCTGGCTCCCAACCTCTTGAAGCCTCGCCACCTCATCCTTCAAGCATTCCTCCTACTCTTAGAGCGACAAATAGTTGGCATTTGCAGCAACTAGGGAAGTCTGTAACCTTTCTTTGTCAAGATCCAGATCATTGACCTGACCAGAGAAGGTGTTCACTTGTACTTTGTCCTCATCCAATCGTCTCATACAATCTAACTCACTCCTTCGAAATCTAGTGATAGTATTACTCATGGGCCGAGGAGAATTATTCAGAAAGACAGAAAACTGAAGATTCAGAAACTCATATTTCACCTTGTAGCAGTGGTCCAAAGTATTGACCTTTAGTTGATGAGGGATTAACGCATTCATCATATCAGCATTTGGAAGAAATATCAATCCCAAAAGAAACTGACGAACAATGCTCATGTTGTCAAAAACTGAGTCTATACGCTTCATCTTCCAATTCATACCATATGTCTCATAACTCAAGCTTATAGTAAGAGTGAAGCCCTCAAGGGCAGGAGTGGAACTCCCAAAGTCAGGAGTGGAGTTCTCAATGGTAGTAGGAACCGAGTTAAGTGGCACGGCAAAAAGAGCCACCCCCAAGGAAGGAGCTTCCTCGCTACCTACCATCGCCTTAGTCTTCTATGGGACCTCGACCTCTAGCCTCGACTCCTCAGCCACTTTCCCCTCGATGGCAAGAACCTCGACCACCTGCACCTCAATTCGTTGAACTTCGGTTTGTTGCAACTCGGCCAACTACACAGCAGTCTCCTCGGCCTGTTGAATCGAATCCCTTTTGTCCTAGTTTTTTTTCTCTCAGTAGGGTCAAAAGGAGTAGGGTTTACAGACTTGGCCCTCTTCCTCTCACGGGCTATCCTAGCATCCTTGATTGAGTTCAATATGGCATTTGTACAAAAAATAAGTCACCGCAGTTAGAATAATTAAAAAACAGAAGTCCTATGAGTAAAAAGATTAAAAAAAAAAAGACTATGTTACTCTCTACTACCATCAGAGGAACCAGGGTTATACAGACTAAGTTGACGGGTCCTCTGCAATTCCTCATTAGTAAGGTCCTTGTCAGATATCCTAGGCCTAGCCTCAAAACCCTTACTAACTGCCTCCTGCTCCTCATCACTCAAGGCTAAAGGCTCCCTATAATCAGGAACTCCACTTTAGCAAAACCTGATGAGATTTTGGCCCCTCCAGGAAAAAGTATATTTCCTTACGTCACGTAATCAAAGAAAGAGTATCCAGAATTTTCCTCTCAGACATTGGGTAAAAGTTAAACCACTCATTGTCAGCATGATTCTTAAGGGGGTAGAACCATCTGAACATCCGCAGCTTAGACTTCTCGTCCCCCTTCCTAAATCTTGTGTGCTTCCTCAAAGCTAACACAAAACCCACAACACTCTTCATCTCGTTTGGAGAAAGTATAATTGGGCTAACCCTATAGTAATTTACTATCTCCCTAACATCAAGGTCAATAGGGAATCTCAACTCCACCTTCATGTAGTTAAGATAACAGTAGAGAGAGTACGACTCCTCATTTTTCAAAGGGAAATTGGCCCTCTCGTCGGGCCTAAGATGCCTAACTTTCTACTAGGGAGGGAGAAAGAACCTAGTGGGTACATATTCGAGGTCATATTTCAAATTTTGGCTAGGTATTCTCCCATCTTAAAAAACCTTACTAGTGGAAGCAACCGTAACCTCTTGAGAAGAAGGTTTCTCCCTACCAGGCACTCTCTCTTTACTCTCAGAATCAACATCTTTCTTTTCAACTCCCACTTTCCTAAATCTACTAGCCCTAGAAGTAGAATGATGCAAAAAGAAAAAGATCTTACCGAAAGATAAAAAAGAAAGAGCCTGAAAGCTTGAAGAAAGAGGAAGACTCTCGAAAGAACTCTAAGGAAATTTGAAGACTTGGTGCTCTGAAAATTCGAAAGAAGAAAAGTAAAGGAAAAAGAAAGAATGAAAGGCAAAAAATCTCTTAAATAGCCCCTATCAAATGAACTATTGCCTAGATGCATAGTTAATGCGCCACTTATGCTGACATGAACAAAAGTGTTTCAGGCAGTTGAAGTGTTCACTCATCATTAACGTGATAGCTCACACGGGACGTCTCGGGAGGACCAAATGCCTCTCTCTTACGCATGAATTTAAAAGCTTCGAGTATATAATTTTATCGTGCCCCAACAAGCCCAAGCTCATAATTAAAAACAACTACAAGCTATACCTACATGGAATCAAGGTCCACATAGCCACACGACTCCATCCAGGCCCAACTGAGTTGAAATAAAGGCTTTCACAACCACATAGTCTCATTTCAATCCAGCAAAAAATGACTACAGTCAACAATTCCATTGAACGTGGAACTGAGCGCTTCCGAAGCCATATAGTTCCACTCTGATCAACAGGAATCATGACTCCAGTCATCACTCCCATCTATAAGCAAGAGGTGACTACAGTCAACAATTCCTCCCGACATAGAACTAAACGCTTCTAAAGGCATACAGTTCTACTCTGGTCAATAAGAATTATGACTCCAGTCATCACTCCCATCTACCAGCAAAAGATGACTACAGTCAACAATGCCTCTTGACATGGAACCGAGCACTTTTGAAGCCATACAACTATACTCCAGTCAACATGAATTATGATTTCAATCCTTATTCCCATCTTTTAGCAAGAGGTGACTACTGTCAACAATTCCTACCGACATTGAACTAAGCACTTCTGAAGTCATATAGTTTCACTCCGGTTAACAAGAATTACAACTCCAGTCATCACTCCCATCAAAGAGGAACTAAAGATCGTGCCTTGCAATTCCTACTATAGTGGAGTTGTGACTTTAGCTACACAATTCCTGCTGAAGTAGAACTACGGCTTCTAAGCCTCACAATTCATCTCGAGCAAAAAAAGAATTACGGCTTCAATCACACTCCTACTAAAGTGGAATTAAGGCCTCACCCATATAAATCCTTCAGAAAAGAAACTATAGCTCCCATGCCTCACAATTTCACGAAACCAGAAGTAGGGAAAAGCTCCAGTCGCACAATCCCAACAAAGAGCATGGTTTTAGTCCTATGGTTCTTGTCAAAGTGGAAGCATGGTTTTAGTCACTTAAAATCCCACAGACATGGAATTACGACTTTTAAAGTCTCAAAAATCCACCTCGGATCAACAAGAGTTTAGACTTCAACCAATGAGATCCCCACTGAAGCTGTGGTTAAAGGTTTCCACGGCTGTACAATCCCACCTAGGACCAATCAAGAATAATGACTTTAATCTGACAATCCCTAACCAAATAGGAACTGCAATTTCAACCGAACAAATGCTTCCTGAATATAAGAGCAAGGGCTTTCGAAACCATATAGTTTCACTTCAAGATAAAAAGGGAATAATGACTCCAGTCACGTTACCCCTTTTCCAAAAAAAAATGATTACAGCCAACAAATTCCTCTTGACGTAACAATAAATGCTCCCGAAGTCTTACATGCTCTCAGTTCAAACAGGAAACAAGCTTCAAGCACACAATTCTTACCACGAAAGTACTAAGGTTTAATCCACTTAATCCCCACTAGTGTAGAATTAAAGCTTCAACTAAGTAGTTCTTCACAAAATGAAAGTAGAGCTCCTAGCCAAAGCTATGACTTTGGTCCCATTGAGGTAGCAAGAAAGGCTTTTACCCCCTTGGATCTTCCTAGGGAGTGTGGAGCATATGATGTGACCAAAATTATTTGGTCCAATAAGAACCGGATATGTGGCCAACTACCCTTAGGCAATATAGGGACTAAACCTACTATGACTATAATAATGGATACCCCATCCTATAGTCCGAAGATAGAACTCACAGGCAAAGGTCGTTTCCCACAGTTAGAGATCATCTCCCACAAGGCTCGAGGTTCAGGAGTTACATCCTAATTATATCCCACTTTGGAACCCCAAAGATAAAGGTCACCAACACCTATATCCAAACATATCCAAATATGGTCTAAAGTTGGTTAAAGTCCAAATCAAAGGTGGAGTATGAAATTTCAGCAAGTTAAAAGGTTGCACACAAGTGTGTGCTTAAGTTTTGAGCGTGGCAAGGTCAGGCACACTACTGTGGAAGTTTCTACCTACAGGCAGGAGGTGTGTGCACAGCATCAGGAGGCTGCAGCATCAGGTCACGCCGCAGCACACAGCACCACACCAAAACGCACAGCATCACTTAGAGAGTGATGAAGGGCTGAGATTAAAGGAAGAACATGATCAAAGGGTCAAGAATGATTCACAAGATTGTCCAAGAATTAAGAGGCTATAAAAAGGGTTTCCTAGCCTCATTTCAAGTGGTGAAAAAGGTGTGTGAGAGAACCACACAGGTTGTGACATTGTGAGATCATTGTAAACACAAGAGAGAATTGTGTGAGAGACATAAACACAAGAGGGACTCTTGTAGTGAGGCTGGTTATAAAGAAGAGAGGTTAGTAGAGAATTGATAGAAAGCATTGTAATAGGTCTATCACTTTCTCGTTCTCTTCTTGGTTCTTCAAGAACTTGGATTCTTGAAGGGGATTGCTGTAACTTTTTAAGAACCATTGAGATAGTGCAGAGAGTTCGGAGGAACTCACGGGGACGTAGGCACATTGCCGAACCTCGACAACAAATCACTTGTCTTCTTTCTTTCTTTGATTTTCTGTTCTTGTGTTCGATTGCTGAAATTATTTCTACAAGTCATTCAAGACTTGGGTGTTTGGAAGATCACCACCTGGGCATCTTGTCAAGGTGATTTCCAACAGTGGTATCAGAGCTTTGGACAGTGGTATCAGAGCACAACAGCTGGTTATCGGAACAAGAAGTAGAAGGTACGGAGCCAAGACTCCAAGAATCAAAGATTAACTTCTTGGGTGATTCAAGAATGGAGTTAAGATCTATATATGATCGTGTTCTTGAGGTAAATCAAGAACGGTGTTAAGATCAATATCTGATCGTGTTCTTGAGGGTGATTCAAGAACGGTGTAAAGATCAAGATCTGGTCGTGTTCTTGAAAGTGATTCAAGAACGGTTAAGATCTATCTTCGATCTGTGTTCTTGAGGTTGAAGAAAGCATTCGTGGGTACTGCATAAGACAATGGATCATCTCCGCAAGATGGGTTCAAATTTCGGTATTAAGAAGTTTGATGGAAAAGGAGATTTTTCCCTATGGAAGCGGAAGATCAAGGAGGTTCTTGTGCAACAAAAAGTGGACTTGGCTATTGGAGAAGACGATGCTTTTCCAGCAAGTGTCACGGAGGACCAGCGGACCGAGATGAAGAAGATGGCTTACAGCACCATTTTCTTGCACATGTCGGATAATGTCACAAGGGAGTGCGGAGACTCGGAAGATCCAGCTGCATTATGGAAGAAACTAGATGAATTGTTTCTTGCCAAGACTCTCCCACATAAGAGGTATCTTTGGAAACGAATCTTTGCTTTTAAATTTGATCCTAAGAAAGAGTTGCAAGATAATCTTGATGCCAAGAAAAGGAGTGCATCAAGTGGTAAAGGGCTGTTCTTTAAAAGAAGGCCAGCAACTTGGTATGGCAGCAACTATGGCTACTACCGGGACAGAGGTAGAGGAGAGAGCCATGGGAGAGTGCACAGCAGCATGCATGGCTACTACCGGGACAGAGGTAGAGGTGAGAGCCATGGGAGAGTGCACAGCAGCATGCATGGCTACTACCGGGACAGAGGTAGAGGAGAAAGCCATGGGAGAATGCATTCCAAACTGAGATTTGGAGGGAAGAGCTGCTACTACTGCCATAAAGAGGATCATGTCAAGAAAGATTGCAAGAAGATGACAAGGGATAGAGGAGGAAGCCATACCAAGAATGGAGAGGCTTCGGTTGCCAAAACATAACAGCAAGATGATGATGTTCTTGTTGTGTGCTCAAGTGTGAGCAAGGGGCAATAAGGCAGCGGGAAATGGATCTTGGATACCGGGTGCACTCATCATATGAGCCCTCACAAAGAATAGCTCAAGAATTTCAAGAAGATCAATGATGGAAGGGTCTTCTTGGGGAATGATAATTCTTGCCAAGTGAGAGGGATTGGAGATATCCAATTGAGGATGTTTGATGGAGTCACAAGGCTGCTGGAAATGTGAGGTATATTCCAGATTTGAAGAGGAACTTGATCTCATTGGGGCAGTTGGATTCCATGGGCTATACATGCAAGATCGAGGGAGGAAATATCAAGGTGGCCAAGGGATCTTTGGTAGTGATCAAGGCAGCAAGAAACGATGGACTCTATGAGATGATCGGAGAAACAGAAACCAATGATCAAGCAGCAAGCTTGATGGCTGAGCTGGACAAGGCAGCCCTTTGGCACACTCGCTTGGGACACATGAGCGAAAAGGGCCTGCAAGTGCTTAGCAAGGAAGGTCTACTTGGTGGTGACAAAGTAGAAGAACTGGATTTCTGTAAGAGCTGTGTTTTTGGGCAGCAACATCGGGTTAGCTTCAACACCGGAGTGCACAAGTCTAAGGGCATTCTTGACTACATTCATGCGAACCTTTGGGGACCAGCAAGGACACCAACACAGGGAGGTAACATTTACTTTCTGTCTTTAATTGATGATTATTCAAGAAAAGTATGGGTTTATTTGGTTAAGAATAAATTAGATGCCTTGAATAAATTAGTGGTGTGGAAAAGGCTGGTTGAGACTCAAATGAGTAGAGTAGTTAAGGGGATAAGAACCGATAATGGCTTAGAAATTTTTAACCAAGAACTTGATCAATTATGTAGGTTAAATGGCATTCTAAGACATAGGACGGTTGTGGAAACTCCTCAGTAAAATGGAGTTGCTGAGTTGATGAATAAGACCCTTATGGAAAAGGTTAGGTGCCTGTTAGATGGATCCGGGTTACCAAAATATTTTTGGGGAGAAGCTGTAGCTACAGCTGCATATTTGATTAATAGATCACCCTCTAGGATTGTGTTCCAAAAGACTCCCATGGAGATGTGGAGTGGAAAACCCCCTGAGTTTGACAACCTTAGGACTTTTGGGTGTGCTGCGTATGCACTTCAAAAGGAGGATAAGCTTAGCCCAGGATCTAGAAAATATGTGTTTCTAGGATATGGGGAAGGGGCTAAGGGGTACAGGTTGTGGTCCTTAGAAAAAGAAGGATTTAAACTCATAATAAGTAGGGATGTTATTTTTAATAAATTGCTATTTCCCTACTTGGAGAATACTAACCCTGCAGGGGCTAGTGAGCAAACCAATTCAGAAATTGTTGAGCATAGCATCAAGGGAGATTCAGTTCAGGTAGAGCAAAGGAGGCAAGATGGTTCGGACCAGGTAGAGCCCTCGGATGATTGCCAAGCTCAAGAAATTCAAGAAGAGGCTGAACAAGAAGAGGATGCTGCAGCAAGTCAGAAGGACTTTCAGCTCATAAGAGACCGGGAAAAAAGGCTGGTCGGACCACCTTCAAGATGTGGGTTTGCGGATGCTGCGGATGCAGAAGCTCCTTGGACAGCAGGAGAGATGAGTGAACAAGAAACTTACACGGATGCCATGGAGTGTAAGGATTCGTCAAAGTGGCAGCTAGCTATGGAGGAAGAAATGGATTCTTTGAGGAAGAACAACTTTTGGGAATTGGTGAAAATTCCAGGAAATCAGAAAGTTGTGGAATGTAAGTGCACTTACAAGATCAAAGAAGGGTGCCCTCCAAGAGATGAAGTCCGAAACAAGGCTAAGCTGGTGGCGAATGGGTTCACAAGAAGAGAAGACATAGGTTTCACAGAAACTTTCTCACTTGGACACAAGGTGGAGAAGATGGTGAGTATCCTCACCTATGTCATTGATGGGCTGTTAGTTTGGAACAGTGGGAAGAGGATGGAAAGGTTTATATCTCAACTCAGTGAGGAGTTCGAGAGGAAGGATCTCAGCCTTACACAAAAGATCCTTGGGATGAGGAGAATCATCCGAGAAAGGAAGAGAAACAGGTCAAGTGTTTCTTGGGCAATGGATGTTTTCAAAAAATGTGTGAGTAATCCCGGAAAAGAGCATTGGCTTGGGATGAAGTGGTTGCTGAGGTACATGGAGGTTCAGTGGCAGCCAGTGGTAGCACTCATAACAACCAGGGCAGAATGCATAGCGGCTACGGAAGCCATAAAGGAGGCTATGGGGTGCAAAGGGTTGTTGGACGAGTGGGAGGTTTTAAAAGAGCAGGTGGTGGTATCTTTGGATAGCCAAAGTGTGGGGCACTTGTGGAGGTATCCGGTGTTCCATGAGGGGACGGAGCATATGGATGTTCGGTATCATTACATTCTGGAAAATGGTACAGAAGGAAGCATTCATGTTGACAAGAAGACCACAGAGAAAAGTCCTGCAGATTTAGGCACCAAGTTTCTACCTCTAAGTAAGTTCAATCATTGCCTTGAATTACTTAGAAATGGAGTTGGTTAATTGGTAACTCAATATGAGTTTGGATCCCGAAGCTTTCTGCACAATGGTTCAGATTTTTTAAACACTTAGACAAAGGTAGAGATTGTTGTTATTTGTCTAAGTTTCAAACATATCCAAACATGGTCTAAAGTTGGTTAAAGTCCAAATCAAAGGTGGAGTATGAAATTTCAGCAAGTTAAAAGGTTGCACACAAGTGTGTGCTTAAGTTTTGAGCGTGGCAAGGTCAGGCACACTACTGTGGAAGTTTCTGCCCACAGGCAGGAGGTGTGCGCACAGTATCAGGAGGCTGCAGCATCAGGTCACGCCGCAGCACACAGCACCACACCAAAACGCACAGCATCACTTGGAGAGTGATGAAGGGCTGAGATTAAAGGAAGAACATGATCAAAGGGTCAAGAATGATTCACAAGATTGTCCAAGAATTAAGAGGCTATAAAAAGGGTTTCCTAGCCTCATTTCAAGTGGTGAAAAAGGTGTGTGAGAGAACCACACAGGTTGTGACATTGTGAGATCATTGTAAACACAAGAGAGAATTGTGTGAGAGACATAAACACAAGAGGGACTCTTGTAGTGAGGCTGATTGTAAAGAAGAGAGGTTAGTAGAGAATTGATAGAAAGCATTGTAATAGGTCTATCACTTTCTCGTTCTCTTCTTGGTTCTTCAAGAACTTGGATTCTTGAAGGGGATTGCTGTAACTTTTTAAGAACCATTGAGATAGTGCAGAGAGTTCGGAGGAACTCACGGGGACGTAGGCACATTGCCGAACCTCGACAACAAATCACTTGTCTTCTTTCTTTCTTTGATTTTCTGTTCTTGTGTTCGATTGCTGAAATTATTTCTACAAGTCATTCAAGACTTGGGTGTTTGGAAGATCACCACCTGGGCATCTTGTCAAGGTGATTTCCAACATCCTAATTATATCCCACTTTGGAACCCCAAAGATAAAGGTCACCAACACCTATATAATGGGGTTCCAACCTTTAGAACAAAAGGAGGAATGTACATGCACAGACATACAAAAGAGATAAGAAATTCAAGAGAAAACCAGACAAAGAGTGCAAACACACGAAAGACACAGAGAACCATTTCGGTTATCTTCCTTTCCTTACTATCCCACATCGGTATCACTCTAAATCCTTTTTTTTTTACTTCATTCCAAATACATCTACTTGCTTAAGCACCGAATGGTCCTCCCCGGAGCACAACACTCCGGGCGGCTTCTCTTACAGGCATACATACGTGCTGAACAATCATGATCATAGGAGCAAGATCGATTCAAAACTCCCATCTCCTACAAGCCCACCACCATCAAAAGATGATTCCACCCTGTGGAGGGCCAAAAGGACGGACAACCTTTCACTATCGTTTTTGGTATCAACATAATGGATTAATGACAATACATTTTAATCTATCTAATACATTTTTGGGTATATTATTTGCTTTCAGAGGTAAGAAACAAATGCAAATATCTTCATGCATGAAGATATGGAAATATAATCTCTGTACAGGCTTCCACACAACTATTGCAAATGTGGACAAATGAACGGAATAATTTAATAAGCAAGAGTTGGTATGCAGTTGGAGAAAGCGCCAAATACTATAATTTTTCTCTGTTTTCGTTCTACAAATTACTGTTTCAATAACGTCAGTACTAGCTACCTAGAATGTGATGCAAGCTTGCTAAACGTGGGAGTGCTTAGTGAATTCTACCCGTTTCAAGTTTTGGGTGAATTTTTTTTTAGTCACATCCGTGTTTGTTTCTTTTTCTTGGATTAAAAAAACTACAATTTCTTCAATCCTCTAAACTAGATCTTTTAGTTCAATTCAATCACGATTTATCCTGTCTTATTTTTCTTGGTGATGAAAGTATGTCCAGTCTTTTTTTTTTTCTTGTCTTGACTAACCAGCAAAATAGCCATTCCATTCATTGATTGATCATGATAAACTTAGCCATCTAAAAGTTAATTTTTTTTAATCAATGAAAGAAAATATATTTATAAATAAAAGTATTTAAATTATATATTAATGAGTTGTAGCTATCTAAAAGTTTATTTTTTAAATCAATGAAAGAAAACATATTTATCAATAACATTATTTAAATTATATATTAATAAATAAAAGTCTTACAAAGAAGGCCTAAATAGGCTAACACCCACATGACATCTAATATTTGTAAATTGCAACAAAAATCAACCAAATATAATTGTTGTTTAATTAATTTTTGTTGTTCAAATCCACAAGGTTTGACATTAATATGGTGAACAACAAATCAACATAATACTCGAGCACTCCGTTTTAAACCACACAAGCTAATTACAATTACCGGAAAAAACACAATTGCTACTAATTATGTGAAATTCTAAGATACACTATGAAAGCACGCCAACAAATTGAAAATGACGAGAAAAATTACAACACAGGACGCAATGTGTCCCTGTATCACACAATTTCAGGGGAAAGGCCTTGAGAAAAAATTCTTGTCAGCCATCAGAAATGATCAAAGAGTAGAGGTTTCTTGTTCAACAAATATATGGCTGAAAATGAAAGTAAGGCAACAAAAACAGCCATGAGTATGCCTGCTGGGTTTAGGTTCCCTGCCTTTACTGTCCTCACAGACTCCGGCTTTGAACCTGTTACAATGCCATTGTTTGCAGAATAGGAAGTCGCCAATTCAGTCTCACAATCAGATGCGTCTTTTGATGATTCATCCTGAATGGAAAACAAATTGAGGAGATTGTTTAGGAAAATGATCAAAATTTCTCACAACCATGAATGAAAATTAGAAAAAGCAAACAATTTTCAATTAATTAAAGAAAGGAAAGTTCTCTGGTGGTGGAACAAACGCAGCATTGTAACAAAATCCCCCAGAAGACTGAAATTGAAGGTACATCATGATCACTCAAAGTACCATTAAATATCAGCAAACGAGCAGCACAAGTGTTATCTAAACGGTTAATGGTGGTTGCTTCTGTATATATTCTAGAACGAAAAATATTTTAAAAAAACAGTACGAGAGAAGAAATTGTGGTCAAGTTTGCATTTTTAGTTGATCAGATATTGATTGATACTAATAGTCAATGAATAACTTGCTCTGCTTCGCAGAGTCACAAAGCACTCAGTGTAATAAGTGAACCGGTGTAGATGATAGAGTTGAACTTGATTGAAAATTTAAAAGTATATCCAATAGAAAAATGGCTTCATACGTAATCTAAGAGCTTTTTGACATTTTTGCCCATCTAAGACAGAAAGAAAAAAGGAGGGAAAATAAATAAGAAAACTGCAGTATCATAACAAGAGGCAAAGTTAGGTTATATAAGTGAACCTGGATTTCTATTTCTCATACATTTGTTTTGCTTCAGTGGGAATACTTAGCAACGTCATCTTGACCAGTATTTAACACTGTCATCACTTATCCGTACAGCAATTTATATACGTTGACCCCAAAAAGTTCAATGGATCATGTGTAGTGACAACTGAATCTACTGAATAACATGAATCTTGAAGTATCATTAGAGTGTAGCGCAGTTGAAATTGGATATACAAAGAGCAAACACCAATGTCAATAAGACTTTTGCCGATTTGATCTGCATGTGGTATAACACTGTGACTGAACTTTTTCCTTCCCTACTCAATTAAATCCCACCACCCTTTGCACTCATCAGATTAGTCAAAGAGAAATAACAAAGAGCAAAACAGAAAGCGAAAGTATACAGATAATACAAAAAAATAAAAGAACGGCATGATTGAATTTCTTAAACGGAGCATTACAATAAAGTTTATTGCAAAATAAAGTTCTTCTTCACTAATTGAAAAGAATAAAGAGATTAAAAAAAGTACCTGCCTGAAAACTTTTAGCTAAGGACTCTGCTTTCTGAGATGCCTTTGTACAAGCAGCTTGACTCCAATCCTTTTTGGAAAACTGCAGCTCTTTGTCATCACCACCTCTACCATCAGACATAGTTACATATTCATTATTTCTCATATTCTGTAACTTCTCCACCAATACTTCCTTCTCCTTTGTCAAAGTATATAGCTGCACGGAACACATAAGGTATAAATTTTGAAATGAATGTAGTTGTTTCGGTAGGTCTGTTACAACTGGTCAACAGTACTATTTGACTATCTATTTTTCAATCACAAAAGAAAGTTACAAAATTAAGGAAGTTAAAAAGAAACATTCATGGTGCTTATGAGTGTCCGACGAAGTTGTTACACACTTCATATGCAGCTACAAATCCACTATTCAAATTGAGGCCTTTCAAACCAATGGGAGCCGTCAAATTAACAGCATAAAAGCTCATGATAATAGACTTGCAAACAAAATCATAAACTAAACAAAATATCGTAATTAAATTTTCATGGGATACCTATAAGCAGTAACCACTCCCAATTAATCCATTAACCTTGAAAGCAGAGGGCAGAGGGCAGAGGGCAGAAAAGAACAACTTAAAGCTACAGATCAAGTTGGAAAGAGTGAAACAAAAAGCAAGAAAGTTAATACCTGTCTGTGGATGCGCTCCCTCTCCATGTCTAGTTGTATAACCATATCCATCATAAGCTTGGTCCTGAGGTTAATTTCTTTTGCAGTTGTTTCTTTTGCGTTGTTAGCTTCGTCCAAAGAAGCCTCAGAGCATTCCATTCTAGCCCTCAGAAAATTTAGTTCTTTATTTAGTTCAAAGTTAGTTTCAGATAATATAATACATTGTTCCTCTGCACTCTCGGTCTTACTTTCAGCTTTTGAAACCTTTGACTTTAGATCTTCTATTAAAGTCTCCATATCCCATATTGCAGAATACAACATGTTCTGCTGTTCTTGACTAGCTTCAGAAGATGCCTTCGCATGCTGTAATTGAATCTCCAACTCCCTCAACTGCTTCTCAAGTAAGCTAACCTTATTTGTGTTACTCTCATTACCTTTAAGAAAATTCAGTTCTTCTGTGAGTTCCAAATTTGTGTCTGTTAACTGTGTGACCTTGGCTTCTGCACTTTCAGCCCTATTTTCTGTCTCATAAATGCTTTCTTTTACTGACTCAATAATGTTTTCCATTTCACTAAGCTGCTCTTGACTTGCTTCATTTAAGGAATTTGCATTCTTCAGCTGGAGCCCAGTATCTTTCAGTTGTTCTTCAAGTGATTTCACTTTTTTCCTCAAAATGAATACTTCAGAACTTATGCCAACATGTTCTGCGTTGCTGCTCTCAAGCTTCTGTATTATAATTTCTTTGGCTTTAAGCTGTTCACTGCTAGTGTCAAGTTTAGATTTTATATCAACTTCTCGTTGGACTGAACCATTCAGATTAAACTGAACAATCTGAAGTCGACCAAGCAGTTCCTTGGAAATTCCCTTGAGCACCTCCGCAGCATTTTCTGCCTCTAAAAACCTTCCCCAAACAACTTCTGCTGCCTCTTCCATGCGAAAGGCTACCTGTTCAGTGTAATGTAGCTTTAATTTCAGCTGTTCTTCATTTTGCCCATGTTCTGATAATTTCTTCTCAAGATCTAGCTCTCTTGAAAGAGACTTCTCCAGCATTCTCAGAACATGTCTTTGCTGTAAAGCTGTCTGCTTTTTTGATTTCCCACTAATGTCTGACAGCTGGCCGTTTTCTGATAACTCCATTGCCTCATCATTTTTCCCTGTGAACATGAATGTCTTTGAGAGAGATGAATAATCAGGAGGCAAAAGCATTCCAAGATATCATGAATTTTGATTTTATTAGATAAACACGCCCATAATAAGTCAAAACTTTATAACTTACGTTTCTCATGTTTGAAATATGAAAAGGCTCTCTGCAACTTCCCTAATTGCATCTTGATCTCCGAAACCTGCTCTTGAGACTGTTTCAACATTTCTTCAGAATCATGCAACTTCTCTTCCATTATAATGACTAGTTCTTTCAAGTGTCTGCATGAAGATATTTTATGACAGGCAGCAACAATCTGGGCTTTGAGTGAATTGAAGAATCTGTCCACACCTCTTAACTCAGAATCTAAAAAGCCAGATAAAAGATCAAATACCAATGCCTTCTCGATGAATATTTCTGATATATGGGTATCATCAATGGCCATTGCTTCAAGCTTATTATCCAAAGCCAATAGGTGCATCAAAAGTACGTGCAAATTTACCAACTTCTCAGAAGAATATGCCATGTCCAAGTCCACTCTAGTTAAAAATTTCATAGTATCATCTATCTCTTGGATGTCCTTACCACTTGTGGAGACTGCTTCATGTAAATAAACTTTGTCTGACCCTGTATTGCTGGTATAAGTATCATCAAAAGTGGGGTCATCCATTCCTGTGGCTCAATTCTTCTGTTTAGCAACAAGGCGAATGAGGGAAAGAAGAGAAAAGGACAATTTCAGCACTGAGTTTTTCTTTCTCCAAACAGTCTTGAAACTTCACAAACTAACCCCTGAAAGGTAATTGGAGAAGGGGTGAATTTAATGCAAAACAAGCGATGATGAAATAGTCATGCACTCCAAACAAATAGAGAACAACATGGCATTTGTACTCCATTCAATATAGCATGCGATATGATGAATGAGTAATTGGAATCAACAGGTAGAAGACAAGTACCACAAAACTTACCGCCTTACAATGATTCAGACCAAAAGGATAAGTGAATTTGCACGACAATTCACAACAAGTCAACATAGATTTCCAATTGTTAAATTTGGTTAGGCCATCACTGTCCCCCATGTAACTGGGGTAAAACATTCAGGTTATATGTTCATCATTAACCACTCGATAAGGAAGATCTTTGAAACTACAATTTCAATATTTCTACAGTATGACAACAAAATTAAATTCTTCTATGAAACAGTACCCAATTCCTAATCACTGGTCTAAGATTTCTGACATGAGAACATGTTTATAAATCTTATGCCCTAACTTTTTCTTCTCTTCAGCAATGAAGCAACATCTTCTAATGTCACGACCCACTTCTAAACCTTGTGCTTTAGCCACACTTACATACTGTCTAGTGTCCCCCTGAAGTCTCTCTTCAAAACCTACCATTTGTTAGTGATGATAAACAATTCCTCCCGGACCAGAAACTGCAGAAAATTCAAATCAAACAAAATAATGCAAGACTTCTCATTCTCAACTCTTCACAGCTTCAAATTGAGAAAACATAGTTGTTTTCGATGTCCCATTTTCTCTCTATCCGGATTGAACACATAATTCATTCAAACAATTTACATTTCAAATGAATCTTCCAACACAACGAGATCTTAGACCAACAACCATCATTGAATTTCCGACAATTTTAACATATAGAGTACATTAAACAGGAACTATTACCCAAATTTAACAAAGTATTATAACATCAATCTAAGTCAAATCTTGAGAGAAAGGGTATCACTAAAAGACTATAAAAGCCAACGAATTAGCATCCCCTTGATAAACGACCAACCTACATATACCTACAGTCTCCCATAAAGAATCCAACTAATTTCTACTCTAAGCTCTTCAAATCGCAGAAAAGAGTAATAACCATAAATGATAAATGAACCGATTATCTAGAAAAAGATTAAAAAAAAAAACAGCAGCAGTGCACAGAGCACAATATAAAATAAGATATTAAAACAGATAACTTTACCAGAAAAATGAATAAACGGGCGCCATAGAGAAGTACCTGAGGGATAAATCTTGATGGGTTTTGTTGATTTTTGAAGAGGAGAATAATCAACCATCGATAATTAGAAAATTCTCTTTAACTACCTTTCTTTTCATAATACCGTTGATCTTTACCTGTGAATGTGATCTCTCTGTGTTTTGAGGTAGGGGTTGATGCTAAAATGCGCCGGGTGGGTACTGATCAGTCAACTGTGACTCGCACATGGTGATGGTTTTAATGGAAAAGTTCAGTTCGGCGCACGTTAGGAGTCACCAGTGCTTGCTAAGTTGAATTATTGAGAGAGCTAAAGAGACAACATAAAGTCGGTAAAAGCACAACTACTAATCTGTATCCTGTGCCAAAAGCCATAAAAAGATTACAAAGAAAACGTCAAAATTTATTTTAAAAAACATAATACTAGCAATTGAGGAAAGTGACATACTGGACCTAACAAAAAATATATTTTTATAGTAAATTTTTTTGAAAAAATAAATAAAATCAAGAGGAGTGGAGAATAGATGAATATTTTGTTAGACTAATGTTTTAAATTCGTTTAAAATTTTATTAATAATATAAATTTTTTTATTAATAATATTATTTTTTGAGTTTTATATTTATATTGATGTTACGAATAAAATTATTTAAAATTATAAATGAAGTTTCAAATGTTTTAAACACTGATTAACTAAAAACTTTGGTAATTGTTAAATCTAATCAATTGATTAAGATTTTTAAACAATTTATTTGATTGTTAGATAAACCATATTAAGATGAAAATAAATTTTTTTTAAAAAGAAAAACATAAGAGAGATGATTTCATCCTGTGTTTTGGAAAAAGCTTTCATTTTAAGAATAAGTTTTAAAATAATTTTCCATAAATATCTTGTTTGACTAAAATCAGGGAAGTGTTTTTAAAATCACCGAAGATTTTATGGAGGGACTAAAAGCCCTAAATTTCCTCATAAAATTTCTGCCTAAATAGATGTTTTCCAAAATCTCTCCAAAAAAAATTCTATTGTTTTTTTAATCTTTTTCATTCTTTTCTCTCTCTAAATGATTTTATACCATTAATTTATCAAATTTATTTTATCATCTCCTCCTAATTAATCCTATCTTCCATACTTCCATCATTCCAAGAAAAAAAAAATCAACTATTTTACACCCTTACGTTTTATTTTTTTTTTATTTATGCCTTTTTATATTTCAATTATCTTATTTTACGTCTTCCAAGTTTATCATTGTCCCAATTTATGTTATTATTGTCACTTAAATTTTTAATTGTTCTTATTTTACGTTATTATCAAAACTCAGATTTAACATCGTTCCTGATTTATGTCTTTATTGCATTTGAAATTATATAAAATGAATTTATTATCTAATTATGATGGCAATTGAAAGGTTTGAGCTTAGTTTTGTATAATTTTAAATTAAATATTTAAATTTTGATGATTTAAATTAAATTTAAATAACTTTCAAACAAGACTAAAAATAAAGCATAAAAGTTTAAACTTTAGAGTAGGTGCATAAAGCCTAATGCAGCCCTTGACCATAAAGATACTTGGCAAAATTCCCACGATGGGTGACAGGTTTTGGAAAAATGTTTGTATATTTGACTCAATTTTCTTTTCGTTGGTTAATTTAGTTGAATTATTGGGTTCGTGGTCATGTTAGTGATTTAAACCATAAATCATACCATAAAAGGTTTTTATTTTGTTCAAGTGGTGGAATATTATTCGTTTTTTTAACTTGTGACAATCTAGATTTGATATTGATAATAATATAAATTTTTTGGTATATATATGTGAAGTTTAATGTTCTTATAAACACTTTAAATTAACATTTAATTTTAAGGGATGGACATGTAATATTACAAATAGTATAACTTTTTCAAACATGAGAGAGGGAGTGAAAATGTAAGAAAGAAAAAAAAATAAAGGGAAAGTTTCAAATTGCATAATCTTATGAAATTATGGAATGAGAAGAATAAAAAAAACAAGAGTGAGCCGAAAGGGAGCTACAAAAGTTTGAATAACCATCATTCAACATGATGTCTCATCATGCTTTGCAATGATTATATATGTATATCATATCAATTTGTATCCTCTTGAATCCCAAGCTATGAATGGTAGGAGAAAAAGAAAAGCAAATAAAAGAATAAAAAAAAATTTAAAAATGATTTTTACATAAAGAGAGAATGGAAAAGTGAAAAAAAAATATATTTTATATTCCACACTTTAATTTTTTCAATTTAAAAAGATTTTGAGTTATATATATATATATATATATATATATATATATATATATCAATCTTCTCAATTTTTTTATTTTCTAAATGATAAAAATGTTAGTGATATCACATGGAAAAGAAAGTAAATAATTAAATGATACTTATAACATAATGAAACCGTAATTCATTAATTTAAGCTTTGAAGTTCAAGTGGTTTTCAACATTATATATTTGAGTTTTTTGCGTAATAGATTCTTCAAATCCATCAACTTGGGTCATTATGCATATCCTTCTAATTAGAGGAAACAAATATAGTATTGATCTTGAAATTCATTTTCTTATAGTAATAAATTTTAAGGATGTTCCAAATATATTGATTAAGGGTAAGTGTAAGTTAATAAAATAAAATAAAATATAAATTTTATAATCCAATAAAAAAATATAAAAAAGGGTTTTGGCTTTGATTTTTAACAAGACAATCATAAAAATGAAATAGAATGACTCAAGGATTATTTTATAATATATTGTTAAAAAAAACTCACTGAAAATCAAATATGAGAATATAACTTTTCCATAATTTTAGATATTATTTTTTCTCGAAAATTAAACACAAGAATATAACATTCTTAATGATCATATTCCTTGGTTAATTTGTGGAAATTCAAATTCTTGAAATTTAAGAATTTAACTTTCAAGAAATTCATAAAAGGTTTGCTTCACTTGGTCCTAAACTTACGTTACTAAGTTGAGCATTTTGTTGATAGTGCAAT
Source organism: Bretschneidera sinensis (assembly GCA_023935145.1). Lineage (NCBI taxonomy): Eukaryota > Viridiplantae > Streptophyta > Magnoliopsida > Brassicales > Akaniaceae > Bretschneidera > Bretschneidera sinensis. The sequence continues at coordinate 108,043,170 of CM043701.1, read as the reverse complement.
TTAATTTGCTATTTATTTTTTTATTACAACAACATGCTTAACTTAGTTTCATAGTAAATTCATTCACAAATAAATTTTATAATTTTTTGTTTTTTAAAACCCAGTAACTAATGAAATTACAAAATAATTTTATAGATTTATTTGTTCTAAACATAATCTTAAATTTTGCCCTAATTTTTTTAGGAAAAAAAAACAAAAGGGTGAGTGAGTGGGAAGATTCAACAATATGAAAAGAAAACAATAACCAGCCCAAGGCTATAAAAAGGGACCAAACTTCAGATTGCTTTCCTTCGGTTTTTCAGCCCAATCTTTGAACACCTTCTGTTGATGTGAACTCGAGCCCAATCACAGTATTTGCTGTTGTTTGTAAACACCATTATTTTTAGAGAGCAAAACGAAGAAATATCATCGGTGTTTTTTACTTCACTTTGGTTTTCGTGTTTTTGACATTTTCATGCTGTTTTTTTAATTTAAATCCCAACAACATCCTTCCCGCCAAATAACGTTTCAAAGAAGACAATGTCTTCACTCTCTAACTACTACTGTTCTCTGCTAAAAGTCTGCTGCGAAACCAGAAACCAGAGCCAAGCAAAGAGAATCCATCGTCATATAATCAAAACCCTGACAAACCCAGAAACTTTTCTCTTGAATAATCTCATCAATACATACAGTAAACTAGGCAACATAACTTATGCAGGCTACTTGTTCGATGGAATGCGTCAGCCTAACCTCTTTTCTTGGAACACCATTCTCTCTGCATATTCCAAATCTGGACATCTCCCAAAAATGCAAGACATCTTTAATCGCATGCCAAATCGAGATGGGGTGTCTTGGAACTCGCTTATTTCAGGTTATGCGTGTCATGGCTTGGCTGCTGAGGCAGTTAAGGCTTATAATTTGATGTTCAAGGCGGGGCCTGTTAATTTGAATAGGATTACATTTTCGACGATGCTTATACTGTCTTCCAGTCAGGGGTGTATTGATTTGGGTAGGCAGATTCATGGTCACATAGTGAAGTTTGGGTTTGAGTCGTATGTTTTTGTGGGTAGTCCTTTAGTGGACATGTATGCGAAAGCGGGCTTGATTTATGACGCAAAGCAGGTTTTTGATGATATACCAGAGAGGAATGTGGTTATGTATAATACAATGATCACAGGGCTCTTGCGCCGTGGGATGGTTGAGGATTCAGAGAAGTTATTTCAAAGTATGAAGGAAAAAGATTCAATTTCGTGGACAACGATGATCACTGGACTTACCCAAAATGGCTTGGAGAGAGAGGCTATCGATTTGTTTAGAGAGATGAGAATGGAAGACTTGGCAATGGATCAGTTTACCTTTGGAAGTGTATTGACTGCTTGCGGGGGTCTTACTGCCTTGAAAGAAGGCAAGCAAATTCATGCTCTTGTAATTAGGACTGATCATAAGGATAATGTATTTGTGGGTAGTGCTCTTGTTGACATGTATTGCAAGTGTAAAAGAATAAAATCTGCAGAAGCTGTTTTCAAAAGTATGGCTCACAAGAATGTTGTATCATGGACAGCAATCCTTGTGGGTTATGGCCAAAATGGGTACAGTGAAGAAGCTGTTAAGATTTTTTGTTATATGCAGAGAAATGGGATTGATCCAGATGATTTTACTCTAGGAAGTGTAATTAGCTCATGTGCAAACCTTGCTAGCTTAGAAGAGGGTGCCCAATTTCATGGGCGAGCCATAGTTTCTGGATTAATTTCTTTCATAACTGTTTCCAATGCACTTGTGACTTTTTATGGTAAATGTGGCAGCATAGAAGATTCTACTCGACTGTTCAAAGAGATGAACATCAGGGATGAAGTCTCTTGGACTGCGTTGGTTTCAGGGTATGCGCAGTTTGGAAAAGCCAATGAGACAATTGATTTGTTTGAAAGAATGCTGGCACATGGTCTGAAACCTGATGGAGTTACTTTCATTGGGGTTCTTTCAGCTTGCAGTAGAGCAGGACTAGTGGAGAAAGGACGTCTATATTTTGAATCAATGGTGAAAGAACACGGGATTACACCAATTTCTGATCACTATACTTGCATGATTGACCTTTTTAGCCGAGCTGGAAGGTTAGAAGAAGCAAAAAAATTTATAAATAAGATGCCTTCTCTTCCTGATGCAATTGGATGGTCTACTTTACTGAGCTCATGTAGAATTCATGGTAATATGGAAATCGGGAAATGGGCAGCAGAATCACTTCTGGAGTTAGAGCCCCAGAACCCTGCCAGTTATATCTTACTCTCAAGTATATATGCTGCTAAAGGGAAATGGGACTGTGTGGCCCAATTAAGGAGAGGAATGAGAGATAAGGGAGTGAGAAAGGAACCTGGATGTAGTTGGATCAAATATAAAGGAAGAGTGCACGTTTTCTCAGCAGATGATCAGTCAAGTCCATTTTCAGATCAGATATATGCTGAGCTGGAGAAATTATACCGCAAAATGATAGAGAAGGGTTATGTGCCAGATATGACTTCTGTTCTTCATGATGTTGAGGAATCAGAGAAAATAAAGATGCTTAACCACCATAGTGAGAAGCTTGCAATTGCGTTTGGGTTGATATTTATGCCTCCTGGTCTTCCCATAAGAGTGGTTAAAAATCTTAGAGTCTGTGTGGATTGCCACAATGCCACTAAATATATTTCTAAAATCACCCAGAGAGAGATACTCGTGAGAGATGCTGCTCGCTTCCATTTGTTTAAAGATGGAACATGTTCATGCGGAGATTTTTGGTGATGATGTTCTCTTATAGTGTCCAAAGATGTTGCAGAGGATGTTTTAGGGAGTTGAACCTTTTATTCAATAGTTGAAGACCAAAATTAGTTCTATTTGATGAGCACTGGAAATGAAATTCTACAACTTCATAGGCATATCAACGCAGCGCTTGAGGAAAATTTTTCTATAAAAGACTAGAAACATGGTAAAAGTTTTGGCCTCAAGGATCCCACTTCTCAAATTTGTTGTTAATGATCATACCAAATGAAGAAGTAAGGTACCACCAGTCATCTGGAGGAATTCATTTATATAGAAGTTTGTTGAATCGCCTGTCATTCAACCTGGACAAATAATGTTGCATTCTCTGCACGAGTGATTCAGAGATTCATTGAATAATGCTGTCTAATTGCAGTTTGTTGAGGTAAGACATGAACTTATATACTTTTGCTTTGCTAAGAAGCACTGCTGCACCGCCACACAGAAGGGTACCCTTGCCTTGTTGGACATGGGAACTTCTCAAACATACTAGAAACAGAGCCACCACCACCCACCCCACCCCACCCCACACTTGCACACACATACAGAGAGTGAGAGCTGATTGGTGACTTATATATAACTGAAAGGCTCATATTAGTTTGTTGCTAACAACAGCCCATGATGAGTTTGTTTTTTTCTGGGGGCGGGGGGGTATTCCCAATGGCAGGGAATGCGCTCTGTGGGAGGAATCAAGCATTAAACCCATCCACCTGGTCAGGTTCATGTCAGACTTCCAGCCATTTTAATGCTCCTTTATTATCTATTGCATGGAAAGTTTCTCATAGATTGATTGGTTATGTCATGTTCAGGACTCAAAATAATAATATGGACAACACTTTTATGCTTTTCATTTGTCATATTTTACTATTTCGGCTGATTCCTTTGGGCGCTTCATCTCTTTGAATATGTTGTAATGCTTGTTTTCCTAGATGAATATGACTGTCTTATGGTATTTTTCAAGTTGTTTCAGAAGACTTTTTTCTTAATAAATGATTTACAGATAGTGCACGCGATTACTAATAGCTTCAAGTTTGGTTCACGATTCTTTATTTTTATAAGTGAAGTTTAGTTCATGATTCTAATTAAACCAGGTAAACTAAAATTTAACGTCTTTCATACACAAATTATAATCTAGCTCTTGATCTCACATGCAGTTTCCTTTTTCTGAGGATTTGCCAGTTGGCTTGTGCATGACTAGGCTCATGCTTTTGTTGATCAAACAAATGGACTCTAATTTGTCAAGTGGAGTATTAAGAGACATTGAACTGGCAGTTAAGTTCATGAAAACATTAGGTAAATGTCTAGAATGTTATTTGAGACAATGTTTCTGTTGCAAACCAGTGTGATGGAAAAATTCTACCTGTTTACTTTAACTTTTTGCGGCGGACCAATGTCTTGATTTGCATGGTCAAAATAGTGAGGATAATAATTTTCATAGGGTTGCCATGTTTTCTGAAGGTAGATTATCTCTTTCCTGTGTGCAGTCTGTATGCTATTTGCTTGATTGTATGATTGGGTACAACATTCTTAGTCAAGATCAGATTCTGAGCTATCAAAAGGAACATCATCACTATTAATTCTTTTCAATACATACACCATGTGCTGCAACAAAAAGAACCATCAAAATGAAAAGCACTCTGGAATAGAAGTTTATTTAAGTGTATTCTGAAATACACATGAAAAAGTGAGAACACACTTCATTCATAATCTTGTGATGATTTAATGGACTCCCCTTGATCTCGCTGTTGGTTCTGCATCAGGTTGAAGAGAAGTTGGTTAAAATAAAACATTTGATATACGGCAGCCACATTATTGGAATATAGAAGCTGACAAAAATTACCTGCAATTGAGCACAGACCTCAATCACTTCAGCTAGAGGTGCCCAATCACCGAAATTCCTCTCAATAAATTGGTAAGCAATGCCACTCTTTCTACTGTCAACAATAAGAAGTCCACCCTTGATTTCACCCTCTCCTTTAAAGTTTTGCTCCATACCAATAGATTTTGCTCGCTTGTAATTTGAAATGGCTCGGGGGTTGAAGACAAATCCTGATAGAAACTTTTCCTTTTGAAGTTTTCCACCACCTAGAGCTTTAAAAAATTCCATACCCTGGTCATAGATTACTACACCACCCCAATATCTGGGCCAGAAGTCTTTTACCTGCACCATGAAAATAATATATCAAATTATCAAGAAATGTACTTTCATTGAAAGAGCAAGATGTTGAAGGAAGTTCACTAAATACCTCTGATTCTATGTGCTCATGAAGAACTGCAAATAGTTGAACTCCCAGTGCATCAAATATGGGCTTTTTGGCATAAAGCTGGTGAGCTTCAGCTCTACACATGATGCACCTGTTTACAAATTGATGCAAATAGGATTGTAGTATCATCTTTTATAGGGCAGATGGACTTTGAAGTGGAAGAGATCTTATCAAGTTGAATCTTTGGAAAGGGAAGACACTTGAGTCTGATCTATGTCTCCATCAGTATATCAATAGAATAGGTTCATTAATTTTATATTTCCTATCTAGTGCCACCACATCTAAGTGTGATTTTATCTTTACTCTTATGAACATTGGGGATGTTGAGATCTCTCTCTTATCTGAGTTCATAATAACATATCTATTCCTGAAGTGTAGATGCAGAACAAAGCAAGTCAAGATGAATAATAAGAATTACCCAGGACGTCGGACACAGAGGAGCAGTGCTGGCTTATCTCGCCACAATTCTGAAGCCTTCAATGGAGGTGTCTTGGTTTTCACCAGACGATCCATTCAAATCTTGTACTCAGGGGTTAATTTTTGAACTGAGATGCTCTCAATAGCAGAATAAGGAGCTGCTTTTTCCACCATAGGCGGAGGTTGCAGACAACCACAGGCTCGAGGTTCTGCTGGGACTGCAGCAACAATCCCTTTAAAGACATACCCATCTTTAATCTTGAAATCAGCCAGTGATTGTTCAAGTGACTTCTCATTTATTGAACTAGTTCTAGCGGGAGATTTTTTTATGAGTTTTATTGGAGTTGACTGATACGAAACGCTTGTAAATGCTATTGTTTCTGGATTGTGTGCTAGTAATTTTCCTTGAAGAGATGGCATATGGTTTGGGCAAAGATTCTGCACATGGGCTGGTTCTGTCCATAAAACGAGCTACGTGACCTCTCTTCATGCCAAACTGAGAAGATAGATCCGCAATGCTCTAGTTAAGAAGCTCAGGCAGAGATTTTCCAGAGACCTCTAGTCTGCCTGCATATTGCATCAGAGCGCAGTCCTGCAGGTATGTCCTGATCTCTAATGCATCCTGGAGTAGATAAAAAAAAGAGCCTTAGAGGTAAAATTAGTCATAGTAATCCTTGCTTAGAGCAAGTAGGAGCAAACCCATTAATGGGATGCACCAATTTCAGACCAGTACTTGCTCCAAGAAACTGAAGCATGATTTCTTCAAGAATCTAGTGATGCTGAATTTTACTGTAAGAACTGAAATAATCTTTAGGCAAGTTATAAAAAAGAAAGGATAAATAAAAGATGATTCTATATTTCTATGGATAACCAACCTTTTGTTGTTGTGTCATGCTAATTGTGTCCATATCCTCTGCGTTCATAATCTTCAAGGTTGGCACATCATCCCACCCTTCTTCCAGCAGTTTTGGAAGCAAAACCTTCAAAATTCCATTTCCAATGAAATCTTCCATCGAATAAGATGCCATTCTCTTTTGAAGCAGAGAATACTCCAAATGATTGAACGTATGAATTATTGTAGCTTAAGACGAGTTTTGATGTACAAATTGGTATTATTGGTGTTAGGCCCAACCACTCATGACATGTAAGAAAGCTTGAGTGACGGTGTAATAAATATGCTTCCGATTCGGCAATGTCAATGATCTAACAATTTGGTTTCATCTTCTCCTTTATTTGCATTTCTAAATCCTTAAAATAAAAACTGGAATTCCTTTATTTAAATATCCAACTAGTCCCCCAAGTTTATGTTTGACAGTGTATTATACGTTGGAGAAGATGTTTTGTTTTGTTTTTTTTTATATGTTTTATACCAAAAAAAAAATCTTTATTGAGGCATACAAATGGAATCATTACATCGACCTTCACAAAGTAGTACTATCTGATGGTAGAAGCCAGGGGAAATAAGGCGGGCGAATATCATTCTTCCAGGATATTCAAACGCACCCTATCATGACGTGTTGAAGGCAAGACAAGTCATGTAATCCAAATATTAAAAAAAAGGAAATAAAGAAGGGAAAAAAAATAGTTATATCCTCTTTTACAGGCTAGAGCCTTAATTATTTCGAAAAGGAAACTGTATTAGAGAGAACGGCAGCTAGAAACAATGTGTGGACTAACGAACATAGCATGGAGACAGTCGAAAGATGCTAACAGAGATGAGAGGTCTTACAAGGTGATGGTTGTATTTGCTGTTGCCGGCCAAAAGTAAACAATTTTAGTAAAAAGTGTGTAGATATCCTATCACCTATTTTCCAAGGCAATGCTCGATGGTCTCGCAAACAATGTCAGAAGTTGTCTTCATTTGGGCCTTGTTAATTGTCATTTCTAGCTTATATCACCTTGCTTGATCAGCTGATTCATATTACTGGATTATATAAAAATGCTTTCTGGAAATCAAAATTAACTTCTTCTATTGTAGTTTACAAAGAAGTTTTTCTGCTCTGAGAATTGATGTTTAACCAAAATACGCTTGCAAAAAATATCCTTCTCTTTTTGAAGTTTGAACTGCCATTTCTTTTCCAGCCGTAGAACTCACACACTCATGTTGACCCGATTACTCCAAAAATATTAAAGCACAATGAAATACAAGGAGAGATACATTGAAAATTCCAAAAAAGAAACATTCACAAAATTAGAATAGGGCAAGGGAAGAACATCTCTATTCTCTAACAAGTTACCTGCTTGGATTTGTCCAGCCTAAAAGTTTTGGCTACGGTTCTCAAAGTTGATTGGTATATATTGACTAGCAAATCAGATTACACATGAATAGGTTAGACATAGGAATAGTTGGAGCAGAGAGCTTTAGGTTCAACTCTACATAAATTACAAAAATTATATAAGTTTTTAACAATATACTAATGGTTTTTAATACTCCCAAATCACATCTTAGTATTAGTAGATATTAATGCTACAAAATTCTTTGACGGTGTTCTAGCTAATTATTTGTTTAGCAGCAATATTACATTAAGTGATAGAGAAGATTTTACATGGTATAGCTGGCTGAGAAATTGGGCATCTTATTCAAATGCCTCAAAATCTTTTCAGCCATCTGCCTTGTATTACCATCACCATGATGGAAAGCGCTGACCAATGTGGCAGGCAGCAACCTATCCTGCGATATATCTGAAACAGACTTATTTCCACCTTTGACTAAAAATCTCTCAATGACCCAGAACGATTTCTGCCGTAAACCCTCTTCCCTGTGCTCTTTCACCACATTCAATACATGTTGTATCGCATTCACTCCACTCAACATGCTCACACTCTCGTCCACATCAACTTTGTCATCCAACAATGTACATATAGCCGACAATGCAGCATCAACCACCTCAGCGTTCTCATGGTTCAGGCATGCTAACAAACTCTCAACTGCATTTGCGTCAACCAAACAAAATGTGTTTTGTGAAGAACAAGCCCCTCTGTGAATTGGGCAAACTGGTGTCTCCCTCTTTTTAGATGAGCCAACAGATAGGGACTTCGGCAAATAGAAATGTTTCATGAATTTGGTTCCCTTGATTTGTGGTGGTTTGGACAATCTTACTGATTCTGACGATAGATTCTCCAGCCCAGTTGCTGATAACCTTTGAATTTCATCGCTTGATGTTTTCATAAGTAGCTCGGTAAATACTGATGTGAAATTGTGATTTCTTGCTAGAAACAACATTTGGGGTTCATACAATGTTGTTGTGAATCTTACTAGAATACCCACTAGGCCTTCTAAGTAAGCAGCTGCATACCTGCTTATTCTTGTTCCACTTCTTTGGATTAGATGAATTGTTTGTAGGACTGTAGGGACTGTATTCTTGCAGACAAGTGCTAGATTGAGTGTTAGATTCTGATGGGGGAGTTCTGCAAGAAACTTCGCAGAAACAGCCTGTTTCTCCGTGATACAGTTTGTTTCGGTTGGACACTGGATAAGATTCTCAGGTTGGCCTCTAGTTTTGCATAATCTCTCTGCTAGTGTGTGACCCATGTAGGGTGAGAGTGCAGTCAGCAATTTGATTGCTGCAACCACAAGTTCTTCATGTGGGTTGTTGATGAGTTCAATCACGGTGTAGCTTGCTTCAGTCTCTCTGATCACTGAGACAATGGTTCCCATTGATTTGGGTGACTTTGTCAGGCATAAGAGAATTCTGATGAGATTAATGTTGAGTTCATCTGGGGTTGAGTTCTTCAGCATGCAGGTAATATTGTACACAACATAGTCTGAAGTGAATGTGTGACCATGAGTATTTACTTGGAGGCTCTCATGCTCAATCCCGGACTCGAGTATATTTGCAAGTATTGCAGCAGCTTCGTTTTGAGAATTCATTGGTTCGCTGTAGATTCTCCGGGTAAATATCTCTTCAGCCATGACTTTTACTATACCAGCTTCAACAAGTATCTTGCCATTGAGATGATAAGATGATATTTGCACTAGAGCTTTAAATGCTTCCCTTCTAGTGAGAGTGTTGCCACCGTGCACCATTTTGATGAGAATGGGAGAAGCTCTCTCAGCCACATACGCTTTACTGTCATTTCCAAGAACAATTTCCCCTAGGTAGCTTGCCATTTCCATTTGCATCTCCTCACAACCTGTTTATTTATTTAGGGTTAAATATCTACCTAGTTGTTTGAGATTTCTTAATGCCTACAAATCTCTATTCAGTAATCATGGAGCCACGCAATCTGGTCATCATTTTGAAGTCCAAAAATTCAGTTCCTTTAAATGGATTAAACCATCATTTATACGTAGTTTATTAAAGATTGTTCCATCTAAATACATTTTTGACAAATCTCTGTTATTCATTTTTTATATTATTCTTTTCTGGTTTGGACTTCAAAGGTGGCTTTGGAAATAAAATGATGGTGCTTGTAGTGGGAATGTGAAGTTCAGAATTAAATTTACCTTCAGAAAGATGGTTCAAAAGTGGTTCCAAGTGTCCATTTTCTGCCATGTGCTTGACGTTTTTGGGAGATATTTCGAGGTTCCTTAAGATTTGATCTGCTTTCTCTGAAGCAAAGGCATCAACGGACCAATTATACTTTATGGTAATTAGCATCAAAATCCCCCCTGTGATTGAACCAATCATTTCACATGAAGAATGGGATTTTGAAAGCTCAAGCAAGAACAATAATGATGCGTGCATTACAGGCTGGTGACTTCTTGACAGCAGCTCGAATATTGTTGAAATGTCCATTGTCTTGGTAATCATTTCCTGCATGGAAACCACCCAGATGAAAAATAAACTAATGGAAATAGTTTCCAATCTTTTCTAGGTAAGTGTAAACTCGTCTATTCTAGTTCTCTTCAGGAGAAATAGTTTAAAGCTAGAAGTGTAAATTATTAGGAGTTTGTTAGATAGTTTCTTTTCTATAAATGAAATTGCAGCTAAGGATTGGTCAATTTTGGTGATTCTTGTAGTAAGAAAATAGCAGATACTTGAAAAGGTGAGAAATATAAGTTTCTCAATGCGTAACGGATTTCTATAACTGATGATAATGGGAGATCATGCTTCTCTCATCCAGATGGGTCAGACTTAATTGTAGGTCATCTTAGAATATTATTTCTCATACCAAAAGCAGGAGTGTATCTAAACCTTTACCCTTTGTTTGGATTGAGGATAATGAAGGGAAATGAGGGGAAAGGAAATAGAAGGATACATGTACATTTTTGGTTGGGGGATTTTTTAATGAAAATGAGAGGATTTGGAGGAATACCTTTTTCCCTCTGAATCCCCTAAAAACTCAAAAAAATTTAATTCATCCTTGTTTTTGAGTTTGAATGTAGAGGAAAAGAGAGAAAATGAGAGAATTTGGATGGGTACTCTTCATCCTTTCCTTTCCTCTCCTCTCCCTCAATCCTAACATACCATAAGGTTAAGTTCTCAGGTAATGTTGTTCCTTCAGTTAGCGTTTCATATAAATTCAGGAAAAAAGTAAAAGTTGAACCTTGCAGTCATCATCATCCTCTGCTAATTGCTGTAATAGTTCCAATGTTGCACATCTAACATTTATGTCTTTGTAGCCCAGAAGCTTAATGAGCAACGGCAGGATTCCAACATCACGAATTTGTACCTTAGTATACTGTTTCCTTTGACAGATAATTTGCAGATCTTTTATTGCCTCAATAACCATACTCTCTGAACTAGCCAAATACAACGCTGCACGGGCCACTTTGATTCTTGCTGCCTCATCCCTTTCCTTCCATTCATCTATTATCGTCTTTAGAGCTATATTGGTGCTCAAAAATCTGCTTGTTAGCTTCCTTCCTGTGGTTGGGCAGAATATTTCCTCTGAATGTTCGAACCTTTCAAACCACTCTGTTATTATCTTTCTGTCATAGGTCACTCCGCTTTCTATGGTGACTGGATCTTCCATTATCTCCTTAGTCAATGGACAGAAGAAAGTCTCATACAGAGGCTCAATGTACTGAGCCACCTGTGGCAATGTTGAGGAGGATGTGCTAATGCTTCCATGTTTCCTTTGGCTGCTGTCTCTTGTGTTTTCTAGGAATTCAGTCAGATCTGACATAGATAGAATCTGTGTATATTCTGTTGAAACTTCAAAGTCGACAGAATAGAGTTCTGATTCTATTGGAACTTCTCTTTTTGGTGTCTTCCCTGCAGGAAACATCTGTGGTTCAAGCTGTTTATGCGAGACCTCTGTTTGGCTGACGTCAAACTGAGCATTTTGCATCTCCTTTGCAAGAGACCGGACTGCAATTCCTGCATATTCTTGATTGCCAAATGTTGATAGTGGTATTGATTGCAAGTATTCACCCATTCGATATACAACCCCCCCCAGCTGTGCTGTGATGCTTCTCAGTTGAGTGTCTGAAATTGGATTGTTGATTTTCTGGCATTTCTCCACAAGATCCTTGGCCGAGTTGATGCCTTTGGATAGAGATTCTAGAATATCCACTGTGTTTTTTAGGGTGTTCTCATTTGTCTGCAACTCCATTATAGCTATAGAAACACGGTAAAGGTAGCATCCAGTTTTAATAAATTTTTCTTGTTCTACTTCTATGTAAGCTACAGATGCTGTGATCTCTGATATAGATACCAACAAGGATTCAGAAAGACCAGCAATTGGAGCTGTCTCTTCGTTGTGCTGAAGAAAATGAAATGAAAGAAACTGAGAAGCTTTAATCTTGTTTTCACACAGGATTAGTCAAAGTTTCACTACGCAGCAGAAAAACAAAATTCAGGAATAACTGCCTGTTTTTATATAAGATAACCATATCATGTTTTCTGTCTCTTAGAGAGTTGGATAACGGTTCAGAAAATAAAAGAGAAGAGAAGTATTAGCTTCAATGATATTGTAAATTTTTTATCAAAAAATCAAGAAGATGAAACAAGAAGACAAATGACTTTGGAGACTGCAAAAGTCAGCTTTTCTTTTTCTCATAGGAAGTTTATCTAGACAGCCTAGATTATGTGCTTACACAACCTTAGTACTTTAAACTAGAACAGATTGGACCTTTATTCTTGTTCATTAAGGTTTCAATGAAAGTATGATCAAGTTTTAATTTGAAGCTAGAGAGAGAGAGAGAGAGGCAACGAGAAACTCTTACCGACATCCAACTGAAGCTGCTGCCTTTCTGGTATGAGCACCTGACGTTACCAAACTTGGGAGTATTTACTCTAGTTTGAAGAATACATTCAAAAGGGGTGAAGATAGATTTCTTTGAATTAGTCACTGATAGTGTAGTATATCTATTTTATGAGTTTCTATTGAAAATGATTTTCCTTCCAGGATGTTATAGATCGTTGCTGAAACATCATCAATCTCTGTGTATAATATAGAAATGAAATGATGCTTTTATGTTGATTTAACTTGCAAAGGGAAGCAAGGTGAACAGAAGACCTAGACTTAGTCATCTCTAAAATAGGTCATGGGTGTTGAACAATTGCATAACGTTTTGTTTAAGGTTTCTTTATCGCACGAGTCAAAATTAAAGAATAAAAGGCCACAAGCAATGTTGGTTATTGGCTCTCTTAATATGTATTTACCAGCTCCAATAGCATCGCCTGTAAGTGGCGCTTTCATGGATTCATTTTAATCTGCTTCTTTGCCGTGGTTATAGTTTGTACTTGCATTTAAGTGGTAACTATAAAATTACATCTCATAGTATTGTGCTAGATAAATTTTTATTTTTAAAAATGAGCATTCGTTGAAGTTAAAACCAGGATGAGTCCAGCAATCAGCAAATAGAATTAAGTTTATGGCAGCTCTTGTTGGATTGTTAGACAGACATTTAGCATGGTAACGTTTTTGATCTGCCATCTTTAATCCAATAATCATTCCTCTATATGGGATAATATTCACCAGCTTCAACCGATCATACGTTTGCTGAAGAAATGGCCTTAAAAGAAGAATTGGTAAGAGCGAGTGCAATGACTTTTCAGTATCTTATCCTGTAATAAATAAAGCGCAATGACATGACACGACACGACTAATATATTAGATACGACAGCACGACAATCCAATACGACACGACTAATATGTTAGACACGACAACCCGGCACGATTAACCAGACACGACCTGTTTATTACATAAGCAAATATAAGTTATATTACATAACCATCTACCTCAAACATAATCCAAATTCCAACATATTCATGATCCAAATACATATAATAAAGTCTAATTAATAACATAAACAGTATCTTATCAACTATCATCTATATTGGGAGAGGGGAGAGAGTCTGTACACTCTGTGATGCGTTGCTATTGAGTGAGTCTGTGACGGGGTGCTTTGTGTTTGTGATGTAGTGAAAATAGGAATTAGGGTTTATTTTATGCACACACTAAGAATTTTTTTTAATGTAATAAACAAAATTTTTAAATGGGTCATAAACAGGTCATGGGTCATAATCGCGTCAACACGACTCATCAAACCTATGAATTTAATCGTGTCATTTCGGGTTGGTGAGTCAACCCGCGATACTACACGATTTTTCCGTGCCATGATCGTGTCGACACGATTACGACACGAACCCGATTATACTCAACACTAACACGCTTTATTTCGTGTCATGTCATGTCAGGTTCATGTATCGTGTCCAAAATTGTCACCCCTAACTTTACCCATGATAACAACAAAGTGCATGAAATTCGTGTACTACCAACCACATTTGTAGAAAGAATACTTGGTTAAACTGAATTTATTGGTCATTTTAAGGAATTTCATTGATAACGTTATTTCTTGGGTTTTACATTTATGCTAACATTACCAGTGAAAATTTCTAAAATTACCAGCATAACAATCATTTTTGCATATGATCATGAAAATTCTTACTCTTTGTATAAACAATACCAAGAAAGATCTAGACAATGAAGTTTTAGATTTGAGACCTTAGCTTCTTAATTAGGGAACATAATGGGAGCATCGATCCCTCAAAAGGATTTAGCCATAATTTGATCCCAACCTATCGAAAATCTAGTATCTAACACACCGACAATAAAAAAATCCAAGATTGTTTGACACCCTGAACTTCCTTACTCATTGACAACTTCACTAAAAAAATCATCAATTTCCCCTTTCTATTGGGCTATTGCTTTCAACTTCAGTATTATCCTGGCTTAAAAGGCAAGGCTAATTTTCATATGCATTCTCAATTACAACAAAAAAAGTATATTTCAAAAGTGTCAGTTAATTTAATTGATAAATTATTTGTGATTAAATCTTGTTTATATAAAAATTTGAGACGAAAGAAAAGAGAGATGGTAACCTATAAATACAATGCAATTTATATAAACCAAAAATTTAAAAAGAAAAAAAATATTTGTACCAACTAATTTAGTTGGTTAAATCATTTATATCACACAAAAGATTTGTGAGGAAAATTACAAAAGCACCCCTAATTGCATCTTTTTATATTAAAAGCATATTAATATACCCTTAAACCCCAACCATGGTTAATCTAGATTGATAAAAAAAATATATCATAAAAGAGATATGAAGGAGAGATAGTTTAGTCTGTTAACATTCAATTATTGACTAGTGATCGCTGTGAGACCATTTTGACCAATCTAGACTAAACATAGTTGACGTTTAAAGATATATTAGTATACTTTTAATATACTATGAGGGTGCAATTTTAGTTTGCACCAAACTATAAAAGTATTTTGTAACTTTCTCAAGATTTGTGATTGAATCATTATTTAGGGATCAAGAAAAAGCAGATTTATCTAGTCTAGATAGTGTTGATGCCGAGGTATCGTTGTTGACTTTGGGTCAATTTCTTAGGATCTGCATAAGAAAGAAAAGTGAACTAATGGGCCCACGGAGGGAGAGGGGGAGGCCTCCGAGACACTCAGAAATACTTGTCAGTACGAGGGTACGAAAGGGGTCTATAATTCGTGCAGTGGGTTTGTGAAGAATGAAGAGTGTGTCTTGAACCTACATACCTTTGGCCATTTATAGTCTTCTGAGGAGAGGTCGGCCATGTGAGAGGGATGGCTCCATTCTTCTGATCCCACACTTCTGCAGTGAAATCTCAGTCGAATGCTCAGATGATAAGTCGTGTGCTCAGACGATCACGTGTTCAGGTGTGGTTAGGTCCGCTAATCGTGCTTTGACGTGGCGATTACGTGATTTGTTCATTCCACGTGTACTTTGCAGTGAGACAGAAGTCGAACACGTGTCAACAGCCTATTGGTGATGGGCAACTCCACGTGTCGATGATTCATTGGTCAAGAGCATTGTGGGCTCTATCACAGGCCCCCCACTTCCTCAAGCGCTCGTGTGCTTCGAGGAAGTATGGTGTGATGTTTGTGCCGTGATCGTGTGCTTGTACTTAGGTGTGAGGAGTGGTTGCCCATAAGTATATCGAGAAACGGATGATCTATGTCCTTGGGCTGGGAGATCTTAGGCCGAGTGTAACTCTCATGCTCGGCTTCGAAGGTTCTTGGCCGAACGTGTGACAAGCAACTCAGACGCTCAGACTAGGAGATTTTAGGCCGAGCATGAGATAAGCAGTTCATATGCTCGGTATTGGAGATTCTAGGCCGAGCATGTGACAAGCAGCTCACATGCTCGGTCTTGGAGATTCTAGGCCGAGCATGTGACAAGCAGCTCACACGTTCGGTCTTGGAGATTCTAGGTCGAGCATATGACAAGCAGCTCACACGCTCGGTCTTAGAGATTCTAGGCCGAGCATATGACAAGCAACTCACACGCTCAGACTTGGAGATTTTGGGTCGAGCATGTGACGAGCAGCTCATATGCTCGGTCTTGGAGATTCTAGGCCGAACAAGTTACAGGCAGCTCACATGCTCGGACTTGGAGATTTTTGGGCCGAGCATGTGATAAGCAGTTCACATGCTCGGTCTTAGAGATTCTAGCCGAGCATGTGACAAGCACCTCACACACTCGGTCTTAGGGATTCTAGGCCGAGCATGTGATAAGTAGCTCACACACACGATCATGGAGATTCTAGGTCGAGCATGTGACAAGCAGCTCACACGCTCGAACTTGGAGATTTTGGACCAAGCATGTGACAAGCAATTCACATGTTCAGTCTCAGAGATTCTAGGCCGAGCATGTGACAGGCAGCTCACACGCTCGGATTTGGAGATTTTTGGGTCGAGCATGTGACAAGCAGTTCACATGCTCGGTCTTGGAGATTCTAGGCCGAATATATGACAAGCAACTCACACGTTCAGTCTTAGGGATTCTAGGCCGAGTATGTGACGAGCAGCTCACACGCTCGGTCTTGGAGATTCTAGGTCAAGCATGTGACAAGCAGCTCACATGCTCAGACTTGAAGATTTTGGGCCAGTCTTGAAGATTCTAGGCCGAGCATGTGACAAGTAGCTCACACACTCAATTTTGAGGATTCTAGGCCAAGCATGTGACAAGCAGTTCACACGCTCGGTTTTGGAGATTCTAGGCCGTGTATGTGACAAATAGCTCACACACTCAGACTTGGAGATTTTTGGGCTGAGTATGTGACAAGAATTTCACATGCTCGGACTTGGAGATGGTCGATATTGGTGCGATTATCTACCTAAATAAATATGCAAATAACCGTCCTAGTTTTACTTGCAAGTGCACAAGGTCTGTGGTAGCATAGTGTGCAAGTGCGAGCCACAGGGATTGGTGAATTTCGATTTAGACTTAATTTCACAAAGTAAAAATAGATTGAAATAAATGTTGAGTCTAGATTAATAATAATGATAAATGCGTAGGGACTTGGTATCCACCACTAATCATGCTACCCCAATAAAACAATATGCCAATGCTCTACTCATGCTATGAATACCTACTGGTTGTCAACCTAAGGGCTTGGTCCACTCCTTAGGCTATGGATTTCCCTAAGAAACGAGTTAGGCATGGTGTATACTCTAACTCTTTTCTCTCTTAAGGGATTCAGCATGGTGTATACTGAGTTTTTCCTTAAGAGAGCATAAGGTCTGTGGAAATTGACAACCACACGGGGCATAGGGTTTGGTCCACTCCCGGTTTCCCATGTTGATTAACCCAAGAATCCGGTGTGGATATCTTTTGTTACTATTGTTGAACTTAGGACTCGGTCATCCAAATTAATTCAACTAACTGATCCATACCACATACGTAAGTTGATCAGACACACACATATGAGGAATATAAATAAAAACATGTATTAATCAAATTAAGAATCACATCATAAGTATTGCAAAGGTGCCAATATTGAATTATTGGTTAAACATAATTAGGGCTTCAACCAAGCCCTACTAAAAGTTTAGTTACACATAATAAAATAAAGGAAAGAAGAAACCTGAGAGAGCTCCATTGAAGAGTCGTCAATTCTTCGTAGAATCCCCTTTGGCCTCCGGCCTCCCGACCTAAAACTAAAACTAAAAGGAAGATATGCTCCTCAAAAAAGAGATATCTTTCTCCGTGTTTTACAGACTTATTTATAAGGCTTTAGTAATCCTGGAAACCCTAGAAGTAGTAAAATGAAACCCTAACTTATTTCCAAAATAGGAATTAACGTTTTGATGTTTTACTGATGCGTGTGTGCTCGATCACCTTCTTCTTGCGCGCAAGCACAGGCTGCACTCAATCCTAGCTTGGGCACTGGAGCGCAGGTGCGCTCGATCGCACTAGGCAGACTTTGGTTTTTCCAGATTTTCTCTTTGAGCTCCAAAAAGCTTCCAAATTGCTTCTTTTTCTCCAAAAACCTACAAAACCCCATAAAACACAGAAATGAAGTAAAATAGCATAAAATACGCACACTAATGGCTTAACAAATGTAAATTAAGGGGCTTAAATATGAATATTTAAGCTCCAATCAGTCGAGCATGTGACAAGCAGCTCACATACTCGGGCTTGAAGATTTTGGGTCGAGCATGTGACAAGTAGCTTACATGCTCGGACTTGGAGATTTTGGGTTGAGCATGTGACAAGCAGCTCACACACTCGGACTTAGAGATTCTATGAGACTTTTGGGCTTCTCTTTTCTTGGTCCTTTTGTCCTTAGGCTCATCTGGACTTCTTCCTTCTTGGGCTTTATTTTTTGGGCCACTTGGGGTTTGTTCCTTCTGGGCCCCAAAGGCCTTTTCTCCTTGGGCCCCCTAGGGCCTTTTTCCTTTTTAAGCCCTTGAGGGTTTCTTCTTTTTATAGTGTTAGGCTATATTAAATGGGGGGGCTACTTTTGAGTGGCGTTGTGCATTTATTTGTTCACCTATTTTTTGCTTAGGAGAGAGCGAACGGCACCTTGGGTATAGAAGGTGTTGTACCTTTTTAGCAGTTGGGGCTTTAGGGAGAGTAAACGGTGCCTTGGGTATGGGAGGCATCATACCTTTTTAGGCAGTTAGAGCTTTGGGGAGAGTAAACGATGCCTTGATGACATCAAGGGTCACGTATCTTCAGCTGTAAGGGAGTTAATGTCCCTCATTCCTGATGGCTTTAACCCTATATAAAGGTGGTTTCTTCATTTCTTCTAGTCACTTCACTTCTTGCTTTCTAGTTTTGAGTTTTTAAGAGAGAAAAAAACTTGAGAGCTCGTGGAGTCAGTTTGAGGATTTGGAGGTCCCGGTAGATCACTCGGAGTTGCTACTGGGATTCGAAATAAGGTGCTCGAAATCAGTAGAGTGTGCTCGGAGTCAAGGGCAGTGACTGTTGGGGAGGTGCTCGCTACGTGGAAACCGAGGCCACGTATACAAACTATGATCGTCCCTTTTAGTGAGTCTTCTTGTCCTTTTTACCATGTCTGAGCCTAGAGTTAGTAGTGGTAATGAAGACAGTGGAGACCTGTCATGGGAGCTGGAAGAGGCCATAAGTGTCTCCTCTAGTGAGGACGAATCCTCTGTGGAAGTCGTTCCTCGGGAGGGTCAACTTGCTATGGTCCCCTTCATCCCTGAGGAAAAGGATGAGGAAAGTGAGGAGAGGGCCTCTTTTAAAGAGGAGGACAAAGTCGACCTAACATTAGTGGAGATTATGGGGGATATGTCGATTGAGGAGAACAAGCAATGGTCGTTCGCGACCAACTCTGAGTCCAGTGTAGTCGGGAAAGATGAGCTCTAAGTAATAAGAATGGTATACTGTATTCCAGTAGAGTATGCCCTTAGGGCACCAGAGGGTGGGGAGAGGGCCTGTGATACTCTTTCGAGCCATGTGCTTTATGAGCTGTGCGTTTACGAACTACACATGAAGGCCGGGTTCAGGTTTCCCCTCTACCATTTCTTCTGCACGGTGCTAAAATACTTTGGTATAGCACTGTGCCAATTGGTGCCCAACTCAGAGCAACTCACTATGGCTTTCATAGCCTTTTGTGAGGAAATGGGCAGCATAATGAACATCAACGTCTTCACGATCCACTTCCAGATAAGCAAGCACGGGCAGACCGGGTGGGTGGTGGTTAACTCGAGGGCTAAGAGAAAGGTGCTGAAGAAAAAGCCATCCCCCATCAAAAAATGGAGAAGTCATTCTTCTACATTCGGAGTGTCGAATGCTTCAATGTCCCCCTATGCTGGAGCTTTAACCGTGCGGGCAAGTGCAAGAAGCCGCATCTCCTGCACCGATAGCAGGAGACTTTGAAAGCAATGCTGGTCGAGCCTTTGGACATAGAATTTCTTTATGACAACAAAGAGCTTGTAAGGCGCGGCCTCTGCCCGATTTGTCCCATGGCAAATGCAGAGGATGATAATCCAACTCTTTTTATTTAACTTGTATTTGTTTTTCCTATATTTTGATTTACTAATACTTTTTCTTTGTGCAGAGATGGAGTTGGCAGCCAAAGCCAAGTAGAGGGCCAGGAAGATGGCCAAGAAGAGGAAGAGGGCTTCTGAGGGGAAGGACTCAGGCCCAGCCCAAGGACAGAAGAAGAGGGCTCGGGCATTCTCTCTCATCCTTCTTGCAGTTGAGAGCCCTCCGAGGCTTCCTCTCGAGTCAAGGGTTTCACCGTCAGGCCTTCCAGCTGAGCCATCTCAGGGTCCGTTTTCGTCCAAGGGGTGCTTGCGGTCGCTGCTCCCTTCATGCCACGTTGGGCGTTAAAGGTCAACAACTCAATCTTTTCACACCTTAGGGTAGCCCGAGAGCACCTCATCATGGGCCCCGTGATATGCTATAGGTCTCTCGAAATCCCCTATAAGGGCTTTAGTTGAGGCCATGACCTCTCAGGTAAACTCTTTGCCTTCTTCTCTCGATTTTGGTTTTTTCTCTAACTGTTTTTTCTAACGTCCTTTTATGTTTGTTTCAGACTAGTGTTCTTGTTGACATACTCTCCCGCTGCTGCCTAGACACCGGGGAGAAGCTAGAAAAGTGCTAGCAGAAGCTGGACGAGAGTCAGGAGATCATCTAGGCATTTCAGACCTCCCTGGACGTGACTAAGAGGGCCAGGGAGAAGGTTGTTAGAGAGAGGGACCTCCAGCATCTGGCCAAAGAGTCCATTAGAGCTAAAAGAGATGTAACCCTCACTTTCAAGTAGCAAGCAAGGGACAGGGTAGCTGAAGCCGCGCTGAAGGCCGCAGAAGAGGCCCTGGTCTCTTTCAGGGACTCTGACTCCTTCAAGGAGGCCCTGGTGGAAGAGGCCAAGGGGCAGTTCCTCGAAGGCTTCTATGAAGCCAAGAGGAAGGCTGAGGCCCTCTTCTCAGAGGTTGATTTTTCTCACCTCGACTTGGAGTCCTCGGGGGAAGAAGTAGGGCTGAAGATGCTGAAGAGATTGCCGAAAGCGGGTCTGGAGAGGCACCTGAGGTCGAGCCTCCTCGGGAGGAATAAGATAAGTTTTTTTCTTTTTCTTGTTGTATGTTAGGGCCGACAGCACCCATTTTTTTAATATAACTTTAATGAAACTTCGAATTTTATTAACCCAAGATTTTTTTTTTTAAACTTTTCTTTACGCTTTTACATTGTACATTAACGAGCATCGCTCGTCTAGCCTGGGGTAGTATTACTGATAGAACTTACAGAGATTTTCCACATTCCAAGTACGCGAGATAGACTTGCCACTTAGTTCCTCTAGTTTGAAGGTGCCTGCTTGGTATACTTTTCTGATCCAGTACGGGTCTTCCCAGTTTGGAACAAGCTTCCTAGTTTCTCGAGGACGAGATACTTCGCTCTTCTGAAGGACTAGGTCATGTAGCCTGAAGTTTCTGTTTCAAACTCGAGAGTTGTAGTACTGGGCTGTCCTCTGTTGGTATACGGCCAGGCTTGATGAGTGCCTTCTTGTGGCTTTCCGAGAAGCTCGACCTTATCTGAACCGTTTGGGAAAGATCCTCACCGAGGGGAACCGAAGTCAGCTCCTCCATGGGTTATCCTCTTGGAATCTTTACCTAGTCCCGGAGATCTTCCACCTCGAGAGGTAGGGCTTCGGTCTTCTTTTCTTCTTTGATGGCGTTCAAGTAGCAAGACCGAGAGCCCTACTGGTCACCTCTGACCACACCTGCCCCCTCGTCAGTGGGGAACTTAATCTTCAGATGGTAGGTGGAGGCAACTGCTTTCAGCTTGTTGAGGGTAGGTCGGCTAAGGATCATATTGTAAGACGACGGTTGCTTGACTACTAAGAAAGTAGTTCAGACTACAGTTGTTTGCGGTGCTATTCCTGTGGTGACGGGGAGGACTATGCTCCCTTCTGCGAACATTGGGGCTCCACCTACACTGTAGAGAGGAGTAGGGCAGGCTCTAACCGCTTGTCTTTCAGCTGCATACGTTGGAAAGCATCATAGAATAGAATGTTTGCTGAACTCCCATTATCTACCAAGATACGCCTTACCTCATGGTTGGCCACTAGGAGAGAGACTACCACGGCGTCGTCATATGGGGTCTGCACTCCCTCCAAATCAACATCCTTGAAGGAGATTACTAGGTTTGACTTCTTTCGTTTATGGGGACCACTAAAGAAGGCCACTGTTCTGGCGTACACTTTGTTACTTTGTCCCGAGCTTCCTCCGATGGTTTGGCCTCTGTAGATTGTTTTGATAATCCTGGCTACCGCCACCTCTTGGTTTCTTTGATTGGATTTTTCCTACCCGGGCCTAGGGTTTTTTCGAGGGTCCTGCCATTCCTATTGTGAAAATCGTGGGTGCCCATAGTCCCCCTTGGCTAGATGGGCGCCACTCTTTCCCGAGACCCGGTGAACTCCTTCAGGTGCCCCCGGTTAATGAGGGCTTCAAATTTCATCTTCAAACTATGACATTCTTCGGTGTCGTGCCCCTAGTTCCTATGGAATCGGCACCATTTCCTCTGGTCTCCGCTGAGGTACTGTGGCTTAGGTGGCCATTGGAGGACTGACTTATCCTTAAGCTGCATTAGGACGTTAGTTTTGGATGCATTGAGAGGGGTGAAGCTGTCGAACCGGGAATGGGGCTTATATCTGCTTTCTTGATGAGGCCTCTTAGCCGTTCCTCTCTGGGGGTCGAGGTCTTTCCTCTTTTTCTCTGTCTCCCTTCTCTTTCTCTTCCAAAAGCTTGATCATCTTCCACCAACATATACTTCTTGGCTCGAGTCATATCTTTAGGGGGATGCCTGGTGAGTTTAGAACTAAAAATTTTGGATCGTAGCCCATTTTTGAATGCTAGATTTGGACATTAGGGTCGAGGTTTGGAATGTTCCATGCAGCTATGTTGAACCTGGATATGTAGGCTCGAAGCCTCTCTCCCCGATGCTGGACGATCTTGAATAGAATTTTCGAGGTCTTCTTCGGCCCCTTGCTACTAAGAAAGTGAGAAGCAAAGACATAACTGAGTTCTCTGAAGTTGTCGATACTTCCCGGCTTTAACAGGAATACCACGTGCCTGCAGCTTTCTCAAGTGTTAAGGGGAAAGTGCGACACATGATCGGATCAGAATGTCGATGTAGTGTCATGGTTGTCTTGTAATGTTGTAGGTGGTCCAGTGGGTCTACCAAACCATCAAACATTTTGATTTGCAACATTCTAAAGTTGGGTGGAAGTGGGGTCTCGAGAACATCCTGCGTGAACGGGAGGGTCTTGGACATTAAACTCATCCAAGATACTGTGGCTTGGGTGCTTGAGAGCTCTATCGATTTTTTCTTCCATTTTTTCGATTCGCCTGTGATAAGGATTCATATTATCTATATGTTTGTTATATTTCCTCATGTTTTAATGGTTATAAATGCTTAAATCTTGGATTTTGATTATGTTTCGTATTTTGTGGAGTAGATTGAGGAGTTATAACAAATCAAATTCAAAATTAAGAGATTTGGAGTAGAAAAATCGGAGCTCAAAAAGATGTACTTTCCAGAAGCGGTTTTTGCTTAAAGCGCAGGCACGTCCTATTTTCTCAAAATGTTCACAGAAGCAGTCAGCAGATAAAGCGTGAGCGCACCTTACTGAATCTGAGGTTCCGAGGTTCTGACTTAGGGTTGCGAATTTGTTAGAGAAAAAAGGATATGTATGACAGCTGGAAAGATTTAGTTACCCATTCTTATCTTTAGGAAAGTATTTGCCAAGACTCTTTATTAAGGAAGGATTTGCTTTTAATTAGTTTCCTTATCTAGTTAGGGTAACTATTATTAGAAAGAGTAATTACTATAAATAGGAGAGGGGTCTCTCAAAAGGGGGAGGCGGCAGCCCTAGAGACACAGATTATTCACAAGAAAAATTCATCTTCTCTTTTCTTTAGGCGTTCTTTTAATTATGAGTAGCTAAATACTTTTCTTCCAGCTGAAGGATAATTGAAGTTTTGGTTCTTCAAGAATTGTGAGATCTAAATAATTTTCATTGTTCTTTTATTTCTTCACTATTTATATATCTTCTGTATTTATTAAAAATTATTGTCTTGGTTGATTGATGCAAAGGGCCCGTTGTTCAATTATCAGGTCAATAAATTGCCATTTAGAACTTTAAATCCGTAATTGTGTAAATGATCTAATATTAGCGGTAAAATAACAAAGTTGATTATAAAGAGATTTTCGATTTATGTTATGGAGATATATAACCTAGTCTAAATGAATCGAGCTTGTGTATTTGTTGGCTAGAATTGGTAGTCTCTCTAATTATTAATGTTGTCGATAGATTAAATCCTAAGAGCTTGTTTAGGGTTGTTTATTAACAAGGGAAGTAATCAAAGAGGTTGTTTTGGTTATCGAGAAAGTAAGGAGAGATAGGTTGTTAGAGCTTGTTAACAACCATAACCAATTTAGTGAAGAATAGAAGATTTTATCCTTGTATCTGTGATCAATTCTCTAAACCAATTCTGAAATTATACCTTTGGCTAGATATTTGCATGATATTGATTTCTCCTTAGTTTTTAGTTGATTATAATTGCTTTCTCTTTTATATATCTTCTATATTTCAAACCCTCATTTTCTTTGTTCTAATTTTCATTAAAATAAATCTACCCAATCCCTGTGGATACGACCTTGCTCGTCACTATTACAATTTGTATTTTTTTAGAGTGAGAATTTTATTATTTGTTAGATTCGACACCCACCAGCCTGTCTAGGTTAGGGTTACTTTTGGAGGAAGAACTTTCTTTAGACCGGTCGTAGGGTAGTAAAGGCTCGGCAGTGGAACGGCTATTGGTCGGATCCTCACTGCCGGAGTATTCCATTTGGTGAGAATGAGAGGGTTGTCGGCCCCCGTTTCGAACTTCGGCAGCCAGGTCGGCTATCAACTGGGAAAGTTCTTGAAACTAGGCCTAGGTCACCGTGACGATCAGGCGGTCCATCTCTGCTCTTCCAAGGTTGGGGGAGTCGATCCCCGAGTGATGAGGGCGCTGCTCTCTGACGAGAGGCCGTCTGCTCGACCCAGGGGTGGCATGCTCGGATATCATAGGGAATCTCGACCTGGATTGTTGGCTTTGGGAACGACTCCGGATGGGGGTGGAGCATGCCGTAGGGGCTCCCTTGTTAGCTTTTTTCGTGGTGTTTCTGGGCGGTATGACAACAAATGAGTTATTTATATTTCTTCGCTTTTACTGTTTAGCGAGAGATGGTGGTTTCCCACTGACGATGCCAATCTGTTGATGTCGAGGTCTCGTTGTTGACTTCGGGTCAATTTCTTAGGATCTGCACAAGAAAGAAAAGTAAACTAACAAGACCACGGAGGGAGAGGGGGGAGGCCTCTAAGGACACTCGAAAATTCTTGTCAGTACGAGGGTTCGAAAGGGGTCTGTAATTCGCGTAGTGGGTTTGTGAAGAATGAAGAGTGTGTCTTGAACCTATGTACCTTTGGCCATTTATAGTCTTCTGAGGGGAGGGATGGCTCCATTCCTGTGATCCTGCACTTCTGCAGTGAAGTCTCAGTCGCGTGCTCAGACGATAAGTCGTGTGCTCAGGCGATCGCATGTTCAGGTGTGGTTAGGTCCACTAATAGCGCTTTGACGTGGCGATTGCGTGATTTGTTCATTCCACGTATACTTTGCCATGAGACAAAAAAGGCGGACACGTGTCAGCAGCTTATTGGTGACGAGTGACTCCACGTGTCGATGATTCATTGGCCAAGGGCATTGTGGGCTCCATCAAATAGTACACTGATAAGAATGCTAGCATAGCAACAGCCTTGCTCCATTACTTCCTTCTTTAAATCTCTCTTAAATTATGCAACAACAACTTGCACAAATACATACACAATTTTCATAAACCAAACTCTTCCCATTAAGATCATCATACCATAGGAACCATGACAATTAACAATAAAAGAACCAAGAATACACGGGAGGCAAACCAAAAGATCAACGAAAAATCATCACTGCTCCCAAGAAAACGCGACGAAGATCACGTAACCAGTAGTGAAATCAATGGCGCTTCATTTAGTGGTTCAGTGTTCAACTTATAGACTAGTATCATTGGCGCTGGCATCAACCAGCTTCAACCAATCATACTTTTGCTGAAGAATTGGTAAGAGCGAACGCAATGACTTTTCAGTATCTTATCCTGTAATAAATAAAGATTGTGACTGGTTGGGTTGTTACGTTTACTTGTTTTGCAGTACATTTATTTATGATTAATGTTAATGACATTTACGCATTACCCACCGTGTTGAATCAATATGATGCAGGTAGGAAATTTATATATGTTTTTAATACATTTTCCCATAAATAGACCTTGTGGAACATTGGTCTATTTTTTTTAATGCAGATTGGGCTGTTACATTTCATGCAGTACATCTATGGGTTGGGCTATATAAAAAGGGTTATGCAATACCAACATAAGTTGGGAACATAAGTGTGGCACCTTTGTTGGGCTTTCAACTTTAGTATTATCCTGGCTTAAAAGGCCAGGCTAATTTTCATATGCATACTCAATTACAACAAAAGAAGTATATTTTAAAAGTGTTAGTTAATTTAATTGATAAATTATTTGTGATTAAATCTTGTTTATATAAAAATTTGAGATAAAAGAAAAGAGAGATGGTAACCTATAAATACAATGCATTTTATATAAATCAAAATTTTAAAAAATATATTTGTACCAACTAATTTTGTTGGTTAAATCATTTATATCACATAAAAGATTTGTGAGGAAAATTACAAAAGCACCCCTACTTGCACATTCTTATATTAAAAGCATATTATTACACCCTTAAACCCCAACCATAGTTAGTCTAGATGGTTAAAAAAAATCATAAAAGAGACATGAAGGAGAGATAGTTTAGTTCGTTAACATTCAATTATTGACAAATGATCACTGTGAGAGCATTTTGACCAATCTAAATTAAACATAGTTAACGTTTAAAGATATATTAATATATTTTGAATGTGCAATTGTAGTTTACAACAAACTATAAGAGTGTTGTAATTTTTTCAAGATTTGTGATTGAATCACTATTTGGAGATTAAGAAAAAGAGATGGCTAACACTTTTTTTTTTCTTTTTCTGTAGTCAATAAATTTAATTCATCTTATTGAAAAAAGTTGGATTCAATTGAAAACTGCCCCAATTAGAAATATGATTTACTACACATTCATTGATGGATAGAAAGAAAAGGAAAGAAATGAAAAATGATAAATAAATAAAGAGGATTGAAGAATTGTATTATTTGTTTGATAAAAATAATGAAAACGTTAAGAAAAAAAAAATAAAATAAAAATTTACAATTCAGAAGAAATATTATCTATACATTAGAGAAAAAAATTCCTAACAAATTAAATTTTAAAAACAAATGTCCTCCCTCACCTCTCTCTTTTCACTGCCGTCCTGCTTTTTCCTACCTACTATCAAGAAAGCCAATCATAATCTCATCGAGAAAGAATTTATTTTTAATTTCAGACTTAGAGAACAAAAGGACAAAACCTGCTGTGTCTTTTCAGCATACGAAAAGCAGATTTATCTAGTCTAAATAGTACACTGATAAGAATGCTAGCATAGCAACAGCCTTGCTCCATTACTTCCTTCTTTAAATCTCTCTTAAACTATGCAACAACGACTTGCACAAATACATACACAATTTTCATAAACCAAACTCTTCCCATTAAGATCATCATATCATAGGAATTACCATGACAATTAACAACAAAAGAACCAAGAATACACAGGAAGCAAACCAACCCATCAACGAAAATTCATCACTGCTCCCAAGAAAACGCGATGATGATCACATAACCAGTAGTGAAATCAATGGCGCTTCATTTAGTGGTTCAGTGTTCAACTTATCGACTAGTATCATTGGCGCTGGCATCATGGCATTGCCAGCCGCCATGAAAGTGCTAGGACTTGGCCTTGGCATTGCTTTGATTGCGTTTGTCGCCGTACTCGCAGAGGCTTCTGTGGAAATTCTGTTGAGGTATAGTAAGGCTGCAAATGCTGAGTCCTACGGAGATGTCATGGGGGATGCGTTTGGGAGTGGTGGGAAAAGGGCGCTTCAGGGTTGTGTACTGATTAATAATGTTGGGATTCTTGTTGTTTACATGATTATAATTGGTAAGTGCATATATATATAGAGAGAGGCTGTATGACTCTTTTGATCATTGTTCTTTTGTATTTTATTTTTGTTGTTAATCAATTTGTTGCTGTAATTTTTCTGGGTTTCATATTATGTGAATTGGGTTTATTTTATTTTTTTTATGATTCTATATATTGAAGTCGTCTATTTACACTGATTTTTGTAGAATTAGACAAAGTGTTTTTTTTATTTGGACTTCCCTTCTCAAATTGCGGAGTATTTTTGAACCTAATGTATACAAGCCTGAACTTGCTCAACTTAGGTTAAATTGACCTTACGATGTTTAAGAGCATTCAATTGATCAATTCCCCCTAACCTTACTCTTTTCTACTTCTAATGAGTCAATGATTATCCCCTGATGATCCATAATGCTGAACTAAACTCATAATTGTAATTGTCTATTATATTTTGCAAGGTGATGTACTGTCTGGAACATCTTCAACTAAAGTTCATCACGCTGGCGTATTGGAATGTTGGTTTGGAGAACACCGGTGGACTGGGCGCACCTTTGTTCTTCTTGTTACCACCCTTGCTGTATTTGCTCCATTGGCTTGTTTTAAGCGCATAGGTTCGTGCCCACTGTGTCAATTTTTGCACAATTAATTGAGAAGACTGCTTCATCTCACTATATACTTTACATGAAAATTAAATTTTTGTTTTCTTTCTTGTATTCCATGCAGAATCATTAAGATTTACTTCTGCCTTAGCTGTTGCACTGGCAGTTGTATTCCTAGTTATTACTGCAGGGATTGCTCTTGTCAAGTTGTTCAATGGAAGTGTTGCTATGCCCAGGTTGCTCCCCAGTGTCAAAGACATTACCTCGGTCTGGAATCTCTTCACTGTGGTCCCGGTTCTTGTAACAGCATTCATCTGCCATTTCAATGGTATGTAGATATGTGAGCTGCTTTAGTTGCTTTAAGGGTTTGTGACCTTACCAAAGATATTGCTATCTGCTAGCACTAGTGACACTTTTGTTAGCGTTTACTCAGACAATAGTATAAATCACACTCAAATCGGGTTCAAATAGGATTCCCAAGACCTTGCTTTGGCCGGATTGACACTGGTTAATGGACTTTGTGGCTATAGGTGATGGGAAATCTAAGTTTTGAAAGCCTGAGAATTGGGCTCATGGTTTTTTTTCCTGGAAAAACTTGGATGTTTAATTTAATCTTTCTCAATCTGACTCAAGCCTGAAAAAGATGATGTTAAATGTTTACTGGAAGCATATAAAAGCTAAAATTAATGAGAAATTTTGTTTTCTGCAGTTCATACGATAGGCAGTGAGCTTCAGGACTCTTCGCTGATGCAACCAGTTGTATGGACTTCATTAGCTTTGTGCTCTACTGTCTACATACTGACTAGCTTCTTTGGATTCCTCTTATTTGGTGACTCAACTCTTGATGATGTGTTGGCCAATTTTGACACCAACCTTGGCATCCCTTACAGCTCTATCCTCAATGATGTTGTTCGCATAAGCTATGCCATCCACCTCATGCTTGTTTTCCCTGTCCTTTTCCATCCGTTGCGCCAAAATTTTGATGGACTCCTCTTCCCTTCAGCAACAGCTCTGGTCTCAGATAATCGTAGGTTTGCAGTGATCAGCATTGGGCTAATTTCACTTGTATTTTTGGGTGCAAATTTTATCCCTAGCATCTGGGATGTTTTCCAGTTTACTGGAGCAACTGCTGCGGTCTGTCTTGGATTTATCTTCCCTTCTGCCATCGCTCTAAGGTGAGAACATAACTTTTATCATGAATAATGCTTGCATTGCTTCCAAGGCCTTCAATTCTTGGGAATGAAAATTGACATAGCTTTGGAGCCATCATATTCAGTTACTGATTTCTTTTCCTATATTTTAGGGATCCCCATGGCATAGCAACAAAGAAGGACAAGATCTTATCTGTTTTAATGATTTGTCTTGCTGTATTTTCAAATTTTGTCGCCATATTCAGTGATGCCTATGACCTGCTCAAGAAGAATTTATCACGTGCATAATATCACTTGGTTTCACTCATTAGCATCACAAAGAGGGATTTCAAATCATTTACAGAAGACATTACGGAGAAGGTACTTCGAATGCTGAAGTTTTTGAGGAAGAAAAATGAATTCAACCAGTGGATGTATAATTCAACAAACCAATGTATAAAGTCAATTATTTCCTTATTACAAGTTGCAGCCATATTAATTGTTGTACTGCGTAGAACTTGATATAGATTGTAATGCATTACTTTTACAAGTGTTCTTGATGTTAATAGTGTCCAATGTTCCTTGCCTAGCAGCTGAAATTTTGATTATGTTTTCTGGTATTTTAGCTTCTACTTCTATTAAAAAATTTTGAGCAAATTACATCTGCAGCATGTACTTCACAAAAGACTGTATGCTCATTTGATGAAAAAACTAAGGACATTCGAAAGGCCAAAAAACAGTGTTAGAGGGAAAATGTGGTTTTCTGAGCTGGTAGTTTAGGATTTTTTATTAGGTTCTTGCAAGGACTTTAATATGCTGGTTTTCTGACAAATAATAGCCAACGGTTTTGTTTGGCTAGGAAAAATGAGTGAGCACTTCATATCATTCACCGGTGCCTGCTGATATGACCTCAATGAATTTAGTTAGTGGTTGAATTAGTTAAAAGTGCATGATCAAAGACAGATTGCAATGAAGCCAACTGAATTTAGATGTTAAAAAATAATTGACACAGGTTGCTATGAATTAGAAGAAAAAAAATATTGCCATATAAATTATGCAATATCAACCCATCTTGGTAAAAAAAAAAAAAAAACTGTAATACATCCTACAAAACAATCGGTACATAGGTGAAAAGAAAAATATGCTGTAAAGAACACATGCCAATGATTCTAAGCTACTTATCCTGTGACCCAGCAACCTTTTAAGAGAACTGTGAGATCCATTGCTCTCATCATCTCTGAAGAATTGGAAGCCCAATGCGGTACCCGAAGTTTTATTCCTCCAGGATGTTTGATTCACTTATCAACCAAATGTTCCTTCTCAGCTGAAGCTCTAACATCCTCTTCTTTACATACATAGCTTACAGCAAAAAACTTGCTGGATAACCATTGAAGCGGTTCTTTTGATGAATGCTACATGTTGCACCATCTTATTCTCCAAATCCTTTATAAATAGTGGATCCAGAATACACAACTAAATTTCAATTGTGGGTCAAAAAACTTGAGGGGAAATCTCCTGGTCTTGTTTTGTCATATGTACAGTATCCAAAAGACACCAATTGTGAGCAGTCATGCCTGAAGTTTCATCATTTTCCTACTTCTTGATTGGATGCAATCACAATCTCATGCCCACGAATGAAGAATACACTACTGCCATCACCTTGCAGCTGAACGACAGAGTTATCGATCGTATAACTTTAGACAAAAATTGCCACGAGAAGGATCTGGTTCAGACTAGTTGAAGAAATAGGGAGATTCCAAAACTTCTCTCAGATCAAAATCCCCTCGCTCTGGTAAAGGTGGAAAATTTAACTTGGGGAAAGACTTTTGAAAGTTTTCCAGCAACTGCAAGTAGAAAAGCAACCATCAACAAATTCAGTGGACAATATCAAACAAATGTTAACAAATTTAGTGGACAATATTGAAACCAGGAAAACAAAAATTTCCAGTTTAGAAATATTTGTCCCTAAATAAACAAGATGTTTCATTTCTACATTATAATCGCTTTGCTGGATGTTTCCATCCAAAAAGTATGGCAAGAACAAGATTATGGGATTGAGCAGAAAACGGAAGGCAGAGGGTGGGGGAGGGGGGGTTGGAAAGACCAATATCTAATTATACAATTGTTGTGAAGCAGTGTAAGAATTCACTAAAACAACTAGTGCCTTCTCCATTGTTTGTGTTTTTCAAAAATTCATTGTAGTACAGATAATATATCCCACTGCATTTCTGCATGAGGTAGACCAGAAGTAAAAGTGTAAATGAGGTGACAAACTGAAGCATCTGTTTTGGCCAAGAAAGTGACTTTCATCAAAACAGAGCCCAAGGAATGTTCTTAGAGATATGCATTAGTTATTATAGAAGATTCTGTTGCTTTCCTTCTTGCTATTAACCACAATTTGACAGATTGAAGGGAATACGTATCCCCAGTAGCTCTAACCTTCCCTTATAATTCATAAACAAGGAAAACATCCGAAAAATTGTAGCGTTGTATGTAAGTAAAGATACGTTACATTTTCCAAGATTGGTTCCTCATAGAGTTCAACAAACTTTTCTCTAAGTATCCTGTTCATTTCATCGACATCACACGCATGTGTCCAATATGAATCATGTACCCCTGTAATCAGACATTAGTATCAACCAGTAATAATAAAGAAACATGTTGCAAAAATACATGCATAGATATTTTTTTATAATAAAATACATGCATAGATATTAAATAATTATATTGCGAAATAGATAGAAAACTGCTCAAACCTGCAAAATTCAAGCCTGCCTTTTTGCAAGTAACAGCAGTCATCATCATGTGGGAACCATCAAGAGAATGTACAAAATTTGGGGGAAAAGCTGTTCTCTGCCGCTTAACCATGACCTGAAACAATCACAAAAGCAATAAGATTTTTTTAGAAGAGCTAAATTGCTTGATATTTATGTTATGACTAAGATACATGCTACCAAATCATAGATGGGATATGAATCTGTAATCCAAAACAACCTCAAAATTGCACCAATAACTATGATCAAAAGGATCATTTTCTTCCCAATGAAAGTTAAGCAAAAAACTCTTCTTTCTCAGCCAAGCCTTGCTAGGGAAGTGGCTTTGGAGGTTTATGATTGAGAGAGACCATCTTTGGAGGAAGGTGATTAGTGCAAAATATGGGGTTGAGCAAAATGGGTGGATGTCGAAGGAGGGGAAAGGAACCCCTATACTATGAGGATTTGGAAATGGATTAAGAAATGGTGGGATATCTTTTTGCCTCACGTGTCTTTTGTGGTGGGTAATGGTGAAGCAATCTGGCTTTGGCATGATGTTTGGTACTTTGGTGTGGGGATACTTCTTTGAGTAACCAATTCCCGAACGACTATGCCATTGTGAGAGATAAGGATGCCTTTATTAGTTCTTGCATCTTTGCGTCCAACTCCTTGATTATGTGGGATGTTCTGTTTTGCCGCAATGTCATGATTGGAACTCGAGTGTGTGGAGAACTTTTTTGAGACCATGTATAAAACAAGATGTGAATTTAAACTCGGAAAAATGGTTTTGAAGTTAGATCATTTTATAAGATTCTTTTAGATGGCCTACCAATGGAAGGAAACTATAACTTCCCATGGAAAGCTATTTGGAAATCTTATGCTCCAAAAAAGTTGGTTTTTTCCATGGGAAGCATCTTGGGAGAAAATTCTCACGATGGACAATCTACAAAAAAGAGAGAAAGTGCTTCTTAGTCGGTGCTACATTCACAAAGGAATGGCTAGATTCTGTAAAATCATCTTTTGTTGTGTTGCTCGATGGCTAGGCATTTATGAGAAATGGCCTATCGTGTTTTTGGTATTTCTTGGATAGTGACCGACTCTGTTCGTGATGAAGTTTGGGCATGGAATGGCATTCGAGCTTCTAAGGAGTTCAAGAGAGCCCACTGTTTGATTTCCTCTCTGTTTTATGGATCGTGTGGCGAGAAAGAAACAGGAGGGCCTTTAGTGTTGAGAGGTCAACAGAGCCCATTAAAGATGGATGGTTTAATACCTTAGTTTTGTGGAGCTTCTTTCTTGTAAAAAGCTTTTTGTAATTGGGTCATAACATTTGTCAAACCTTTACTTTTACTCGAGGGCATAAAGATAAAAGCCAAAACAAGAAAAGGAAAGAGGAAAAGTACCTTGTCAGTTTCTCGTTGTAGTGTCAATACCTGAAGGGAAGTTTTAATCTGCATTAAATTCAAACAAAATATTTCAGTACATACCAAAAGATAATGCTCTTTTGAAAAAAAATTAAATTTAAGATAATTCTTTTATAGATAAATTTAAGATATTGATCATTTCAAAGTCGAACAAGTTCTGTAGAACATTACAAGATGCCTTGATAATTGCCGGTAAGGTTGTATAACAGGAAGTCCAAGAGGAGTGGTCCAACACACCGGTTGATTCTCTGAAGCTATCACCTGTTGGTACACAAGTTTAGCAATCAGTATTTTTCACAATACTACATTGGAAATACACAAAATACAATAGAACACATTGATACAGTAAAGCATAAAACTTCAAATTCATTTTGTGAAAAAATTTCAAGTACACCATAAGGGTAAACAGTAAATGCTTAAGGGTACTGAGAGTGTGTATAATGCAACTCAGAAGGTCCCTGACATCACATCTATGTTTCCCTGACTCATAACCTCACCCTTAAATTCTTGTATCACATGACAGGATACAAGGAAGGGTATTGTTGGTGGACACTTCAAATTAATGGAAGACAAGCCTGGTTCTAGGACATTAAGCCACACTCAGAACGCATACCTGAGTCAAGCACATGCTGAGTTTTCTAAGCTACAGAAGGACACAGTATCATGCGTAAAGAGCTATGAATGTAGAATACAAAATCAAAGGGACACACCTTTGCACATTCGCCAAGCCAACTCATGATACTTCTTGCAGCTTCAAACATCTCTCCCAAGGCAGTCAAGGTGGTCTGCTCATGCAACAAACAATCAATTAATACTGACCTATGCCTTTACATCCACACACCCACCACGAATGCATGCACACACACACCCATGCACGCATACACACACTCTCCCACACACACATGCAGACATGCACAGATGTATATATACAGCACATGTGCTCACATGCAAAGGCATGCACATGCATGTGCAAATTTTATTTCCTTACTTTTGCTGCATAGCAAGCTGCACCAAACAGCTCCCCATCATCTGCAATGGCACAACGCTCCTTTAACCTCCTCTTGATTTGGTCACGAGCACCAATATATGTGACGCCATACACTGATGTCATCACTGTTTGTTTTACCAATTTTCGGTCCACCTAAGGATTTTCAGTCATGGAGGTTTAACTATTAGTGTTACAATATTTGCACAAGCATGACCATTCAATTCTGATGATGAAAAAGCAAACTACCATCTCTGTATATAATTTAAATAATCAAAATGAGAAGATAATTATTCATTGTCACCCAATTTCAGTCGTAAATTCTTATGGAAAGTCCACACCATTCCAATTTGACAAGCAGAAGATATGATAGAAACCTGGTTGATTAAAAGCCTAGCATGCAATGCATTTGGATTAGTTGCAGGATCTTTCTCTGCATCTCTCCGCATGATTTCAAGAACTCTGCAGCACAGAAACAAATTTAAGTAGATGACTTGATAAATTGCATTGTTACAAGTATCATTAATAATAAGCACAAAACAAGTAAAAACCATTTAATAGAGTAAAAATAACAGGACTGTAGACTTAGCTGAACTTCTTTCAGATATAACTGGAAATCTGGCCACCAAGGCTTTGGCCAGGTGGTAGGGGTGGGGGTGGAGTTTTGCATTAGAGGTCTAGGGTTTGATTCATGTGTACCATGTGTTGACCCCCAAGGTTTCAATTGGACTGATTTTGATCATAACAAAACAGTTATAAAGTTGCTAATCTTTGCTATGTGTGCTAAAGCTTGAAGAACTTTAATAGCAAAGAATCAAAGGACTTCAAGACAAAAGGTAATTGCAAGAAGAAAGGAAATGATTTGAGCCTGTGAAAGAAATAAGATAATCAAGAACATCAAACCAAGTCAACTCCAAGATCTGTGCAAAGAAATGAATGGCATCAATTTGGTGGAGATTAGTAGTGCTAAGAATTTGTTTTATAGCTTTTTAATATTTGCTCTTTCAGTGGTTCAAATTCATACTTGACGAACCTTTAAATTGAGCTAACAATAAAGGCTAACTTTTCATGAGCTTATTCACAGTTCATGGGTAACATTTTGTTTTTGTAAGCCGAGTCATGGTTCAATGAAATTAAAAAATCCCTGTGGTGAGAAACCAGTTCACAACAATAATGGTAACCTATAATTTTCATCTTTCTGCGCATATAATGCTCCAAAACCATTTAAAAGTGTGCCTAACAGCTATTTCACAGCTTTCTAAAAACAAACCTCTAGGACATTCGAGAACATCCAACTAAGTGAATTTAAGAGCATTTACAAGAATCCATTGTTGACTTGAGCCTTAGAAATGCAATTCTCAAGTTGGTGTGAGCTTTCAATTGTATATCTACCCATTTGGGAGTTGCTTCTTGAATTCAATCTTTATCTTGTAAGTGGTTTCTAAAGAGGATTTGAAGATCTTTGTTGAGTATTTTGGTTAGGAAACACTTGGGTAGAGATCAGGAAATCTCTTGCAAGGTGTTGAGCTAGCACCGTATCAACTAACTTGGGGGCCTTTGAAATAAAGGTCAAGTGTTGGGGATAAACACTTCTAAATAGTGCCGAGCTAGCACCAGATCAACTAGCTTGAATAGTGAAAAATCTCGGGAGGAGCCCTGAAGAGTGGGCGTGGGCACGGATTGTGATCGAACTACTATAAATCTCTTTTGCAAGCTCTTCTCTCTTACTCTCTTTAATTCTAGCACAATTATTTTGCTTTACATATTTATAATTTTCTTTCAATATTTGTGCTTATTTGGTCATTTATTTATGCATTCACTTTCATATAATTGAGCACAACACTCACTCTTGGTCTTAGAACTGACAAGGGTTGAAGTTTGACATAGTTACTCAAAATTTGTCAACAACCCAATTCACTCCCCCTCTTGAGTTACCATACAGACTTCGGCCAACACTGTATATTTGGCTCTCTCATATGTACCAGAGGAAAATGGAAATTTGTGAATTTATAAGAAGGTTAAAATACTTTAAGGAGCAATTCAAAATGCTAGTTTCCCCTTTGTTCCAAAAATGGAGCTCCTGGTATTACTATAAAAGATGTCAATGGGTTTAGAATTATGCAATGGAAGAATAGTGAAGAGTGATGACCTTTACACTACATATCAAAGAGTGAAAACTAAAAAGCTCCATGTAAACAAGGACCTAAATCAAACAATGGGGGTAAGACCTTCATCATAATGAGGACAGAGTACAGACCCAGAGATGGTGTACACAGCAGGAACAGATCCAGAAAAGGATCTCTATCTACTCGTTAATTTCTAAGATTAATGTCAAACGCCATTACATACTGTTGTCAATGAAACTTATAAAAAAAAAGCATACATATATATATATACATATATATATATATTGCTGGGAATGAAGATTTGGATGTTAAAATTTGATCTGGAAAATGATGATAAAAAATCAAAATTGAACCCTAGATTTGAGAGGAAGCCTGAGACTGGGAGCTTCAAAGTTGAAAGGATGAAACATCAATCAAAAGTAGATAACGTTAGTAATTTTTGGCCATGATAGCTTGTTTCCAGAGAAAAGTTTTCTTGGATGCTTTAAAAGCAATTTAGTAGTCTAACAAAACAGAAGGTAAGTATTCACAGACCAGATCAAATGATGCGTTCTTTATGTGGAGCAATCAGCAAGAACTATGAAACAGAGATCAAAAATTGGTTTTTCAAGATGAGAGAAATGAATAAACATTTTTTACTGGATAAACTTATAGGCAGCCATATATATGGTGTTACATCCTCAAATAGACCAAAATTTAGGCAAAAACTCCCCAGAGACAGATCTAGAACATTTATGTTGTGGGGCCAAATTCAATACATATATATTTCTCTCTTAGTGTTAAATGAATATGCTAAATTTTTAGAGGGCCCAGACACGATTTTCTTGAAGGATCAATATCAGAACTTTGAAGTTTTACTTATCAATTTTGCAATTTTATGGGGGCGGGGGGGACTCAGCCCCCCCCCCCCTTTTCTCCTCTTAAACTCGGCCCACTCCTTCTAGAACCAAACCATGTGATGCTCAGGAAGTTAGTAGTCATATACAAGACCCACATCTAAGTTCTTTCATGTTCCTGAATGTCACCTTTCACATTATTTATTTAAAAAAAACTCATGCAAGGCATGCATGTGCATGGATGTGCCCAACACAGAGAAACAGGGCGAGAGGGAGATTACCGAGCAGCAATTCCTGAGTAAACATCTGCAGGTTTCTCCCCAGTAACAAGGTTCACTGCTGCTGCTCCCAACTAAAGAACAAAGCAATTTAATTAAAACACAGATAGGGGAAAAAAAGATTTCCAGAATGATTATAGTAATAGCCACCTTTCTGCAACAAACATAAATTTCATTACCTTGTCCCTTCCAAGGGCAGCATAGTGTTGTAAGCCATTACATGAACCATCCTTGCAGAAGAATAGAACAAGGAAACATAAGACTTAGCATCCCAGCATTACAAATGATGACACGTCCAAAGCATCGTCATAATATCTAATGGGTCTCAACTTCCATATATTATAGCAAATATTAGCCCACTTGGAAATGTTAGTGTCAGTCGCGTCAGCTAGGATTTCTACATGAAATGCAGGCAACTGGGCATGCATAAATCTCGCGCGTGCATTTTCACGGGGAAATCTCAGCCCTCACATGATTCATGATTGACACTAGAATTCCCCTTAGCCTATTTTGTACTCCTGATTAAGGACATGATAGAATGATTCTCTTCCCCTTTTGATGGTAAACGAAATAGAAAACACAATATCATGTTCTTTACCAGTGTACAAAATGGGCTCAATAATGTCATTCCATGAGGTAAGTGGAAACCAATGCCACTGTTCCCTACTAACATCTGTCATAATCTATTCTTGTTCTAATAGAATTTTCACAGTCTCACATAGACAGTGGCTATTACATCTCAAAGAAAAGTGCCCCAAATGTGTAATTTTTTTTGGATTAAAAGATACCCATTGCACCTATGGACTACACAATAGGAGGTAGCCCTCTCCCATCCCTGAATGAGGTTTGATCTCTAATATCTTGTGTGATGATATGTGACCCAACCAAGCTAGCTGGCACCCACAAAAGTGTAATGTTTCAAATTAGTTTCTCTTCTCGGGCTGGAAACCTTTGACTTCATTTTCCATATAAATTTAAAGTTGGCATCAACCGGAAAATTGCAACTTTTTAAGAGAAACATAATTTTGATTTCCTAATTTACATAATTAATCATTAGGTTTGCAACTTGGGAAGCTAGTCAGGCCCAACCTGGACTTTGGGCAAGCTAGGATTGAGATTTTCTAGGGTAGGGTAGGGTTGGGTTAGGTTTGAAAAATCCCAGTCCATATTAAATTTGCGTTGGGCTAAAGTAGGTGTTTTCTCAACCCTAGACCAACCCATAACTCGTGAGGCCAAATTTAATTATATATAGGGAAAATTACTTTTGAGGACCGTTATTTTGAAAGCCTACACTTTTGAGGACCGCTATATATATATCCTCTAGGTTGTGTGAAATCATCTTTATTTTGTTCTTTTGGTTTATGAGAAATTTTAAAATGTACGGTTATGTTATTAGTATTACTAGCTAGTTATTTGAATTTGTGTAGGCTATTTGGACCTTTAGATGTCTGAGAGAGATTTTAATTTGAATATGTTAATTTGGTTTTTAAAAATTCTATTTGTAATATTTAGCATTTGAAATGGAAAAATTGAATTCAAGAATCTAACTCGACTCAAGCCAATCCGGCCCAACCCAATCTAATCACATCCATTTGAGCTCGATTTTGATTCATAAGCCAATTCGAACTCAATCTAAGCCCTTTTTGGGGGTATGTAACCTATCATGGGTTGGTCTAGGTTAGGATTGAGAAAATTATATCATTGATTAGGCTAGGAATGACTCTAACTCAACCCAACCGAACCCATGCACACCCCTAATAGTCATTAGATCATTAATTAGCACAAATATTTACCAGAATAATGTACTTAACCTTCCTGAGAAATTACCTGGTGGACAGGCATATGCGAAATAGTAGTCTCAGGAGAAGAGCTTCTCAATGCCTCTGAAAGATTAATACATGCTGCCAAGCATTGGAAAGGATCTTCTGCTTCCAACCACCAGCGCCTTCCTTCAAGAGGTCTGTCTGCAGAATCAAAGATATCATCCAAATGATTCTCAGTAAATGCTTTTCGACCCTCATAGGACAACTTGTCCACACCACCAGCATACAAATTTGCCAAATGTATCTTCAACCAGCGTAAGCCTGACTTCCCAAGAGGCCGCCCCTCAGCAAACTCCAGGATGCCTCGGCAGAGATCAGAGCCAAGGTGGTTTAAATATGGGTGCATAGGGTATGCGCGGCCTCGGAAATCGAGGTTGTGTGGGTAGTAGAAACCTTCCTCATCCTTCATCTTTCGAGCTACCTGCTCCCCAAAAGCAAGGAATTAATATGCCTTCTAAGAGCAAGCAGCAGCTCTAAGTAGATTTACTAAATATGGAAGCTTCTTACAGAAAGTTTAAGTTCTATATCACAACGCTGTGAATGCCTCTCAGTATTCTCCTTTTTTGCAGCCTTAACTTTCCACTTCCATTTCCGAATTTCTGCTTCATCTTCAGTGTCTAGTTCCTCAGGCAGAGGAACCTTTAAAAGAAATATTAATAAAAGAAAAAAAGGAAAAGAAGAAATATGATCAAAAGTCAGCACTACATAACATTAAAATAAAGTTTATATCAAACCAGTTGTTTCTTTCAAAGAACAAGGAACATATTTAAGATAGCTCACATCTTCACGGTCAACTAAGCCGGCAAGATGGCCTCCACTGGCCCATATTCTATCAATTACACCTAGAACCTTCTTATTTACCCTCCATTTGGCGTTTCCCAGTGTATCCAGTGCCTGGTTAAAAGAACAACAGAATCATTGCAACAAATAAGAATCAAAGAAAGAGTTCTTCACATAATGCACACACATGAAGTTGGTCACAAAGCATGGCCATTCCTCAAGCCAATACCACAAAAGATAAAGGTCAAACATGAATTATTAGGCAGTGCTCATGTTGAGACTAAAAGTAATTAATCTAACATGTTTCAAACCTCAAAAACTGGCTCTAATTGTTTAGTTGGAGTTCTTCTAACGGCATCACGTTGTTTTTTTGCTCCATGTGTTCGCATGACATATGATGGTAAAAAGAAGTATGCACCTCGGTCATATCTGCAAAATATTGCAAAACTTACAAAAGTAAATGTAACAAATA
Source organism: Bretschneidera sinensis (assembly GCA_023935145.1). Classification (NCBI taxonomy): domain Eukaryota; kingdom Viridiplantae; phylum Streptophyta; class Magnoliopsida; order Brassicales; family Akaniaceae; genus Bretschneidera; species Bretschneidera sinensis. The sequence continues at coordinate 108,001,689 of CM043701.1, read as the reverse complement.
ACCATGAAAAGGTGAAATATAAATTGTTTCTTTAAGTAAAAGCCTCTAAGTGATAAAGTGCACTTTTATGGAGTAATAGGGATGACTATAAATAATTATACCTCAAAGCAGGGAAAGAAAAAAAGATATCAATTTCTTTTTGTGACGATTGTTTAACACGACAATATGTCACAAGTTGGAACCAAGCTGGACAATAAACTAAAAATAGCGGAAAACTCAACAGAGTTGGAATAAATATCAAATGTAAAAGTAAAACCTTGAATGCCATACCCTGTCCAATTTAGAGGAGGCACTAGCATTGGAATATAAGGGATGACCATGTGTCGAGCCTGTTTGGACAAATGAAGATCAATGTCATCCTTACATCCAAATGTACACAAGTATGCAGGAGAAGAGAAAAGAAGACCGTTCAACTTAAAATTGCCGCAAACATATACTCTCTCGGTCCCATATTTTTTGTTCATCTTTCCATTTTGGGATGTCTCATAATTTTGCCCACTTTGAAAAGTCAAAGCATAGTTTTGTTAACTTTTCTTAAATTGCCCTAATTTTTTAATGTTTATTTTATTGCAAGTTGTGATATGAAGGGTAACATTAAAAAATAATGCACTTTTATGCCCATGACAATACATTAATTGATATTCCCTAAAAAAGTTGGAGCTCCAAAGATGGACAATATGTATGGGACGGAGGGAGTATAAAACATCAAATAAAGGAAAACTCTAAACACACAACTGTGCAGTATGAGCCTTCTCCAGACAACAGTGTTATACTTACTGTTTTCTCAAGCCCTTTGCGAACTAGCGGGTCACATTCAATAACACCATATCTCCTGCTGCTTTTCCTACAGAAAGATAACAACAAATATATACATAGTGATGAGGGAGAGAGAGAAAGAGACTCATTAAATTAAGTGGAGACGCAAGTTTTCTTACTGATCTTCTTTTGTGATAGTTTTAAGAGTGTGTACAAATGCAGGGCGAATATCAAGTGGACCATCACCTAGCTGATCAACTGGAGGTTGTATATAGGCAGTTTCCATCAACAACTGAATCAAACGGGCCCCAAGCTGGGAAGTACAGCATCAAGATGTAACATCATGAACAGAAAAAGGCTAAAACAGAAGAACATGTTTCTACGTGTACAACTACAGAAATCACAAACCTTGACATGAGCCTCTTGACCCCAAGGCTTTGAATCATCCTGTCCCTTCACTATTTCTCTTACTTGGTGCACCTTCTGCTTTTTCATCAATTGCGTAACCTTTTTCCTTAATTTTTCCTGATCTTTAGTCACTTTCTCTTGTTCGTCGTTCTCAGCATTCTTCTTATTCTTCTTCTTCGTCTTCTCCAAAAATCTGTGTATCCTCGTCTGATCCACAAAGGAGATAGTTTTACATAAGCTCTCACCAATATCCAATAAGAATGAGCAGTTAACTTGATACTCCATTTTAAATAAATCATAAATTCAAGATATCACATCAATAACAAGCATATCTATCTTGTATCTCTCGCTAAAATCCAGGTGACTAATACTGTAGGCATTCTGTATTCTAGCAAACATATGGAAATTTTGTTTTAAAATGTAAATGTTGCATAAAAAAGCACCAAGAGGGTGCAACCATGTACAAAAAACTATCTACAAGATAGCATCTCCACAAAAATTTATGAAATCATCATCATTAACAAAAAAGACTATCTACAAGATAGAACTTCTCCCCCAACAAAAGCCCTTTTGTTCCTTTTATTCCAAACAATCCAAAAAAATAGAAAGGGAAATCAAATAATACGCCTTTTTTAATCTTCTTAGAAGCACAGGTATACAATATTCTCCAAAATACACTATGTTCAAATCAATAGCATGTTACTGGAGATAACTGTTGGGAAATATATGTCAATATCAATGATTCATAGGGCAAGAGCTTCACCAAGAACGACAGGTTAGCATGTGGCAAAAAAGGAAAAAAAAAGGTGGAGGGTTGCACACAAGATGCCCAAAAGAATTAACTGGACAATGATTATCTTGAGTAGTTCAAAGACTGCCCAAAAGAATTATGCTGTGCAAAAGGATTTAGCGAATAGGATTGATTTTTCTGAAATAAGAAAAATTTAACTTCCCATCTGCAGCCTAGACTGACACTAGATTTTCCTAATATTTAAATAAGACACCCTCTCAAGCACAAGTTTTCCATTACATAAATTTTTGTGCCACCAACAGGCGTGGATGGTTCACTTCAATTGATATGCAACATAACTGATATAACAGATTCCACATTTCGGAAAGTGAACAAAGATGTATTTGAATAAAGTTGAAAGGTAAACGTGACTTAAGGTGACACAATAAATGAGGCCAGATTAGAAATAGATTTCTGATTATTTCTTCTCCAAAGCTAACAACCTCCTAACCGAGAAATATATAGGTATGTGTCTGCACTGCCATAAATATGCCAGATGTCTAACTAAGTTTTTAAGACCAAATGAATCCTTCAGAATACTACATATGACATCAGGAAATAAAAACGTTTGCATAGTTTACTAAATGCAAATGCTACATGAACTGTTTCTGAAAATAAAAGTTAGTCATTACAAACAAAACAAAATATAATTGAAGAAATTGCAACGAAAAGCTATTAGGGGTAGAAAAGTTACTTTTTTTAAGCCACTCGAGATTAAATGGGGAAAGAAAAAGTTACAAGTTAAAAAAAAATAATAATAACAGCCTAAAACTTCTTCAAAAGTAAAGACCCTCAATCAATGAGGGCAAGTATAGGACAAGAAAATATACATCATCTTTTGTTTATCAAATGCAAACTTTCCCGAACAATGGAATTATAAAATTATAGGTCCAAACTGAAATCTGTATTTAAGTTTGTACAACGTCAACAATTTGACCCAACCGCTGCATATAAAATAAGTTGTAGCTACTACAATTTGACTCTGTGTGCCTTATTTTGATTTCCTTACCACAAACAACATATCTATTAATGTCACATCTCATTTTACTAAATGCGTTTGATCATACATTGAGAAAAAATAGTCACAGAAAGCAAAAGTAATCGAAACATTAAAAAGAAAACCTTAAACCTGAAAATATTATGCTTACCCACCTCATGCTCAATGGCTTCACCTATCTGGGAAGCTGCTTGTACCACCCTGACATTGCCAACTCCTACCGTATTCGTCATCAACAACCCCATCAACTTATGCATAGTAATAACCGCCATCATATCTGCTGGTAACAGATCAAAATGAGGTGCGTAGGTCGGCTTATGTTTCTTATCCTTTAAGGATTCTTGCTCCGCGGCAATGGCATCACGCAGAGGCTCAAACCAACCAAGGAACAAGGACTTCATGTAAGGCAAATTGGGTGCAAGCTTTTGCTCACACATGTCCACTAGGAGTTCCTGGTACTCCTTGGCTGCATGTTCCCATGCCTCGGTCTCGATCTTTATCTGCCTCCTCTTTAGCATATTGTATTTTGCTATTCCCATACCAGCCACCATTTTCTTCGGTTGCTTCAAATATGAAGCCACTTTGTTGTTTTCTTCTTCTTTGCTCATTTCTTCAATTAACTCTTGGATTTCTTCGGACCCTGAAAATTCTTCTTCCGGGTCTGTTGAAAGTATTGCCTCTGCAACACTAGCATAGCCCTTGACATTGTTGAATAACCCAGAACTACCAAAAAGGTTACTATAAAGGAGAAAATTGAATCTCCCCAATTCGTTATTTTGAGGGGATAATGAGCCAATTCGGCGGAAACCCAGAAAAAGAAATGAAGAATTTACGCGGATTTGAGTATAGGGAGCTCTTATTATCTCGAGAAAATTGCACCCTTGAGAAAAATAGATGGAGCTAGAAGAAGGTAAGCAAGAGCATGACTCAGAGCAAAATTTAATCTTCCTCGAAGAAGCTTGTTTGGTTAAGTTCCTCCACATTTTTCAGCCAAGTGAGAGCTCGAATTTGTAGCTAATAAGGTATAGTGAAGGTAGGCAGAGAAAAATTTCTTCCCAAGATTTTCCGGTAAAGAACGAGAATTTTAACAAAATCCAATTGAAAGCAAAGGCCGCCACAGAAATTTTTAAGCGAATGAAAAAGAAAGAAAAAGAAGAGAAAATGAAAAAGGAGAGTGAAACTTGGGACAGGGAGATCGCGAGCTCAGAGAAACACAGAGTGGAGGGGAAGCAGGCGTGCTGTGTAGCCGCCTTTAAACCCTCCTTAAAACCTACGCTCTCTTCTATTAACGAAATAACGATCCATAGTTTTAAAAGCCCACCCGTTTATGAGACCCGTACTTGTCTCGGGATAAAGAGCACCCTATCTTAATTGGGCTTGATTGAATGGCCCAATTTACCATCTTTAACGGTTAAATTATAAATTTTGTCATTAAGGTCGTTTTCAATTTGATCCCTAACTTATAAACACTTCAAATTATAATTTTTTTACAATAAATTTGGTGCAATAATTAATTTATGCGTCAATCGAGATTGAAATTGTCTCGATTAGAGCAGTACTTCTTTAGAAAAGTTTGATAATGCATCAACTATGAAGATTTTAATAATACATTGTTATAAATTTAAAGACAAATTTTATCTAAGCAAGTAATAAACAGAGTAAGCAACGAATGTAAAGAGACAACAAACTCAATATATAAATTGGCATTGAAATTTAGCATAATGCTGATACAATGGGTTTACAAGACTGAAAACCTCACAATACCAAGTACAGACCTCAAACTTGTTGTAGCGGATGCTGAGTCTTCAATGTAACTCTAATTTGACTTCGAGACAGACACGGAACAGGAATGGAGAGTGAAAATTACAGCTATGGCTACGGTACATGATAGATAAATGATTGTTGGATGATTGTATGTGTCCCTTTTATAATTTATTTCGGAGCTATTTATAATACTTCAAGTTTGGACAATTATGTTGATTCTTCCAAAGAGTCTCTAACGTTTCTACTTTTCCACGTCCTATGGATTAATTGTACTTAATATACCACATGTCGAAAACTGCTACTCCACTACGTGAGTTGTATCTAATCATGGTCACTTTTACCTTAATCAAATTAAATACATGACATTTAATTTTATCCTCGAACCCTCAAGAATTAGATTAGCGATTATGTTCATTCGAGGTTGAGACAACATCTCGAGCTTACTAGCCTCGAATCCTCGAGTTGACATTTCTTTCGATGTTAACCCTAAAACTTCTATTTAATTTAAAAATATTGTTTTGTGTGTTTTTCTGACGATTAGAGTCGTTTTATCTAATTTAATACTTCTATCACGTCTCTTTGTTTTCATCCGAATTCTTTCCTACACACTAAAACCTTTACACGTGACCCAATCATCCAAGTTATGTTAATAATGTAACTTTGAAGAAAAATTTACTTGTTAGGAAAATAAGGATATGTTTATTTGATAATAACCATAATTTTAACAAACTTTCCCTATAAAACACACAACAAATTATTGAAAAAATAAAACAACTCTCGGAAATACAAGCCTCATCGTTTAAGCAACTGCCACAAAATTTGAAAGTCATTCATTCTCAACTTCGAATCAACATGTTTTTTTGTCACGCACGCTTCGATTGCTTCTCTATTAAGCTTGAATGACAGTCTTTTTGAGTACACATGAAAATCCTTCAAAATCTTCAATACAATCAGTTAAACTTATTTTGCATCGATTAGATGGTTAACAATTGAAAAGGGAGTTTAGATGGTAAGAAGGGATCTAATATTTGAATTTTTTGGTAAATCGAGGGATACAGCGTTCCAAGATATTAGGGATCCAGAAATAAGGTTTGAGGATTTACAAATCTATCCTCTCCAAGACGTGTTAGTTTTTACTCAATAAACCAACTCTTTTCAATCATAAAATGGTGATTTAAGTTGCTATCTATTAGATGATCAAGTTTGCTGAAAAGGGAAACCTGTACGGAGCATGCGCTGAGGTACTTTTGTAAGTAAAAATGTAGCGGGTGACAAATAAGGAATGAGTGCAGAACTTATGCCATGCTTGAATCTGTTTTTTCTTTGAGAAAATCTTCATTTATCAAATTACTGAGATTCATTTGTGGAATCCACATCATAATTCATATAAGTAGAGTAGCCATCGTTTCCTCTCTTTCTCCACCACTCACCTCTCCCCTCAGTCTGGATAGTTTCCCAAAGAAAACCAAAATAATGTCAAAATTTTTGCTTATATTTTAATACAAAGATAATTAATCTTGCCAAGGATCACTCTCTGTCCTGACTTCTGATGGTTCAATTACTTCTGCCTCAGAGACTTCTCCAGCTTCTCCAGCGCCAGCATTGGATTCAGCAACAGCATCTTCTTCTGATGTCTTTGCCTCATCCTCTTCTACCCGACCCCATCTCCCCCCAAGGGCCATTGACATCATCTCATATATCTTGTTGCCCAACTCAGCTGGGCTGTCAGGCTGCACAATCAAAGAAACAGTATGAGAACCTGAAGCTAACCAAGATTATAGACCAGAATAATTAGAAAGAAAAAAAAATGTCTTGTTTGCACTAACAGAGAATCCACTGGAGATCAATGCTGTATCATATAGGAGTTCAACAGCTCTCTTGGCATCACTGCTATCAGGTGCATTCTTGCATGCAGCCTGCAAGTAGGATAAACAAAATCATGAGGTCACACATCCTGAGCTTTGCAAACCATGAAAGATGAGTTTAGACACGTCAGATTGGCCGCAACAAACATTCTCTATGCAATTTTAACTGCTTATGTTTTCCACCCTGATCATCATCTGATCAAAACTACATATTACACGCTAGTATCTAGATGCTTTCAGAATCTTTAAAATGAAGAGCAGATTTCTGAATCTCAATAGTAGGAACATTGTTCTCTTTTGACATATTAGAATCACAGATCGGTGCATTATACATTATGTCATAAGGGTCCTGTAAATTACAATTTTCCTCATGATTCAGATAAGTAGGTCGTTGTCTTCATATTTGTAACCCATAGTATGTAGTAATTCTTCTTCTATCTAAATTAGAATCAAAATAAGAACTTTTAAGAAGTACTATGGCTTGACACATACTAGTTAAGATGCCATCTTTAATTATGATCTCTTAACTTCCCAGACTAGTAGATTAAGGTAAAAACATATCCTTTTTATTTATAATATATATATATATATATATATATATATAGTTGTCTGGTAAATGAACTTATTGCTTGGTGAATATAATTTTATTTATAAAAAAATGATCAAAAATATTTTAAGATATGTAACCTACACTAGCATCACTTCAGAAAAAAAAATATGGAATTGGCGCGTGCCCAGTCGCATGCATGCTTTCATGGAGAAATCCTAGACGTCAGATATCCCTAAAAATTAACCAGCACTGAGCAGAGTGGTCTTACATTTAAGTCTTTAACGATTGGATGATCTGGATTAATCTCTAATATTCTCCGGCCCCTCATGAACTCCAAACTTGAAGTATCTCCAAGAGCTTGTGCTTTCATCAGCCTTCATAAGGATTGAAGAATGGATCAATCATATGCCTTTTCGTTTCTATACTGAGCACTGGAGACAAATTACTAACCTTTCCATATTAGCAGACCAACCAAACTTGCCAGAAACAAGCACACAAGGAGATGAACTTAGACGCTTTGAAACTTGGACTTTTGCCACCTTGTCACCAAGTTGTTGCTTTACCCAGTCACAGAGAAGATTATATTCCTGTTTACTTTCCCTTTCCTTGACCTCATCTTCGTCACCTGGGAGAACAGCCTATCCCATAAGGAAAGATGCACACCAGAAGCCTCGAGAAAAGAAGAGCTATAGAACAGAAAAGATTTTTTCTGTGAATAGAAAAGATTATAAATACTGACCAAGCTCCAAATCTTCCTTGCTGATATCAACAAATTTCTTTTCTTTGTAGGTCTGGAGGTTCTGGATGGCAACCTCATCAATAGGATCAATTAAATACAAAACCTAGAAACAAAGAAACCACATCAGCTTTTTGATAAAAGCTGAGACAGGCAGACGCACAGAGAGAGAGAGAGAAGCTACATCAACTACAAGTAACAAGCAGCCAAATATATGCGAAGTTATGAGTTTTAATACATGAGTAGAAGTTTTATTTATAAGGATAGATGTTGAAATCTTTACTCATAATTTATTTTAATTAACATAAAGTCAAAATAATCTGGAAGGGCATACCTCAATGTCCTTTTGAACCAACTTCTCCAAGAACGGAGCAGTCTTGGCACTTTTCAAGCTGTCAGTTGCCAAGTAATAGATAGCTTTTTGGCTCTCAGGCATGTTCTCAACGTATTCATCTAAGCTCGTCAGTTCCTCTTCACTTTTGGAGGTGTAGAACCGAAGCAATGGTGTTATACGCTTATGATTACCAGAGTCTTCAATGCATCCTAATTTTAGAAACCTGCCAAAGTTCTCCCATAATTTTTTGTAGTCCTGTAATCAAGTACACCATATGCCAAGTTAATAACAAAACTAAATCACAATGAGAAAAAACACATGATATAACAGCTACCAACCTCTTTATTTTCACTTTCAGAGATCTCTTGAATCATGTCAAACGTTTTTCTGACAAGTCTCTTTCTCATAATTCTTACCTGCAGATATCAAAAGGAAGAAAATAAATAACACAAAAGTAACAAGATAATAATTCCTCAAGAACTTCCACAGAGATGGTAGCAAATTCTGAACTGAGAATAAGCACTTCATAGTATAATTGTGTTTATATCACTATGGAAATATAGAAAAAAGTGAGTTTACAATTCGGCTTTCTTGAAGGATTTCTCGCGAAACGTTGAGAGGAAGATCATCTGAGTCCACCACACCCTTCACAAAGCTCAAGTATCTTGGGAACTGCAAAGGGACATACAAACTTATTAGAGAACTTGAATCTGGGCCCAATTGGAACTTCAATGTCCATCTTCATCTTATTGAAAAGTACATAACCACAAATATGGCATCAAGTCAAGCATACAACTAGCCCACCGTAAAATATGAGTAGATATTTTTCAAGATTACATGACAGATAAGATAGTTCCTTATGTATCAATAGAGATCCCTTCAAACATAAAACCCATTTGAGAAAGCAGAAAAATTTCAGAGAATCTCAAGCACTCGTATTAATACTTGGTCACTTACCAGCTCTCCATCAAAATCATCTGAGATAAATACACGTTTCACAAACAAACGTATATTCTTTGTCTTTGGATTTACCACATCCTCATTGTTAAGAGGCCCCATCCCCGGAATGTATAGAACACTCCTAAACTCAACCTCACCCTGTAGAGTTTCCAAAATTCAAAGTCAGTATCCTAGCCAAATATGTAGTCAACTAACACAATCAAAAACATATCATACCTCTGTGGTGAAGTGAGTGTATGCAAGTGGATCCAAGAATTCATTAAAAGCTTTCTTGTAAAATTCATAGTAATCCTCCTTTTGAACTTCCTTTGGATTGCGCATCTACAATAGACCCAAAAGAACACAAATTATATCGTATAGAACTATAAAAACATATGCAAAGAGCAATAGCACATAAGAATGCAAGTGAGCAAGAATACTCACCCATATAGGTTTCGTTTCATTGGCTAATTCCCAATCCCAATACTTCTCAGTTTTAGTTGTCTTCTTTTTCTTCTCACCCTGGCAATAGTTACAGAAACCAACTTAAATACCATACTTAGAAAGGTCACTGCAACAGCCATAATTAGCCATGTAGTATTAATTACCTCTGGCTTTTCTTCTTCTCCTTCTGTTGGTTTTTCCTCCTCTTCCACCTACCCAAAGTTCCAATTTAGAAAAGAGCAGTTAAAGATCCAAATCAAGTAGTCATAGCTAGAGGAGAGTGATAGAAAATGATTCTTTTCCCTGTGTTACCCTCGGAGCTCAAGAACATTAATATTCTTGCAAGGATTTTAAAGGATATGAGGAAGAGAATAACATTTGAAAGGTAAGGTGAAGCTTTTTACTATTACTAGCGCATCTTAATTTATTTCATATGTATATTTAACTATAAAGGACTAACTATAGAAGGTTAGACACAGTAAACACTTAATAAGTTTCTCCAACTACCTGTCTGGTAGAGAGGCAAGTGATTCTTACAAAGAACATAATCTTTTTTATTTGTTTAAAATAGATAACAAAGATTACATTTTAGATATCCTCACCTCAACAGTCCTTGATTTTTCCTGCCATGTATAGATGGGGAATGAGACAAACTGAGAGTAATTCTTCACTAAATTCTGAATTCTGGTAGGCTCGGAGAACTCATACTTGTCATCCTCCTGCAAGGAAACAACAACATATTGGGGTTCATTCAGAGTTCCTACGTACATCCAGGAAATGATTCTCCTCTGCTTGTACTAAGATATTGTTCTGGGTGCAGCAAGGTAGTGAGATTCAAAATAAAAAACATATGACACCCAAGAATGAGAGGTTTCTGTCATTTCCTCCTAACACTAAAAGATGCTGACTAGAAGGAAAGATAATAAACAACAGATCCACATATGATAATGATTAAAACAATGCCCCTTAACCCACGTTATGCAAGCACTTAAATGATGCAGTGCATTAACGTGGCAATATCAGTGATAAACACCGGATTCAAAAACTTCATAGATTTTAATAACTAATGGCATTCTCCAGTTAAGCATACAAATCCTAATGGGCCTCTGCAAAATATCCAAATAGTATCCAACGAGCAAACAAATAAAGTGTAAGAGTACCCTTAAATAAAGGGTGATTTGTGTTCCACGACGTAGGAGCTTTTCCGGATCTGTTTCTTCCATAATCACATATGAGCTACTGTCAGCTACTGATTCCCAAATATATTGCTTGTCAGACCTTGGGCTCTTTGTGGACACAACAACCTGTATAACACATAGAATCAAGCCGCGTTAGCAACTTACCATGAAAAACATCCACAACAAAGGCTTAATATAGAACCAGAAAGTTACAAGGTCATGAATTAAGAGGGCAAATCATACTCACCTTCTCAGCAACCAAAAAGGCAGAATAAAACCCAACACCAAATTGACCAATCAAACTATTGTCTGCCCCAAGATCCTTATTTTCCTGCACATGACAAGACACATAATGAGTGAGCTTCAACAGCAACAGAGCACTTGCCACGATTTTCACAGAAACATTGTTATTTATGGAATCTATACAGAAACAAATACCTTGAGAGCCTTCAAGAATTTTGAAGTGCCACTCTGAGCGATAGTTCCAAGACAGTCAATGAGTTCTTCTTTTGTCATTCCAATTCCAGTATCTCTGCGAATTCATGGAAACCCTTTCAATAGCTCCCATGTTCACTTATCCAGGAAAGAAGTAATAACTTAACAAAGTACAGTATCAACTATCAACATACGTTATGGTGATGGTCCCATTGTCTGGATCAGGCTTGATACGTATCTCTAGCTCCCCAGCATCTCCAAGCAGAGAGGGCTCTGTCACACTTAAGAACCTCAGCTTATCCAAAGCATCACTTGCATTGCTGGAGCACAAAAACAGAAGCAAGTCAGCACTGCAGATTAATAAAGAACAACCATCTCGAAAACTAAAGGTTCTCCAGCCAACACATAGTAGTGCGAATATATGCACAATATTCATACAGAATAACTAATACTACAGTTGTTGGAAATGAAAAAAAAAAAGTGGGACCTACAAGCATGCCCACACATACACTTTAAATATAAAAAAAAATTAACACAGTAGATGAAACCTGAAGTATGGTATTTGCAGATAAGCTACCCGTTGTCATTTAAAGCCCTCTTGAATATTTCAATGATAATATGCTACATACAATATGTCCCCAAAAGTACATTTTAGCTGCACGATAGACTGTGAACATACTCACCTCACAAGCTCTCGAAGAAACACCTCCTTGTGGCTGTATAGACTATGAACTATCAAATCCAACAGGCGACTAACCTGCAATCAGTTTCAACATTCAGAATTCATAGTAAAACAAGAAACCTTTACAGTTCAAAAAACAAAGAGAAACAAAAACAGACATGGAGTATAGAACTAGGATCCAGTCATCAAAAAGTAGAGATTTTTCATACAGAGACCCAGGAAGTCCCTGGCTTTAATTCAACTTAGAATATACCCAATTCGGCAATAATTTGCAAGCAAAGAAAATCGATATCGTACACCATTTTCCCTTTTGATCATACCATATTCACGTACATATCAAATTAACCATCGCAATAGGGTCGTGAATTAGCATACAAAAGCATAATATGTAATCAAACAGTAAACTAGGATGATTTAAAGTAGCAACCTAACATCCCCAGTATCAATTTTTGTTTTCTCAGACACCCAACGAGAGCAGTCCAAAAAATATTCAAAATCTATAAAACTTTTATTTTTTTTTTGTAAAATCCATGAAAACTAAAAGAGACCCACCTCAGCTTGGTATTCAAACTTCTCGCCCGAGTTCTCGGTGGCCTCCTTCTCCACAACTGCCGCCTCACACCGGACCGCAAGCCGGTCGTTTCTCTTCTCAAGCTTCCACTTCAACCCACTACAAGAAATGCCCTTCTTAAGACTGTTTTGCGGCAAAAAAGCTGTTCCCAGATTCAAGCCCCTGCTGGGGTTTCTCAGAGAAAAGGGTGATGAGAAGGGCATAGAAGTCAAAGGAGCAGCGGCTAAGCTTCTGCTCAGAACTGGAGCCATTAAGCCCTATAGAATTTGGAGATAAAGGTACTTTGGGTTTCTATATGTCTAGTTAAAGAGATGCAAAAACCCTACGGGGGTTTAAGCCTTTTAACGGAGGAGAGGCGGAGTGTTCTGGAAAAGAGCAAAGAGATAGTGGTTTGGTTTTGGAGCTATTTGTTCGGAATTGTAAGGCCTAGATGCTGCCATATCAGCAAAGTACAATATCCTTACGATTTTTCTTTTACAAAAATCAATTTTATTTCTTCAATAAGAAAAATAGTGTAATTAACATTTCAAAAATGTTTGTTGATATTTTTTATTTATTTAATTTATAATAATATTTTTAATTAAAATTAGATATTTTTTAAAAGTTAAATATGAGAATTATCATTAATAATTTTTAAAATATCAATAACATCACCTTAAAAATTCATTAATTTTTTTATTACTATTTAAATATTCCTCCATTGATCGTAACTTTTTAATCATTGTATTATTGCAGTATAAATAACATTTTGTGAATATGAATTATGAATTGTGATAATTTGATTTGCTTGATATAAACTAAAATAACGAGGATGGAAGCTGAATCCAACTTCCAACTATTAATCAAACAAAAAGATAAGGTAATCCCTATGATTACACATACTAATACGGAGTATATAGTTATTTACTTTTTTATGATTTTTTTTAAAATACAAATATGCATGAAAATGAGGAAAAAATAAGTTACATATAAAATTAACTGTGCCACTAACTCTAAAATTGTACTCAATTTTTAAAACCGTATAATCATGCTTATATGTAATTTTTTTTATTCATATCTTTTCAACGTGAGATAAATGATTTTTGAAAACTTTTTTTTATCCCTCCTCATTTTTTTGCGCTTATTTGATAATATGCGCATATCGTAAATTTTAAATTAGATAAATATCAAATAATTAAAGAAGACATTAAGAAGTAAATTTTAATTTTAATGTTAAAACAATTAAGCAAATAAATAATTATTTTATAAATATTATTTATCTATTCATTATAACATGTGGGTAGAAAATGTAAATATATGAGTAAGAAATTTGAAATTCGGTAACATAAATAATAAAATATCAAAATTAAAATTAAAATTCTCCCGGGAGAAAACCAAAATCCTCCAAAAATCTTTTAGATAGATTTTAATCAATTTTTTTTTTCTTTCTTATATTAATCTTTTTTATTTTTTTCTTATTATATTAATCTTTCTTATTTTTTTTTAAATTAATTGCATGCTACCTTAATGTTTGAGGATACTGCGAGCGCTACCTTAATGTTTGGGGTTGTTGCAAGCGCTACCTAAGTCTTTGTGTGTAATAATTTTTATCATATGTTATCAAATTTGTTGCAATCAATAATTTCCGACTAACTTTGAGTCAAATTTCTGGCATACAAGTTATCAGATCAATTTTGATTACGAAATAAACCACGTGTGCATTAACCATTGGTTTTTATATAAAATTAATTTAAAATATATTTTAAAAATAAAAAAGATAAAAAAAATATGAAAAACCCAAAATCAAGAAAAATAAATTCAAAAAAATTTCTTCTCATTATAATCAAATTTAGAAAAACCAAAAATAAATTGAAAAAAAAAACTATTGAAACATCATGTTCTTCCTTGTAATTTATTCTTCTCCTCCGATTCTCAAAAACCAGAAACAAAAAAAAAAAGAATTGAAAAACCCCATAACATCATCCCTATAACTTTTTCTTCATAACTCCTTCGAATTTTGGGAAACCAAACTAGAAAAAAAAATCGAAATTCAATTCCGAAACTCCCTAACTTCTTATTTTTCTTCCATTTTTGGAAAGCTAAATATGAAACCCATAATTTCTTGTTACGAAACCCATAATTTTTATAATCTAACAAATTTGGATCACATTTTTAGGTTCTCACAGTCTGAACTTTTTCTTCATCTTTTTCTCAAAATTGATTATAAAAAACACAGTATGAAATTTTGAAATCTAACAAATCTCACGAATTAGGATCGCGTTGCCCATCCTCAATGGAGATCGCAACACAAAGAAGGCACTGCATTGTTACTACACTCTTTTCAACCGAGGAAAAAAAAAAGTTACCGACATCAATAGTTATTTTAATTAATCACACACTTGTGTTTTTAATGGCTAATTTTACACTCGGCAATTAAAGAGCATACAATAAATACGTTTTATTGAATTATTTCTAATTTAAATCATTTACTACTCATTTTTATTTTTTTAATAACACCGTCACTTTTGTTAGAATATTTGACATAAAAGGATTTTCTATTTGTGACAAATACCCACAAAATGTAATTGTTACATCAGCAAAGTTGATAACAAAAATTAGTTTTATACAAGTACTCTGTATTAATTCGGAGTTATTATCGTAGTACTGTGGTGACCAAAGAACTATGCATGCCCTTAATCTTTATGTAACAACTACTTTTAAGTTTCAGTCATGAAAATGACATTTCTTCTTGTCTATAGATAGAGTTTCAAATCTTCCATCTCAAATATCGTTAATGATTTAAAAATTAAAAAAAATATAAAAAAAACTCTTCTTCAAGCTCCACGGGTGGTGCTAGGAATTTTCTATTTTCATTTTTTTAAAAATTTGCACATTTTAATATAATCTGAAAAAAAAACTTTATTTTTTCAGTATAATATTGAAAAAATAAGAAACAAAATTTTATATTAAAAAATTAAAAAACATTTTCGACAACTAAATGCTCTCCATTTTTTCCTTACAGTCGTATTCCTTTCTTTTGCCAAGCTAAGCTTGATTTAGAAAATCAAGTAACAGAACGAGAATTTAAGTTGCAACATGAGAATTTATTTTGTATCAAAGCCGCCACTTTAACCAAGATTTGTCAACCTAGAAAAACAAGGTGGAAAAAAATATTGCCAACATGTTTGAGGAAAAAAAAAATTTAAGACCCATATATGTCTACTTATTAACAACAGTCTATTCAGACGAACCACCAAAAAGTAACTACAAAACAAAAATAAAACAACCCCAAGGCCACAGAATTATGTGTATGTTAGCCAGTTTACTAGGCAAACACGCACTTGGCTAACATTCCAATTAAGGAAATAGAAATTTACAACCTGAAAGCAAACCTTTTTCGCACCTCAAACCTCTGCAGCTGCCTGCTTTAAACAATCAACATTGCATAATCCAACTGATCTCACCATATCTCCCAATCTACAATCATTAATTGATCCCAACAATCAACAATCAACAACACCAGAAATATGCACAAACTTCACTTATATGATAAACAATAAGTAACTAAATGAAACAGCAAAGATAAAGAGATTTCCAAACTTGTCACCCGGTTCATCAGCCAATCAAAAACTTCTCTTTCACTCGTTACAGTGTCAAACAATGTTTTTTAAAATTAAAATGGTAAATTATCATTTAATTATAGATGTCACTCAGTTACTAGTTGACTGACTGGGTGCATGTTATAAATGAGTTGTAAAAAGGGAGTTTAGGAAATAAAATGGAAACTCTTGGATAGTTAACACTAACCGGTCGAAGCTGTTCCTAGCCCTTTCTGTATGATCTGTGCTGTTCCTTGCCTTCCCAGAACGATCCAGGCTCTTTCTTGATTTCTCCCTTCTATCAGTACTAGCTCTCGACTTCTCTTTTTTGTCTGTGCTTAGCCTAGATTTTTCTCTCTGCCCAATACTAAGCCTAGCATTCTCTCTGTTGTCTGTGCTCAGCCTAGACGATTTCTCCTTGTTCTGATCTGTGGTGTGATCCACAGGATTCTCAATTTGGTCTTTGCTTTGTTCAGATACGTTTCGCAGACGTGGTAGTTTCTCAATTGCTGATATGAACTTCCTCAGATGCCTTAAGTACTCAGGGTAAAGTTCCAAGTTACAATGGTTTCCTCCTTTAAGCCACAATGGTTCATACTTCTCTTTACACAGTTCCCATAATTGCTTGCCATGAGAAAAATCCACAATGTCATCTTCAGTTCCCTGCAACCACCAATAAAAATAGAGATCAAGTGAACAGAAATCAAAACAGGCAATCGGGGAACTTAAAGGTTAATTTTGCTCAAGTGAATTGTAAGCAAATACCACTCACTACTCAGGTTCTGAATTCATCACAACATGCTCTTAGTTTACTACTATTGTTGAGGTAATAAGAGAAGGGAAGGTTATAAAAACTCACATGAATTACCAGAACAGGGCATTCGACTAGTGGAATTTTATCAATGTTCTGCAACATCAAACAAAAGGGTACCATTTAATAAAGAACAACAATTTCCACATGTTAAAACAAGAACAACTGATTCAGTTAACTGTCAATCAATTTAAAGCAGAAGAACTGTAGAAGAAACCTTGTAAATGTCGAACCAGAACGTTCGTTTCACGGGATACATCACACGAAGGCCTGATAAAATGGGACTGTGAAGAATGACAGCCCTCAAACAAGGCAAACGGGAAGCCAATTCAAGAGCAGGTCCACTTCCAACTGACTGCCCGTACAAGATTATGTCTTCCTCCTTTACTCCATACGTCTCTTCAAGGCATTTATAAGCGGCCTCTATGTCTGCATATGTGTCCTGCTCACTCGGCTAATTAATTTACACATACACATCACATTAATCAGCAACGTGGCTCTTGATCAATCATATTCAGTTAGAGATTGCTGACAAATCTAAACATGAGAAAACTAAAGAGTAATGAGCTAAGTTACCTAGACTATTCAATTTATCTTATCATATCCGTGTTGAACATTGACACTCGAATAAAAATATAGCACTCAAAGACTCTAAATTAAAAAAAAAATTATGAAAAATATTAAAAATAGATGAGTATGATATTGAGACACGTATTGATATCTATTACTCATCCTGAGTCCAAATAACACAAGCAATGAGAGAAAAATACCAGGAACAAACATTAATTCATACATCTCACACCTCTAGCTAATGAAAACGTGCAAAAATAAAAGATTAGTAGTAAACAAGAATTTTATTTTAAATACCAGTGGAGTTTAAGCAAATTACCAATAGGGTTTTAGGGTGAAAAATGCATGTTTTGTTGTCTATACCGAATACATATGTATCAACACTCAAACTAAATAGCCAAATTCTAATCAAATCAAACTAATTTTTAAATGACATATCACAATCTTAAAAATTAACAATTGGTATTTAGTCTTTAAAGTAAGAGTGATTATACTAATTCATTTTTTTTTGAAGAAATTGCTAAGATTAAGAATGTTTGGTCAATGATAATACATTACATCAATTTTATTTATATATATATTGACCTTTTGATTGGTGAATATTACTTTAAGAATTTCTTTTTTTTCCAAAATCCAAATCAATTATACTGCATATTGGATGAAAACGAGTAGTAATATATCTTGGTGACAAACAGAAACAATTTACTAAAAGAAATCTTCAAAAAGAGGCAAAGAACTCAAGGTTAGTTTTCTCTCTCCTTTGACTTTTCTGATTGTGAGCTATATTGACACATGGTCTATTAATAAGCATGCTGGATTTGATTTGATCGATCACCAGTTTTCCAGTAAATCTTACAGTGAAAACTAACGAATAGACAAAGAATGTACCTTTCCAGAAGACTGTCCATACCCTGAATAATCGTATCTGCATTTGCACGAAAAATCACACTGATCCTTAGTCAATCCAATTTTAAATCTAACAAAAATTTAATTAATTAATATTTTACTTTAAAAAAAAAAAACTGACCCCATAAGATTGACATTGAGGTGAAGACTAAGCTCAGTGAAAATGTGAAACATGTGGCCAAGATCAGCTGCGTTTCCATGTGAATACAGAATTGTGAGTGAGGCTGTTGGGTTCTTGACGTACATGGCTACGATCTCGTTCCCTTTTTTGGTGCTTAGCTTCAACACGTCCAAGTCACCATCCCTCTGGTGAACAACATCTGTAGTGATCCTCATCATCCCGCTTGATTCATCCACCGTCACGTCGTACGACGGCGGGTTTGGCGGGAAGAACGCGAATTTCGCCGCCATCGATGATGTTGTAGTCCCCATTTAATATTTTAAAGAAAGTGGTTGGTGTGGTTAATTAGTAGTTTTTGGTGATCGGAGAAGTTGACAAGGACTGCATGGTTAATTTCCTTTTTAAGGCTAATGTGTGAGGCTCTGAAGTTCTTTTTTGGGTTTGTGAGAGAGTAGACAGAAAACTAGAGATTATGGTGCTTGAGACAAA
Organism: Bretschneidera sinensis; assembly: GCA_023935145.1. Lineage (NCBI taxonomy): Eukaryota > Viridiplantae > Streptophyta > Magnoliopsida > Brassicales > Akaniaceae > Bretschneidera > Bretschneidera sinensis. The sequence goes on along the minus strand of CM043701.1, from coordinate 107,982,765 downwards.
GAGAGAAGCGAGGGTATGGGCATTCTACAATTGGGTTTTGGTTGTTTCGGTTTGGTTCTCGAGAAAATTTAACTAAGCTATGTTTTTTTTTCTTGGCTGAGATTCTGAGAGAGAATATAGATATTAAGGACAGAGGAAGGAATTTTTGTCGGTTATTTATTGAGAGTGATTTCCGGCTTCTAAAGGGCTATTAAATTTGAAAAGGTACTGGTGCTCGACTGTTCGCTTTTAGTAGGGGACAAATATTTTAGATTTTCCCAGATAAATTTACACTAGTAATTTTTTTTGGGTAATTTTGTTGAAGCTACTTCCTTTTTTACTTTGGAAGTGATGATTTATTTTTTTATAATTTATCCATGCTCCGTCCTTTAGAGTATTTGATGTCATGCTATCATCGTGCGGTGGGCCTTGGCCATGTTCTTTGGAGGAATACAAGGCAGACGTGATTGGATTTGGTTGTTTACCACAGATTTGTGCAAGCCTTTTATGTTTTTTTAGGTACATATGAAGTTCTTTATACGAAGTTTTTAAAATTTTATTTGGGTTAAATTCGTTTTAGCCTCGAATGTTTGGGATACTTGCACTTTAATTAACCTATCAATGCAGTAGCGTATTGATAGAGGCATGGAATCTTTTCACCTATGGCCAAGGGTTTGAACCCCGTTTCAATTGGTGCACATTGATACAAACCATCATGGTCCTAACACTTTCCCTCAAATACGTAGGCTCGTGCAGTACTTGTCTTGGTCCCCCAAACGAGTTAGTCTAGCTCACTCGCAAGCTTTAAGCTTTGTACACTCTGCAAGCAAAAAGGAACGCATTAACCACAAAATGATATCATATAACAAGTTAAGGGTCAAGCAACAATGAATGTGGACAAAGTGTGACAAGCAGTGTGTCTAGGGGTGCACACCCAGTTTAAGCAACACACACCACACACAGGCGTGCCCCAGGACACACACCTAGATCTCCAAGCACGTACTAACACTACAACATAATTGACATGTACCGACACTTTAATTCCGACGCTTCATAAAAATACCGCAATATAATAACCGCCGACGCTTTTTTTGTGGTGCTTCTTTGAAGCGCCGCAATATACAAAGAACATATAACGGCACTTTAAAGCGCCGGTTTTAATACATATAGCGGTGCTTAGAAGAGCCGCAATATACTGGCGCTTCAAAGCGCCGAAATATAGGAATGGGCATATTCCGGTGCTTTAAAGCGCCGGTAATTTCCAATATAAATGACCTACCGCCATAATTTTTCCCCCAAAAATTTTCTGCTGCCCTTCGCTCCACCGCGCCGTTCCCCCAAAAAAATCTCCTTGCTCTGCCCTTAGCTCCACCACGCCATTTCCCCCAAAATTTCCGTCCCTCCTGCGAACTCCCCCGCCATAGTCTTCTTGCTGCGTTGCTACTCTTTATTGGTCCACTTATCCCAATCCTCGACCTTTGTTTGAACATCTGGGTAGGCTCTCTAATTTTTTTGTGTTTTTTACTTGATTAGGAAGGTGCTACTTTATTTACTTTTTTCTGATATGGAGATTTTTTCTGTGTTTCTATATCTGGATTCTTTGGTTTTTGCTGTTTTTACTTGGAATGATTTGTCTATTTTGACCTGAAGAGGGGTTTCAAATGCTGGCTGCTAATCTGGGTCTTCTTCTCTCTGTCTAGAACTGAGATTCTTGTTTTGCATTGCATGATTAGTTATTGTTTGCATCATAGTGATTCGTGATTGATGATACCAGTCAAGAAATCCTCCACTCGACCTCCCCCAAAATATTATTTTTTTTAAAAAAAAAGGAAAAGAAAAGAAAATATTAGAAGGCAAAAATAATGTAACCAATGAAGTTTCATTTATATGATACACAAGGTATCATAATACTAGAAAATATAGGAAATTAGCAATCATTAGAGTGAAACAATGACAAAATTCTACCCCCTAAGCTTTTTCTAATTAAGCACCATATACCAAAAGTTAATCAGCCTTTTTTATGTTTTTTTTTTCTTCTGAGTTTTATACTTAATATTATGCTAAACTAAAGTTGTCTAGATTTTAGAATTTATTTTCACTAGGACTTATATGATATAAAATGCAATCTAAAACTTGCAAATAGATTGAATTCTAGAAATTTGTGAATTTCTCAACAAAATTTTTTTCTTTCTTTTCCCTTTCTGTACAACTTGAAGGCTGAGATTTGGCTGTGTCTCATCCTCAATTTATCAAACATTCCTACCTTCTCCTCCATTCTCCCTACCAAATTTGAAAGTGCATTTGATTAGTGATCATCAGCCATATATGCTATTTCTTCAGTGCTTTGTGTAGCTTAATGTGGTGTTCCTATTTCCTCTAACTACCCCCCCAAAAAAATCCAGTTGAAGAATCTTACTTTCATGATCTTTCTCTAAGATCTGTGCACCTTTTCAAATTTATAACACTCTTCCTTTACCTGCCCCACCTTTAAGCATTTGTTTTCTTTCTCCTCAAGTGTGCATTAGAAGAACAAATCTAAGTTTAAAATTAAAAATTACACTTGATGAATATCAGTTTGGCTTTGTTTTCTTTGATCATTGTTTTTTTTTTCTTCTAAGCTTCCCTTATCCTTTTTTTTTTTTTGTGTTTTCAGATAAGATCCATATAAAAATTGGCGAAGGTTAGATATTTAATTTGTTTCACATTTTTTTAGTAGACATATTAATGATTGAATGGCATTCTTTATCATGGAAACCATATATAACTCAAATAAACACACACGGATGATGTTCACGAGAACTAATATCTTTGCTCATACCATTTTTGAGTTAAGTTTGTCCTCAACTTTTTTTTATTCCTATTGAATTATGTATTTACATGGTCAGAAAAGGAGTGTTTGGGGCATATCCTGTTCTAGCTAGTATTTAAACATATGATACAATGGAGCATGGCTATTAAGGCAAACAGAATGTGATATCTTTCTATATCAATTTCATGTTTGACGTGACGTACTCAAGAGGACCAAGCTATAAGAAATAAGATTTGAAGAGAATGATAGCCTTAATTCCACTCATTACTTTTGGTTAACGTGGAATGAGAGATATAGGAGGGCTTCGAAGGGTATGAGAAGTGGATTGTATGGGTTAGAGGTAAATGGCTTCCTACTCTTCACTTTTGGTTTATTGACCATTTTTCTTAAAATGAAGAAGTGGTTATAGGGTTCTTAGAGCTTTTGGTTTGTAAATGATTCCGAACATGGGGTGGCACCCCCTTGGTGGCCTTATAGAGATATTTACTTAAAAAGGAAAAAAAAATAAGCACATTTACCTACTTATAGATTAATATTTAAGAGCTACAAAATAAGAAATTAAAATGGTTAGTGTATTGAAAGAGATAGTAGACTATGAGCTACTAATAACTTAGATGGCTAGAGAGATATGCCATTGGAAGATTTAGTTAATAAGACATCAAACCCAACAAACTGCTGTCTAATGACTTAGATCTGGAGCACTGGGGCTTTATTGTTGGGTTCTAAATGATACTTTCGAGTCACTTATGAACAGCAGTAACAGTAGGCTTACTTCTATTTGCTGGCTTGTGATACTTTTTTTTTTTGTTAGAATTCCTTTATAAACAGAGTCCAATTAGCTACTCAATATTTGGAGGAGTTTAATCTTTATTGTTTCGTAATTGTAGGTGACAGCTGAAGCTCGTGTTGCTGAACTTGTTGCAGCTTTAGGATCCTCTAATACTAGCAATAATTTAGCAATACAAAATGAAGTCTTCACCGAGCTTATGGGTGAAGAGAGTTCTGGTCGTGCCCGAGGTCAAGGGTTTGGAGTTACACCCTCTGCTGTGTATGGACTTTCAGCTCAGATGAGGAATGATATGGGATACCATGAGGTTTATGCTAAAGAGATAAATAGTCTAAGAGCACAAATAGAAGAAAACAATCAATAGCATGCGCAACAAATTCAACAAATAACGGCGAGGCACGATGATCAAATGAATAATATGCAATCCCAAATGGATGAGCTGAAGTCTTTACTACAACATTTGGTTAATAGAGAACCTCATGATTGATTTCGCGATGCTAAAATAATTTTTCATACTACATTTCCATTACTTTGTTTTTGTATGAATTTTATGTGAACTATGATCGTTTTTTTGTGTAAATAAGATGACTTTTGTGTTGACTGAAGGAATTTTTATGGATGTTTGATGCATTTTATATATCGAAAAACATTTGAATTTTTTTGTATTTTATGGTATATTTTATTTATTGAAGGGTGAATAGCGTTGATATTTAAGTCAAAATAATGTAAAAATACAATTAAAATCATATTTTTAGCGGCGCTTTAAAGGGTCACAATATGGATAAAATGTCTGGTAAATATAGCGGCGCTTAGAAGCACTGGTATATAGCGGGGCTTCTAAGCGCCGAAAAAATATACATATTGCGGCGCTTTCTTTAAGCGTTAGTATTTTCGCTTCGACACTGCACATACCAGCGCTTCATCCGGCGCTTGCAATAAGCGCCAGTAATTCATATTGCGGCCCTCTAAAGCGTCGAAATATGCAATAAAAAGCGCCAGCGTTCACCTAATATATTGTAGTGTAACCCAAATAGGCAACAACACATAATCAACTCTAAATACATGGATGCATAGAAGCTTCATTAATATAAGAATCTTACAAGCACGTTGTTGGGGCAGGGGGCACCATCAAGTAACCAGTAAGACAGCATACTTACTCATGACCAATGAGCAACTAACTTACTCCTCTAAAGAGTCTTAAGTCATTTGGGGCTCTAGCAGGAGGAAGCATCACGTTTGCTTGAGCCGTCATGGTTCTAAAATAGAAAATAAAGAATTACAAAATTATCATTAGGCAAAAACACTACAGAGAGGCATAAGATGTGCGACCGTGGGCATGGTATAAGGCCCTGGACAAGCATGAACTGTGACATTCTCCCCCACTCAATCTGTCGACGTCCTCGTTGACCTGCTTGCTAGGAACTCTTCAATCTTTTGCTTGAATGGTTGTAGGTCGGTTGTTTTCTCCAAACTGATCTCTTCTTCGCATTGTTTCGCCCATTGTTCCGTCCAAAATACTTAATAGCAGTAACAATTTGATCATGTTGATTAACCACATGTCACACATGCATTTTGGCTCCCAAAAAATTAATTAATACACAAGTTAAAAATTTCTAAAATTCTTTAAAATTAATATAAATCTAAAAATCATTAAAATAATTTTAAAAGAACAAAAATTCGTCATTCTCTCCATCCATGTTCATCCATATTCTAAATTAAAACACAAGGATTCATCACTTCATCCTTGTTCTTTTCATTCTTCTTCTATTTTTTTTCTTCATTTTTCTAATAACCAAACAAAGCAAATTTTCCAGTAACTAACCAAATAAGCCACCAAGGAAACCCAAGCAAACTAAATAATTCTGCAAATAAATTATAAAAACAAACAGAAACTTCAATTTCCAAGAGAATGAAACGCAGATTCTGAACAATAAATTGTCTTTCATTTTCCTAGTAACCAAACTCACATGTTTGCGTTGAATTATAAAGGGAAAGTAAAAATAAAGACCCATGCACTTGAATTTCTTCTTCAAACTGGTTGATCGAAGTGAAATGATTCATATGTTAGGATTTGTTGATGAAATATGAGTTAAATTATATAGCGAAATGATATTTTTAGTTAAAATTGTGTATATTTAATCTATTACATAAGTTTTATATAAAGTAATAAATAGTAAATTACTATATTAAATTTTATTTTTGAAAGTATCATTTTTTAAATAAAACCTCACAAACTTCATATAAAGAATTTCATTGTCTTTAAATAAAATATAGTAAATCTTATTATTATGTTTGTTTGGTACACAAAATTAAAAAAAAAATAATAATAATAAAATAAGATATCTGCCATCTTAGCTAGCCCTTGTTATTTCCTAATAGCTTAGGGTTTTAAAATAACACTCTCTCATGGTGGCATGAATTTCAATTTTGAATCCATTTAACAACAATCATTCATCTTGAAAGTTGCTTTCAGCGCACTTATATATTGTTCCATTAGAGAAAACATTTGAAAAAGGAACAAAAAAGAAAAGAAATGATTTTATACAAGCAAAAGAGATAGGATGAATGATGAGTTGGGTGGGGCAAATGACCAAAGAAAAAAGAATAGAAAATGAATTGGTGGGACTAGTTTAGAAGAGAAGAGGGAGCATCTCATGATTACATGTATGCACATCTGTGCTACTCTTCCTTAGTGTGTACTCCATGGGCCATATATGGCTAAGCTCCACCTATTTGCAAAATGCGGCAGCAAGAGCAGTAATGAGTACACCCACCACAGAAGCAAAACAAAACATTTCAAGGTTTTAATCAAATGTCGGCCGTGTAGATATCTAATGAAAAATTTATTTTGAAATTTTTTGTATTACTAATGAAAATTCAAAAAATTATTAATAAAATTTGGAAATATTATCATCACATCAAAATTTTGATATTTTACTAATGAATCTCTTGAAAATCATTTTGTATAATGTGTTAATTGTAACAAAAATAACATTTTTTGGTCATCACGATTCCGTTTGACTTAATTTCTGATTTTGTTGTAGAAACTCAAAAGTGATTTTAAAACAGTTTTAAGTAAAAGTGTCGTGAAATTAAAAGCTATTTTGTGTTTAGTAAAAATTATGTTAAAAGTGTTGTTAAACTAATTGATGTTTTTGGTAAATAAGATGTAAAACTACTTTTAGATGTTGAAATTACTAAAAAGAGTATATGAATACTATTTGGAAGTCTTTCGTTCATTAAATTGACTTTATGATTTGTATAATATAAATATATTAATTTTATTCACAATAAAATAAAATAAAATTTTATTAAATAATATTCTCAATGTTTTAATAATAATGGGTATATCATTATTACATTTAAAATTTAATTAGGACGAATGGCTTATGATTGTCAATTGTGATTTTTTTTTAAATAATCATATATCTCTAATTCAAGTTTAGCACCTAATTACAATAATCTACTAGTTTGAATAACTGATAATTAATTCTTTTAGTTTGAAACATGTAACAAAAACATGAAACGTTCATAATAAAATCTTTTTCATTTTTCATCGTTTTTACCAAACACGATAAAAAAACATAAAATCTCTATATTTTCATCTTCTCTTTATTCTTTTCTCCTATGTTTTTTTTTTCCTTTATCAATTAGTGCCTACTATTTCAGTTTTAAGTGGAACTAAAGGTTGATTCCATTAGTTTTTTTTTTTTTTTGGGTTTTGAGCTCAAGTGATTTGTGAAGGATTACATCTCTTAAAAGAGGAAAAATGCTTGCAAGTAGCCAAGAATTGCTAACGATGTTTTTTGACTCTTTTTTTTTGGTTTAAATAGTATTGACTCTTGAATGTTGGTATATTGACACAACTACACAAGTCCTTGTAGGGTTTCTATTTCAAACTGGGTGCTGGGCTTAACTGTAGCCAGCTTGATCTGATTATCTAACTAATAGGCCTGATATCAAATTGATTACAACAGAAAATTTGGCAAACTATCTAGCCCATTCTCTAAGGGGTGCGGTTTTTTCCACAGCCAAAATGACCCTGACTACAACTTAATCAATGACTTCTTATGTGTTAGAAGAAAATGCCCTTAAATTTACAAACCCAAGAGAAGGTTGTTGCCACAATCATTTTGACTGTGGCAGTAGCTCTGCTCTTATCTATTACTCTTTTACTTTTCTAATGGGTTCACAATCACATTTCATTTTCAGTGATTCTAACTAACTCTTGGGATTCAACACTTTTAAATTATATTTATCTTCAAATCCCAATGTCAATTAGTAGTACTTAGTTATAACTATCTCTCTTTTTTCCATAACATTGATCGAAAATGCATGTTAAAAGTTACTATCAAATTAAAGAACTATGGAAAAACTCAAAAGACATATAGACTAATTCAAAAATATTGGTTTACGAGCATTCAAAGTACTAATTTATGCTGCTTTAAATGCTGAATCTTGGCTTTGGCTTATATATGGAGTATATGAATCAACAAAATCTTTAAAACTCTGCGCAAAATCAAATTGACAATCACACAGCAAAATTGAAAACAGAAGGTAGTTCACCTTACAACTCTATATATGTAGTTGTTGGTTTTGCTTTAATTTGCTTTATTTTAATTTTATTCTTCAACTTATAAGTATGTAGTTGTACTTTATATATGAATTGGTTGGCATGTGGCAGAACATGCTTCTGATCATAGACACAATTTCCAATTATGGAAGATTGTAGTAATTTGCAGGTGGCTGTTAAATAGATTAATATCCTCTATCTCTAGCCCTCTAGGGACACCCACTGAATAAACCAGAAAACGAAGTGCGCTTTGATCTTCTAATTCCTATGTTTCAAGCCTTGTCACCACTTTTCACGTTTTAAAATATTTCGACAGGCACTGATTTAGTAATTCCATGAACAAAAATATTTCATGATAAATTCTATATTACACTTTAATCTAAAGCAAAGCTCTTCTCGTTGATTGCATGGCGTCAGACAAGCGCAAAACACACATGCCTTCCATTTTACGTTATCACAGGCAAATGGACCACTTCTCTTGCTCTCAACTTCTTGCCGTTTCCAAAGCAAGAATTTTGTACTATTGAGTTTAATTTCATTGCCACCACCCATTTCCTGTGTGGACCATGAATAGATTGTACGTACAAAAGATTTTCTTCTTATCACATGAAAAACTTTTAGTGTGTTTTTTGAGATTATCAATTGCATGTGTCGATCAACTTGATCGACACATGTGATGACTCAAGGGTTTATGTAGATTTTTTTTTTGTAATTTAAGATTTATATATAAATTAATTGAACGTTGAAAAGATGAATGTTGGAACTCTGTAGTCTTACACTGCTACCTTTGACTTAGTATGAATATATAGGTCCTAAAATCTATAGTAATTTGACCTGTGTTTTATATCTTTCTCTATAAACCCTAGCTTGTTTCTGTTCTCATTAATTTTCTTCTGCTCTTTGTTTTAATTTTAACGGAACAGACATACCCTAAGACAAAGATGGCTCAAATGAGGTTCATGTTCCTTCTCGTTGTTCTTCTCTTTACTGCTTGTCTCTCCATTAATCATCATGTTCATCAAGGTATAATCAATTTTTTTCTCTTGATTACATTTTTTTTTTTTTTAAGTTTTAAGGATATTATAAGCGTATTATTGGGTAAGTATAGTAACCAATTTTTATTTTTGTTTTCCTTTTTTGAAGATGGAAATGCAGAACTTACCAAACTCAATGTTACAGAAATTGGAAAGGTAAGTGATTTATTTCTATAATATATATGATTATTTTCATATTATGCCATGGATATAATTAATATTTATTTAATTTAAAAGGATTAATTAGTAATTAATAATGCAACTTGCAGGGAATACTGGATGGTGATCAGATTGGAGGAAGGAAGATGGGTTTTAATGGTGTGATGAGGCTACAGAATTTGAGAAAGATTGGTGCAATTGGAAAGAACTCGAGGATCCCAAGTGCGAATGGAAAATGTGATGTTGTGAATTGTAAGCAACCTGATGGTCATTTCTCTGAAGAGGCTGAAGGAGGAGGATTCGTTGCTTTTAATGCTGATTATCATTCTGCAAGGCACCACCCTCCTAAGAATAATTGATGGAAAAATATATAAACTGATGGTTAATTATATCCAGTAGTAATAAATTAGACACATGGTTTCTGCTATCATATGTAACCTATATGTGATCCTTTCTGTTTCTTCAATCTTTTAGCTCTCTTCTTTTTGGACTCATCTATTTATTTAATTGTTTGACTGACTGCCTACAAAACTATCTCAAAGCAATCCTTTTATTTGGATTTTCAAAATATAGTGCATTACCGATGAGGTATTGGCTTGGCTAGTGATCAATGTTTAAGTCTTGTACTCTTATCAAATTAACAGATATGGGTTGGTATTGACGCTGGTCAAATAGCATGGCCCAGACGAAAATAGTTGGCGAGCAAAGCAAAGCTTGACCAAGGTAGGTAACGGGTTGAGCCAAGCAGGTTTTGCACAAACGGGTTGGCATTGTAAGATGCAAGTGATCCATGTTGATAACCTAGTCTGATGTGCAAATTAACCAAGTCAATCAACATGTGCAAAATGTGAATAATTATTAGTGGGTGGTTGCTTGATGAGTGGATAAGATCAAAGAGTTAGATAGAACTCTTAAAACCTAGCAACTGGGGTTGGCTATAAATAGACAAGGCATTTCATTCATTCAGGGAGAGAGATGTGAGAGCTAATAGTGCTAGATAGAGAAACATAAGGTGTTTGAATAACACTTTGCCTTGTCTTTGTACATTATGTTAGTAGCAATACAACAAAGAAAGGGCAGTGCTTTGTGGGTGTGTTAGGTTGGCTAGCTAGTTTCAGGGAAGTTACATAAAAAATTTGGTGTCAAAAAGTATTCTTGTGATAATTAAGATTTTAGTTTTCATTCTTAGTGTGTTATATATATATATATATATGATAAGAGTTTATATTGTAATCAAATTGTTGATGTTTGTATATAGCATTCCTTTAATAAAAAAGGTCGGGATATTGGTAGTTAATTGTAGTTCTTGGAAAGATACAACTATCTTTTTATAGTTAATGACAATTTTTTGTTTTGTTGTTGATGGATCTAAGTAGTCTACTATATGGAAGACAAGTAATCACCAAGAGATTTGGGTCAGGTTTTTAGAGTTAGGGTTGAAAATTTACGATATGAATTAAATTAATTTGGATTAGATTAGAGTTCTCTTCTGCCCAAGCCCAACTTGTGAGCTTGCATTTAATTGAATCACCATCATTATTATCTTTGTTAGACATTTGAACCTTTGAAATTTAAATGTCCGAGAGATATATAAATTTAAATAATATAATTTGATATTTTAAAATTTTTTATTTATAATATTTAGCATATGATATGAAGACAGAATTCAAGAAATAGTCCAACACAATCTATTTGAGCTTGATTTGATTTAATAAGCTAATTTGAACCTAACCCGAACACGACGTGAGTTTTTGTGAGTTAAGTTTTGATTGAGATTTTTGTAATTCATCACGAACTGTGTTAGGGTTGGAAATATTATGTAATACATTGGACTATAAAACCTCTAGCACAATCCAACCCAAAAAATGCATAGCTCTAACTATAATAAATGAATGGATGTCATACGTTAACTAACTGAAAGCGTCTATTAAAACAACTATACTTAATCGTCTTATCTGTTGGTTGAGCACTTGAACTGCATATTCTGATTTTTACCATCAAGAAGATGTAAGCAACATCTGCTTAAGCTGTTGGAGTGGCCAAAAAGACCCTTAATTGGGTTCATAATGTGTACTGAGTAAAAATGCATGTATTGGCTGTGTGGTGGATTAGATAGAGACATTAAAAGTGATCGAGCAAGGATCAACATGTTTATTGGCCATTCACCATTGTAGATTGTTTGTTACCAGATGTAGGAACCCCAAAACTAAATAATTTTCATATTCTTCATATATCAACCCAATTAGAAACCAAATTATTCTGCTGCTAAAAACCCACGAAAGTGTTACCCAATTATTTCCCACAAAGACCAGAGGAAGAAAAAGGATTAAAACGTGGAAAAAGGCAAATATTCAAACGAACTAGAGAAAAAGTAGGGGAAGAACTATCTCATACCTCTTCATACCTTGGATCCTCTAGTCTTATACTCCTAGCTTTGACTTGGTATGAATATATAGGTGCTAAAACCTATATTAATTTGACCCTTGTTTCATCTCTCTCTATAAAAGCTAGCTTGTTTCTGTTCTCATTAAATTTTCTTCTGCTCTTTGTTTTAATTTTAACGGAACAGACATACCCTAAGACAAAGATGGCTCGAACGAGGTTCATGTTCCTTCTCGTTGTTCTTCTGATCTTTACTGCTTGTCTCTCCATTAACCATCATGTTCATCAAGGTATAATCAAATTTTCTCTTGGTTTCATTTTTTTTTTTAAAAGTTTTAAGGATATTATAATGATTTGGTAGTTTAATTAAGTTATTGGGTAAGTAGTAACCAATTTTCATTTTTGTCTTCCTTTTTTGAAGATGGAAATGCACAACTTACCAAACTCAATGTTATAGCAATTGAAAAGGTAAGTTATTTATTACACTATATATATATATATATATATATATATATATATATATATATATATATATATATATATTATTTGCATATTATGCTATGGATATCATTAATATTTATTTAATTTAAAATGATTAAATTAAATAAATATCGGTAATTTCTCTCACTTTAGATTGTTCATAGGTTATGCTAGTATTGCGGACTTCTCTATAGATAATTAGATCAAATCGTTGATGCTTGTATATAGCATTGATTTAATATAGTTAATTGCAGTGCTTGGAAAGATATAATAATCTTTTTATAGTTAATGACATTTTTTTTGTTACATTGGTGATGGATGGAACCTGTGTCTACTTTGAACAGTTAAAATGACTATAATTAGGGGTGAAACTTGAGCAAGGTAGCTTGATCCAATTCGAGCCAAACATTGACTTTCGACAAGTTATGGAATTCAGTTTTCAGCAGAGATGTTGTGTTCAGAGAAACACAAAGGGATATGGTGGCTGTCCAAGATGTATCGAAACAGCCAAAACAGGTTTAGATTGACATTAGCCTGAGAGATAAATAGTGGGAAACTAGCCCATAAAGTGCATCAGATACTTCAGATTCTGAGTCAGTTGGGTCTGAGCACGATATTCATGTTTCTGATGTAGAGGATGAGGATTCATATGCTAGCTCAGAGGTAGAGACCACACCTACCATAAGGAGATCCACATGGGTTAAGAGGCCACCCATCAGGTATTCCCCTAGTGCTTGTAGTGCATTATATGCTTTAAATATTACTGGTGATGATCCTAGCATAGTGAAAGAGGCGAGGACCTTGGAGGATGCAAATCTGTGAGAGAATGTTATGAAAGAGGAGATGTAGGCACTAGACAGGAATGAAACATGGAGCCTTGTGAAATTGCCTAGGGATAGGAAGGCAATTGGGTGCAAATGGGTTTTCAAGAAGAAAACAAATGCAAATGGAATGGTAAAAAAGTACAAGGCACGTCTGGTTACAAAGAGGTACTCACAAATAGAGGGAATTGACTATGGTGACATATTTTCTCCAGTAGCAAAGTTGACATCTATCAAATTTGTTTTATCCATAGCAATTGCTTATGATCTAGAGGTTGAGCAACAAGATATGAAGACAACTTTCCTTCTTACGGACTTAGAGGAGAAAATTTACATGAAACAGCCTGAAGGCTTTGTGAGCAAAGGCAAGGAAAAGCTCGTTTGTAAATTGAAGAAGTCTTTGTATGGACTAAAGTAGTCACCACGGATGTGGTACCAGAAGTTTGACACATATGTCATTCAGCTTGGGTTCACTCGCAGTTATGCTAATCACTACATCTATGTGAAAAAGTTAGGGGTTGATTTTGTCATTTTAACCTTGTATGTTGATGATATATTGTTGATTGGAAATAACAGGAAGATGATTAGCACTGTGAAGGCATAGTTGGCAAGACAATTTGACATGAAAGACCTAGGGCCAACAAACTTTATCTTGGGCATGCAGATAAAGAGGGATCATGAAAATCGAAAACTGTGGCTAAGTCAGAAAAAGTATATTGAATAAGTGTTGAAGAAATTTAACATGTTTGACAACAAGCCGGTAGGGACTCCCAACAATATTCGAAGATGAAGGAAGAAGCTGGAGAGATGGCGCACGTACCTTATGCTAGTGCGCTTGGAAGCTTGATGTATGCTATGGTGTGTACAAGACCAGATATTGCCCAAGCAGTGAGAGTATTGAGCAGATATATGTCTAATCATGGGAAAAAGTATTGGACTGCAATCAAGAGAGTTTTTAGATATCTTCGTGGCACATCAGAGTTTACATTGTGTTATGGAGGTATGGGAGGTAAGAAGAATCTTGATATTGTAGGAACCGTTAATGCTAACTAGGGAGGATACATTGATAGCAGGAGGTCTACAAGCGGATATCTGTTCAATCTGTTTGGTGGGACGGTGAGTTGGATAAGCAAGAGTCAAGATGTTGTTGCTCTTTCATCCACAGAGCAGAGTATATGGCAATAACTCATGCTGCAAAGGAAGTGGTTTGGATTCAAAGGTTGTGTGTTGAGCTTGGGTTTAAACAAGGAGGAGTGAAGGTGAAATGTGACAATCAAGGTGCAATCTTCTTAGAAAAGAATCCTGCATTTCATTCACAGACGAAGCACATTGATATCCAATATCACTTCATCCGGGAAAAGATTGAAGAAAAGGTGATAATTCTGGAGAAAGTCGATACAATAGTGAACAACGCAGATTTCTTAACTAAAACAGTTAGTCTAGTGAAGTTTGAGTGGTGTGCTACTGAGATGAGATTGAAGAAATAGAGTTCTGGGAAGTTTTTCATGTCTATAAAGTATTTACCAAGTGGGAGATTGTTAGAGTTGGTGCATACTTCAACGGGTCCAGATCTGTAGAACCTCAACGACCACGGGGTCTTGCTCCCCTGTTAGGAGGCAGCGCCCCTGAAACTTTTAGGCCCCGTATATGAGTTGGGTCTAGTTTTTTGTTTGGCGGGTTGGGTTTGGGCCCGTGAATAGCTGTGGTTTTGTAGCAAGACGGAAACTCTAATTAGGGCGTCTTAAGTTCCTTATAAATGCTCTCTATGTACTGAGCTCACATTGTAAAGAGAGATTTATGAGGTTGATAATAGTGAAAACTTCTGGCAAGACGTAGCCCTATTCTGGGGTGAACCTGGGTAAATCTTATGTTGTTTTCTTTCTGTTTATAATTTATGTGATTGACAGGTCTCGAATTGTTCAGTGTAGTAGATTAGATAGAGACAATAAAAGTGATCAAGCAAAGATTAATATGTTTATTGGCTATTTACCATTGTAGATTGTTTGTTGCTAGATGTAGGAACCCCAAAACTAAATAATTTTTATACTCTTCAGATATCAATCCAATTAGAAACCAAATTGTTTTGCTGTAAGAAAGCGTTAACCAATTATTTCCCACAAAGACCAGAAGAAGAGAAAGGATTAAAATGTGGGAAAAAGACAAATATTCAAATGAACTAGAGAAAAAATAGGGGAAGAACTATCTCATACCTCTTCATACTTTGGATCCTCTATTCATATATATACAAGAAAAATGAAGAGGAGCTTAACCGTAGAAGAAAAAGGCCTATATTGAAAGTTGAGAGATGATACGTAGAGGCATTTGTTGGAATTATTTGTATATGAATGCTTTAATTCTTATTATTAATAATAATTTTTACTAACAATTAAACATAACAGTTAAGAAAAATAAAGACAAAAAAGCTTAGTTATAGAAGCTTTGTCCTTAAAATAGATATCGCATCCTCAAAGTATTTGACTTGACGCATATGGTCTCAACGCGTCTACTCTCTAGGATTCAACTATAGCAATCCTTTGTATGAACGCGTCTACTCTCTAGGATTCAACTATAGCAATCCTTTGTATGAACATGCATCCACTACAAAGGCTAAATGATTGCTACTGAAAATTTCTTGCTACTTATACCTCACAAGACTCTAAATTATCAAGCTATGATACTCACAAAGAAGAGAGAAAAATGAAAAAATGATTGTTGTGTACTCTTACAAATGGGAGAGGAGAAGAGTTTATATAGTGTTATCTCCAACGGTTAGTTTGATCAATAATGGCTAGTTTGACCACAATAAATATAACAATCCCCCACATATTTCAAATCACTTTATTAATAGTAGTAAGAAATACAAAGAAGTTATGCATTAGTGATAGTACTTTTAGTTTGAACTTCACATAGAAAGAACTATTTGGGACCACAAAAATATGGTGGAGCTAAACTCATTGAACAATTTTCTTGAATGTGATACGACCAAGATAGTTGTTCACATAACATCCTTAATTAGTAGTGATTCCAACAGTTTGACACTTTTACAACCATGTGTCTACTTGGATTTTCATGAATGCTCTAGTGACTTGCCCAAGTCACACGGGAAGCGGCTTAACTCCCACACTCGTATAGGTGGCATCCATTAAGAATGCACTGCAATCAACACCTCATCCAAATTTGGACTGTGGACATCAGTCTTACCCCCCTCGATATTTTGCTCACTAGCTCCCTTGCTAGTGGCTTGGTCAGAGAATTTAATATATTCCTCTTTGACCTCACAAATTTATTTTAATTCACGCTTCTTAAAAGGCAACACCCCTCAACGGGAAACAATACAATATTCATACACCTCTCAACGAGCTAATCACTTATCTCATTGCCCCTCACTGGGCCACATATCACATTTCATATTTATTTTTTTATAGAGCACAACCCATGATTTTCATTTCAGAATGCCCTTCATTGCACCAATCACAATAACCGTACGCCCCTCAAAGGGCTAATCAAAATATAATATGAATTTTATTTTATTTAGCACAAACAATTGCCCCTTGACAAACACAATGGAGAATTTCAGATAAGACTGGTCCCCCCCCCCCCCCGGCCATAATGGAATGTTCACAAATAATTGTTTTAGTCATTCAGTTTTAAACACAATATTCTTCAAGGCAGTAAATATTTCAGGGTGGACCTCACAGTTATAGTTTATTTGGAATATTTCCTAAGATTATACCACCAGCCAGAGTAAATAGATAGCCACTCTTTGGCTTTAATTGACTCACATTAGTATAACCTTTTAGTACACCTGATAATATATGTTATACTAATATGCATAGTCAATAAACACATTTAATTAAAAGTTTAGAACCAATTTTTCTCTTTTTAGGTTCCAATAGCAATTTTTTTTCAAAACCCCTCACATTTTTAAATATCTCATAAAGAATTTCATACTCGGAGGTTCACAATGTTTTGCACAATGTTCAACAAGCCTCATATAAAACACATCTCATTTACTTATCAATTTTATATAGTACCAAGATGTCATATCACATAATATTCATTTATGAATAAATTACATGATAAAAATAATTAGAGGCTTCGATTATTTGTAAAAAATATATAACACTTAGGTTTTTTTATATATCTCTTCCATGTATCAAATTTTTTTCCAAAGTGTAGTGATGATATCCCTTGAAAGTATGTTTCTTTCTCTCATAAGAAAGAATATCTTTTTCCAATAGAGAATAGTAAAACAATCAGCCACAACTCTTCATATATATATATATATATATATATATATATATATATTATTACCTTATTGTCATTATTATGCTTTTTCTTTTTCCACCATAAGTGAATATGAGCTCTTTAAAGTTCTAATAATGTAGTTAGTAACAACTCTTTAGCTAAGTAATAGTCTGTCTTGTAATTTTATCCGCGTCCTCATAATTTTATTTGTCTATTTTATAATTTTCAAAGTTTTCCTCATTCGATCTGTTAGTACAAAACTATATTGTAAAATCTAAAACGGCAAAAAAAAATTGTTCCCATCAAAAGAATTCAAATTAATGCCATCTAATATTGTTTTGGCAATGACAAAAATTTAAGCATCCATAACGAAAATCTATGTTTAAGATTGATGGAATTATTTGTGTATGAATACTTTAATTCTTGTTACTAATAATAATTTGTACTAACAATTAAACATAACAGTTAAGAAAAATAAAGATAAGAAAGCTTAGCTATAAAGGCACGCGGAAGTGTTGTCCTTAAAGGTAGATTTCGCATCCTCGAAGTATTTGACTTGGCCTGTATGGTCTCAACGGCCCGTATGGTCTCAACGCACCCTCTAACATTCAACTATAGCAATCCTTTGTATGAACGCACATCTACTACAAAGGCTAAATGATTGCTACTAGAAATTTCTTGCTACTTGTACCTCACAAGACTCTAAATTATTAAGATATGATACTCACAAAGAAGAGAGAAAATTGAAAAATGGTTGTTGTGTACTCTTACAAATGAGAGAGGAGAAGAGTTTATATAGTGTTATCTTCAATGGCTAGTTGGACCAATAAAGGCTAGTTGAACCATAACAGCTAGTTGGACCACAACGGCTAGTTTGACCAAAATGATAAATGTTTTGAAACACTTAAAAATAAATCTAACATTTAACTAAGGGTATAATGGTCACTTCATTTAGTTGTTTTCTCCTTGACCAAAGTCAGCAAAATATTCTTTGAAAGAAAAATTAGATGATGTTTAATGTAATTTCTTTATACAACATGGTAGTGTCTTATAATTTGCTAAATAATTAAATTATATGTTTTTATATAAAAATATTTTAATTATTTTATTTATTGAATAAAAATCCTAAATCCTCCATTGCAAGAGACGAATCTATTTTTTGATCCATATGTATCATCCCACTCAGATTGTTAATAACGTTTGATTTTAAGCTTTGCTTAAATGAGTAACTGCCAAAATATTAATTATTCTATGCGCAACTCATTCATTTTCATCTATTTCTTTTAACTACCAAAATATTAGTCATCAATTTGTACTGTCGAATGTTTATAGATAGTAAAATTTAACACTAATGTTTTATAGTCTATTTTTAAGAAGTTTTTGCTTAACACAAGTTCATGAAAAATATATAACACAAAAGTTTATCTGATCATTGAATGACATGAGAAGAGAAAGAAAAAAATACTCTGTTTTCATCAAATAGTGAGATAAACCATTTTACCGTGTTTCATTAATTTAGACTATACAAGATTCTTTCCTATAGTTTACCTCTTAGTTGTAATAAAACTATACCTATAGTAAAATTTAGTCCCATCAATTTTGTTGTGACACAGATTTTTTTTTTCATTTAGTTGTTGTGATATCATGAAAAGTAAAATAGTACTATAAATATAAATATTTTTTTTATCACATTATAATATTAATTACTGTGAAATGATACCAAATTACTATAAAACGTGAAATAGTAAATCTAACTCGACATTATCCGAGTTCGAAATAAATTTGACCCGATTTGACTTGAAACTCAAGATTAAAATGATTCGAACCCAAACTCAATCCAATCCAATCCAAAATGACCCGTAACCCAAACAACGTAAAACTTAACATGACCCAAACCCGATTAATGACCCATTTGCCACATCTGGGTGTTATTTTCCCTTTTCAAAACCCAATACCCAAAACCAGCTGTACATTAATCTATGGTTACACTAGCTAGCGACCCCAACCAGTTTTGCAGGTGCTTTTGTTTTTACAGCCTCTTGATAGTCGTGATGGGTCCACATGTGATGCAATGACAAAATTGGTGCGTCATCTTTGTTTCCATTTTCTGTATGAATTAACTGCTCTTCCTCAGCTGCTTCAGTAAGTCCCCTCTTTGAACCAAATTACGCCGCTTTCACCTCTCTCTCTCTCTCTCTCACACACACACACAAGTTCTTTCTCTCTACTGTGTGGAATTGGAGGAAATGGATGCAGGAGACGATGGACGTATTAGAACAGGTAATCCTATATAGAGTCTGATTTTATTTATCTGAAGAAAGAATTAAACTTTAAGCTTGCATTCATCATACTCATTTCTTCACTTGTAAATATAGTAAAAAAAAATGAAAAAGGTGATAAATAATCAGATTATTTGGTATATTGACTTGCATGCAGAACATAATAGAATTTTTCATAGTCAACAATTTTTTTTTTCTTATTCATTAATAAAATGTCATTAATTAGAGTAATGACATTGGGTGTAACATGTTTGGATAGAGGGAAAATGTGAAGGAAAAAAATGAAAGACAAAAACAGGAAACACTTTTTTTATTCTTTTTTTACTTCGTTTTATTGAAAATGTAAAGGAAAAATAACACAATTTATTAAGAACTACTTAGGGAGAAAATGCAAAAATGCAAAAAAAAACTTTAATTTTCTTTTACTTAACATGTTCATTTTTTTTCTTCGTATTTTCAAGACAGGAATATAGCAATGAGTTTTTTCCCTTCTAAAAACAAAATTAGGTACATATTTTTATATTTGTTCTTGCTAAAATTAGAGCTTTAGGAGGGAAATTTACAGACGTGTGTGGTTGAGTTTATCCGAGCTGGACAAATAAAACGTTTGATTTGTGATTTTAAAAATGTGTTTAGGTGAGAAAAATTCCTACTAAGATCTCATTTCAACCATGTCAGTTGATCTGAAAATTCCATTAATTTATTGATAGAAATGGGATGACATGTGACAGACATTGATAAAATTGAAACGATTTTGACACTATCAAAAAGACTTAAGACGAAATTAAATAAGTGAACAAACCTCATAGACAAAAAAAAAAAATAGTATTTAAACTTGTTGATGCTTATTTTGGAATAAATAATCTTATAAGAGCGTATTTGCGCACATCAAAAACAGAGAAAAGGATTAGAAGTTGTCAGATGGGTTGTGTTTTTGGACTCTCAATGTTTAAGTTAGTATTTTAAAATAAAAGAATTGTATAAGAAATTGTATCGTAGTTAAGAAATGGTGGACTCCCTTTATATAGTGCAGGAGATTAAGCATGTTTCGGGAATTAATTGTAAAAAATAATGTAACGGTTATTAGGTGTAATAATGAGGTAATAATATCAAGATTTACTCAGCATTAATATTAGGGGTAACTGTTATAGGATAATTAATGTGGTTGTTCAGAATATTTAATAGTAAAAATACCATTTTACTCATGACACGAATAAATATATGATTAACCGTTTAATTGGTTTTGTGAAACTATGTTTTAACCCTCGAAAAATGTCACGTGTCGATATGTCATTGTCTGTGTAAAATTACCTGCATCAAAACTAATCTTAAAAAAAGTGTTTTTTTTACTGGATGCATGTGAAACTAAAAATCTATTTTAGTTAAGCTGTTCAGTTTTATATGTCAGCGAAATTGATTGTGATGTAGGGACGTTTTGGAGTGGAATAGCTCATGCGTTTACGGCCATAGTTGGTTCAGGGATTTTGGCATTGCCATGGAGTGTAGCTAAGTTGGGTTGGATTTTTGGTCCTTTCGTTCTCATTTCCTTTGCTGGTATTACATATTATACAGCTTTCCTCCTTTGTGATTGCTATAGAACTCCACACCCAATTAATGGAAGGAGAAATTACACATACATGGATGCTGTCAGATCACTTTTAGGTAACTTCCCAAACCTCTCTTTTTATGGATATACTATTTTATTTATTTATTTTGGTAGTAGACCCATCAAAACAAAAATAAAAATAGATATTAGTATGTAAAATAACATAAAATATTTTTAAGAAAACATAAAAAAAAAAGAAACATGATCATGTTGTCGGTATATGATTTTTTATATTTTAATTTATATTCCATTACAATATCTCGAAGAGAAAATAAATTTTATTTAATTATTGGTACTTTTTATATGCAGCTGACAATCAGATTACTATCCTTCTGATTTCAAAAAAATACCTAACTTTTTAAATTATTATTGATAGGAAAAAATGTGACATGAAAAAGAAATAAAGGAAAAAAGTGAGAAGAAAGAAAAATGATGAGAAAATAAAATATTATAGTGATATTTTCGTTTGGTAGAGTAGATGAAAATATGAAAACAACAACGAAAAGAGAAAAAAAAAAGTTTACTTTTAGCTTATATATTTTAATCCGAAGATTGTGATTTATATATATATTTGAACAGGTCCAAGATACGTATTTATTTGTGGTATGATGCAATACTTGATATTATGGGGCACAATGATTGGCTACACAATTACTACTGCTATCAGTATAGCGTAAGTTCCCTTGACATCACATTTTTAGAATAATTTGTTTTTAAAACTATTTATTTATATGTTTTTACTCGACAATTTATGCTTATTTAACTTTGCTTTCGATGCCATTAAAATTGCTATTACACTGTTTATTTATCAATTTAAATTTTTCTATCTTTTTATGAATTTAATAGGACCGTAAGAAGGTCAACATGTTTGCATGAGAAAGGAGATAACACGGGATGTGGAGTATCAGGAAATTTATACATGATAATATTTGGAGCATGCCAAATAGTTCTTTCTCAATGCCCCAACTTGGAGAAAGTAACATTCCTTTCAGTGGTTGCGACAGGGACTTCATTGGCATATGCAGTTATAGCATTAGCTCTCTCCACTGCAGAATTTTCCTCACATCCTCATTTTAAAGGAAGTTTGATGTTAGCCAGTTTGGGTAACGGTGTAGCTTTGCCAACCAAGATTTGGCATACCTTCCAAGCTCTTGGAAACATTGCTTTTGCCTTTACTTACTCTAGTCTATTACTTGAAATCCAGGTTAGTTTTTACTATAACATGAATAAATAAATACTTTTATGGCTTTGGTTTTGATCTATTACTACCCCCTTTTTTAAAGAAAAAAATGCAATAAGAAATTGCTATTTTTTTGTTTTATTACTTTTTTTACAATAAAATATTTTTATTTATAAACCGAAGAAAAAACTTAAAGGGGACAAAAGAGTTAAAAACCCTTAGACCTTACCCATCCTAACACATAGAAAAGCTAAACCTTTGCAAGTAATTAACAAAATACAACCATCAAAAGATCAAAATGATCCTAGACAGCAACACTAATATCTTGCACACCAAACCACTGCACATGTATCCTACAGGGCGCACCCCCAAATAAATGAGGAATTTATTTTGTTGAGTCTTTCTAACTTGTACACTTTTCTTCCTTTTTGTCTCATTTCTCATCTTATGCCAGAAGAAAATGAGATCTACTGCAGGATTCTCTTCATATTTTCTTCGAAAAGTACTACAAAATTTTATTAGTTGAGTTACTCCTTTTAATCTTAAGTCGAACTATCGAAAAAATTAACATACAATTATCTTTACATTGTAAATAATTCAGATTTGATTTTTCCGGTGGCTTTTATCTCAAAATCCTTAACCTCTTTGACAGCTTATTGCGAGCTTTCTTTGAGTTCTTCTTTAAGAAAGTGCTATTTATTAAGGGGAAAAAAAAACACCTCTATGTTTCTATGGAAAATACATTAACATCCCTCAATTTTAATTTATGAATTAATGAACTTGGTGAAGGATACCTTGAAGTCACCCCCAGCGGAAAACAAAGTTATGAAGAAAGTGACATTTTATACAATTAGTGGAACGGCTGTGTTTTACATTTCCTTGGGATGCATGGGATATGCTGCCTTTGGAAGTGATGCTCCAGGAAATATTCTCAGTGGGTTCTATAATCCATTTTGGCTTGTTGATGCTGGCAACCTTGCTGTAATTATACACTTATTTGGAGCTTATCAGGTACTCTCTGTCTCTCTATATTGGCCCGAATAAAGCAGACTATGAGTATAAGGAAACTGTTAATCATTCTTTTTTTTTTTAATCGAAATTTAAACTCTGATTTATAAAGAAAAAAAAAGAGAGAGTGAAAAGAAAAGAGAGAATATAAAAAATTAAGAAAATTTAAAGTGAATTTAGTTGTGAAAAATGTTTTTCATTTTTCAATTTTATTTTTCTTAACATTTTCTTTAACAATGCGCACATCTTTAACATAATTCGAAAAACATTTCTTTTTCGACATAATATTGAAAAATTGAAAAATAATTTTTATTTCTTATGTTGAAAAATAAATGTTATTTTTCAAATTATGTAAAAAATATACATATTATTGAGAAAAGTATTAACGAAAATGAAAAACATTTTCCACAACTAAACGCACTCTCATATTTTCCATTGTACATCTTATAAAGATGGTGGAAAAATGAAAGGAAAGAAGAAAAACTCATTTAAGTTATTGTAATAAGTTCTTTTGGAGGAGTTTATAAAATGATTTTAACACTCTAAAAATGGTTTCTGAGCAGAGTTAAAAGCTTAAAAGGAGATTTTAAGAAACTAAATGTGTGTCAGACAATTATTTTACCAAACATGAAATTATTTTTTCAAAAATAACTTTGACAACCATAGAGTGAAACTACAACTAGCTAGGCCAAATAGTACCTGTCATTTGTCATGTAGAGGGATTGAAGGAACGAAAATATGAAATGTTAGTTTTTGTGTTGATTTTAAAATGGTAATTATATTCTTCACAGTTGGACATAAGACAATAGACTCTACCAAAAAAAAATATCAACACTTCATACTCTCGATCCCCCTAAAGCTTCATTATTCGAGTATTAATCATATCCCATTCCTTTCCTCGTGCAAAACAAGCGACAACTTTTAACTCTTTGGCTTCTCCTTGTCTAATTAACTCTTTGGCTTCTCCTTGTCTAAATTGCTAGCTTTCCCACCTATCTTAGCGTTACTTATGTCATGACCTTTTTTATCTGCAGGTGTATGCCCAACCAGTTTACGCTGTCCATGAGAAGTGGGTAGCATCAAGATGGCCAGCACCCTTCCTGAATAAAACACACACGATAAGATTGCCATTCATAAAAAATAATTGCACCATTCACTTCACACTTTGTAGGCTTATCCTTCGCCCAACTTTCGTTATTTTCACAACTGCAGTTGCAATGATGTTCCCATTCTTCAATGCAATCCTTGGCCTTCTGGGTTCCCTCTCTTTCTGGCCGTTAACAATCTACCTCCCTTTGAACATGTATATGGTCCAAGCAAAGATCAAACGGGCAAGTTCTGCTTGGATAATCTTTCAATGTTTAAGCTTGACCTGCTTCTTTGTTACGCTTGTTTCTGCTATCGGTTCCATTGCAGACATTTTAGAGCAACTCAAGCATGCAAAGCTATTTCACATCCAACTCTAAAGTACCATATATCAGAGTCCTATTTCTGTTATATTTGTGAACTTGTAATTAACAAGCTCTTGCTTCCATTTTTATTATGTTTTCTCTTATATTGGTAACAGACAACCATCTTGCTCTTATCTTCACTACAAGCTCCTTCAGTTCTCATTTTGATGACCTCTACAGGAAAACACCCTGCTGGGGGATGTTATTTACCAACAACTTCCTTGCTCCTAAATTGTACAGTCTCTACAGACAAAATGATTCAGATAAATAGTTATAATTATAAAGGTTGCATTGGAAATTATTAGAAGGGTAACAGAAATACGCATTTCTTACCCCGTTCTGTCCAGATTCAGAAGAATGCCACAGCCGGCAGATGCATAGTTCATGCCCCTAATGATTTTCCTCTTCTGAAACTTTGAAATACCAAAATAAGGAGGGTCCAAAGGTCAGTCACCCAAGACGCAAAGCTGCAATATCAATCACAAGGATTATTAGGAAAATCTATGATAACATTCCCTTTGCATTGAACTAAAAATTGGAATGAATTCATCATTTTGTTGTTGTATAACCCACCAAGTCCTTTTTAAACAAGTATCATATTAAAAAGCACCAATGAGGTTCAACCTATATACAAGAAAGAGACTCAATGAACTCTATAAGTCGAAGATCATCTACAAAAAAATTCTCCTAAACCTAAAAAATAAGGAGACTAAGCCAACTCTCTTTGAAAGAGGTGCATCTTTCTCCACATTCTCAAAAGCCTTCTTATTTCTTTCCAATCAAGTCTACCACATAATGGAGAGAGATATCATAGCAAGCACTTTTCTCTTTTCTTTGGAATCATAAATACCGCTCCAAGCCCAAAATTCCTCGAAAATGGACCCGGCACACACTCAAGAAAGATCCATAACCCGAAGAGCCATGTCCCAAAGATGACTGGTCCAACCCACCAAGTCTTACCAATATAATGAGCACCAGTCTAGCCATTTGTAGGACAGCCAATAGGTTTGCCACCAAAATCTATACCATAAGGCAAGAAATTGGCTTTATATTTGGTTGGGATATGATTGTTTTTTTCACAACCTACTAGAGAATCACCAAAGACATACAAAACTACTTGGAGTTCGATGGTAACAGATGAAGAGAGAACATGACCAAGAGAAAGCATAATATCACACACCTACCCAATTTTTATTTGGCTAGCCGACTAGTAAGAGTGAAGCACAGATGACAAATCCTGTGTAACTACTAGTGGTATTCAAAGAAGAATTCCTGTTAAGGTTTTGACATTGCAAAGGATGCATTTCGAACATCAAAAAAAGAACCTTTCATATTGTGGTTAAAGAGGGGTGATAATAAGACAATGATTTCTTAGGTGGATTATCTTTCCTAAAATCACTAAAAACATGAATGCCATGTTGGTTTTATTTGGAAGATGCCATCTGCTCTGCCTAGCTAACATGTATTCTATGGTATCACCACAGGACTTATTTGATTTCGGTGGGTGACATGTCAATTTCAGTCATTCCACAAAGTTGGTTTTGGTGGTAAAGCATGTTGATTTCATTCTTAATATGTGTTTTCAATTTCGACTTTTAATTGTTCTATTTTGTAATTAGTTCTTTTAAGCACATCCAACCATTTTTTACGGGGCTAACGATAAATTATGCACCGAGGCAACACCTTTTGATCTCACCTCTTTGGCGGTACCAAAAACTCAGCTCAGGTTTTATGTTGATGAAATGAAAACAAGGTGAGGATGACTAGCAGAGAAGTAAAGGAAAGCATCAGAAAATCTGGCAACAATCACATTAAAAAGGGGGAAAAGAGAGAATTCAGAAACGACATCATTCAAAACATCAAATGTGGAAAAAATAATCACATAATAATCCAACAGAAAACCATTTTTGGTTAGTAAATTTGAACACATGGCGTGCATTCAAACAAGCAGAACTCAACTTTAATGGTTTTATAGATACTAACCTTACTGACCTTTCAACTAACAAGGAATTCTGAATTATCTGATCATATGGTTAATCCTTAAGTTTGCGTGATTCCTTTGTTCCACATACTGTCAAAAAAAAAAAAATTTCATTTTTATTTCTCATTTGGTGTAAAAAGTAAGTTCACTGATTTATTATGCACGGCAAGTAACCAAGTGAGAAAATTTCAATAACTATCATCTTCTTGGTGCTCATAAGATACTAATCCTACAATACGTAAATTCACAAGAACCTTTTAAATGTAAGGCCTTTATACTTCATTATATCAATTTATTTTGACAAAAACGCCAATGCTTCAACCAAAAAGGAAGTAGAACGTTCACATGAAAAGTTTGCTATGTAGTAATTGCTTATTAGCAATTTTACCACTTGTGAATTGCAGTAACCAATTCTGAAAGAGAAAATCCTATTTTGAAAATTTTGATTACCTTCGTAACAGTGCTCAGCCTTGTGACAGCAACTACTGTTGTATAATCATCCATGAGATTGTTGTTGAGATAGTCATCACTATGAATATTAACCGAAAAGATAGCACTCAACAAATACCTCGAGAGCTCTCTTGCTAGATTGAAGTTGTGCAGCAAGTTCTCCAGTATATTTTTTAACTAACCTGAATCCCTGATCTATTTGTACAAATCCTTCCCTTTATAGTATACCCGCAAAGAGATGTGAATGGTCTCCGACTGTTTTGCCTTTTCATTTTTTATTTATTGGTCATTATAGCTTTTAAGACTCAATGCTAAAACTAAACGACATAAAGATTGTTGATAAAACAAATAAAAAAGGAAAGCAAAAATAGGTTACCTCTCACTTACTTCTTTCCAGTAGGAAGAATGCCAACTGACCCAGATGCAAAACTGAATCTTTATATAGCGCTATATTTCCATCTTCCCAAGCAATCATGATCGACATTCTGTAATCCAGGTTTACCACATACAAAGGGGAATAAAAAAACTGTCAGCAAAGGTATCAACAAGAGAGGGAATGGGGAGGGGAAGAGGTCCGAGATTCTAAATTAGCCCCTTTTTTTCTGGAAAAAGTTTAGACACTTTCCCACAAAGCATACAAAACGTTTACCTCACAAAATGAAAACCGTCTCAACCAAAGGACATCTATTTCCAAAGATGAGATACACAAGAATCATCAATTACTCAATTACTAATCAGGAAGTAGACCAGATTGTCACAGCCAGTAATTCACCAAATCAATTGAGATCACCACCATTATGAAACAAATTAAGCATTACCATGCAAATTTCTTTATCAGGATGAGTGCCATCAGATAACATTGAACGGAAAGAAAAAAAAATTAACTTCGTTTGTTAAGCACCTTTTACACAATCTGTCAATAACAGCACTATAAGCCCTGATAGAAATTTCAAATCCTCTCTCCAGCATTTGACAAAAGAGCACAACTACAATTTGTGGATCACCATTCACACAATGTGCCTTTGATTATTGTGGTGTAAGCATTTTTTGTCAAGCTAACATTTCATTCCTGAAGAGAAATCAGGAGCCTATCAGCAGATTTGTTGGAGTTTGTCTAAGGTTTAAACAAGGTTGGAAGAGGTTCAAACACTTGTCCTTGAAGCCTCAGCACACTAGGAGTGTGCCTCAGCACAAAGCAGCAAAAATGGGTGTGCATCAGGTCAGGCCGCGGCCCAGACTACCCCAGACCACGGCGCCCAGAAGGTGGAAAGTGCTGGAGGAAGGCCAGGCCGCGGCGCACCCTACCCCAGGCCGCGGCGCCCAGAAGCTGAGGAGTGTGTGCTCTGCCTTGGGCCGCGGCACGCCCTGTTCTAGGCCGCGGCGCCAGACACACTGATGCACACATGTGTAAACCTCTTGAATGGTTCGCGAGACATGTCCAAAACGCACAGCTTAACTAAGGAATGATCAAAGGCTAAGGTTGATTGTTCATCTAGATCTACGGGTGGATATTAACCCTCAAGATTGGACAAGAAGTTGGTGCACTATATAAAGGGTCACCTAGCTTCATTCTTAATAACAATGTGACATAACTTGTGATCAAAAGTGAGAGAATTGTAAAGAGTGCAAAGACACAAAACAAGAAAGACTCATTTGTAAAGCTGGTTGTTTAGAAGAGTGAGTAGAATAGAAAGGGGATTGAAGGACTTGTAAAGGGAATTTTTTTGGGAAAATTTAAGGGTTAGTTCTTATCACTTTCTGTTTCTTCTTCTTCTTTGTTTCTTCAAGAACTTAAGCTTCTTTGAGAGGGGTTGCTACGATTGTAAAAGAACCATTGATTAGTGCAGAGAATTCAGGTGAACTCACGGGGACGTAGGCTTTTGCCGAACCTTGATAACAAATCGCTTGTCTTCTTTCTTTCTTTCTTTCATTTCTGTTTCTGTTTCTGATTCCTAATCTTTACAAATCATTCTAAACTTGGGTGTTTGGAAGATCACCACCTGGGCATCTTGTCACGGTGATTTCCAACAGTGGTATCAGAGCTTGCACAGCTGGGTATCAGAGCAAGAACAGAAGGTATCGGAGCAAGACTCCAATAATCAAAGAACAAACTTCTTGGGTGATTTAAGAATGGAATAAAGATCAAGATCAAATCGTGTTCTTGAGGTTGATTCAAGAACGGTATTGAGATCAATCTTCGATCGTGTTCTTGAGGTTTAGAAGAAGTTGGAAAGCATTTGTGGGTGCTGCACAAATCTGGGATCATCTCCGCAAGATGGGTTCAAATTTCGTTGTTGAGAAGTTTGATGGAAAGGGAGATTTTTCCCTATGGAAGCGAAAGATCAAGGCTGTTCTTATGCAACAGAAGGTGGATTTGGCTATTGGAGAAGATGATGCTTTTCCAGCAAGTATCACGGAGGACTAGCAGATTGAGATGAAGAAGATGGCATACAAGTCATTCTAGACTTGGGTGTTTGGAAGATCACCACCTGGGCATCTTGTCAAGATGATTTCCAACAGTGGTATCAGAGCTTGCACAGCTGGGTATCGGAGCAAGAACATAAGGTATCGGAGCAAGACTCCAAGAATCAAAGAACAAACTTCTTGGGTGATTTAAGAACGGAATAAAGATCAAGATCAGATCGTGTTCTTGAGGTTGATTCAAGAACGGTATTGAGATCAATCTTCGATCGTGTTCTTGAGGTTTAGAAGAAGTTGGAAAGCATTTGTGGGTGCTGCACAAATCTGGGATCATCTCCGCAAGATGGGTTCAAATTTCGTTGTTGAGAAGTTTGATGGAAAGTGAAATTTTTCCCTATGGAAGCGGAAGATCAAGGCTGTTCTTATTCAACAGAAGGTGGACTTGGCTATTGGAGAAGATGATGCTTTTCCAGCAAGTATCACGGAGGACCAGCGGATTGAGATGAAGAAGATAGCATACAACACCATCTTCCTACATATGTCGGATAGTGTCACAAGGGAGTGCGGAGACTCAGAAGATCGTGCTGTCATATGGAAGAAACTAGATGAGTTGTTTCTTACCAAAACTCTCCCTAACAAGATTTATCTTCTTAAAAGAATCTTTGCTTTTAAAATGGATCCTAATAAAGAGTTGCAAGATAATTTTGATGTCTTTAATAAACTAGTTCATGATTTGACTAGTAGTAGTATTAAATTCCCGGATGAACAATTGGCTGTTATGTTATTAAATTCTCTTCCTGATTGTTTTGATAGTTTAATTAATGCAATTGAATATGGAAGAGATACACTAACCAAAGAAATTGTGGTCAATGCTATAAGGGCTCATGATTTCAAAGCCAAGAGTAAGGAGGCATCAAGTGGGGAAGGGTTATTCGTATGAGGAAGGCCAGCAACTCGGAATGACAGTAGCAACCATGGCAACTACCAGGAGATATCAAGAAGTACAGAGCAGAGCCATGGGAGAGCACATTCCCAACCAAGATTTGGAGGACGGCGATGCTTCTACTGCAACAAGGAGGGTCACTTCAAGAAAGATTGCAAGAAGAGGTTGTGGGATGAGAGAGGGAGAAGTCATTCCAACAATAGAGAGGCTTCGGTTGCCAAAGTAGAACAGCAAAATGATGTTCTTGTTGTGTGCTCAAATGTGAGCAAGAGGCAAGACAGCGAGAAATGGATTCTGGATTCTGGGTGCACTTATCACATGTGCCCTCACAAGGAATGGTTCAAGAATTTCAAGGAGATCAATGATGGAAGGGTTTTCTTGGGGAATGACAATTTTTGCCAAGTGAGAGGGATAAGCGACATCCGGTTGAGGATGTTTGATGGAGTCACAAGGCTGCTGCGAAATGTAAGGTATCTCCTGGATTTGAGGAAGAATTTGATCTCATTAGGGCAGCCGGATTCTATTGGGTATACATACAAAGCTGAGGGGAGAAAGATCAAGGTAACCAAAGGTTCTTTGATAGTGATCAAAGCAGCAATCAAAGATGAACTTTATGAGATGATCGGTGAGACAGAAATCAAGGATCAAACAGCAAGCTTGATAGCTGAGATGGATAAGGTAGCACAATCGCTTGGGACATATGAGCGAAAAGGGGCTGCAAGTTCTCAGCAAGGATGTTCTACTTGGTGGAGACAAAATAGAGAAACTGGATTTCTGTGAGAGTTTCATTCTTAGGAAGCAACATCGGGTCAGCTTCAACACCGGAGTGCACAAGTCTAAAGGGATTCTTGACTACATCCATGCGGATCTTTGGGGACCAGCAAGGACACTAACACAGGGAGGTAATCGTTACTTTCTGTCTTTAATTGATGATTATTCAAGAAAGGTTTGGGTTTATTTGCTTAAAAATAAATCGGATGCTTTGAATAAATTTGTGGTGTGGAAAAAGTTGCTGGAGACTCAAATGGACAGAGTAGTTAAGGTGTTAAGAACCGATAATGGCTTAGAATTTTTTAATAAGTATTTTGATAAATTCTGTGAATTAAATGACATTCTAAGATATAGAACGGTTGTGAAAATCCCTCAGCAAAATGGAGTTGCTGAGAGGATGAATAGAACACTTATGGAAAAGGTTAGGTGCATGTTAATTGGGTCCGTTTTACTAAAAATTTTTTGGGGAGAAGCTGTGTCTACAGCTGCATACCTGGTTAATAGATCACTCTCTAGAGCTTTAGAGCTCAAGACTCCCATGGAGATGTGAAGTGGAAAACCCCCTGAGTTGAGCAACCTTAGGACTTTTAGGTGTGCTGCATATGCACATCAAAATGATGATAAACTTAACCCAAGGTCTAAAAAATGTGTATTTTTAGGGTATTGTGATGGGGTTAAGGAGTATAGGTTGTGGTCCTTAGAACCTAAAGGAATGAAACTCATTATAAGTAAGGATGTTATTTTTAATGAATTGTTATTTCCCTACTTGGAGAAAACTAACCCTGCAGGGGCTAGTGAGCAAACCAGTTCAGAATTTATGGAGCATCGCATCAAGGAGAATTCGGTTTAGGTAAAGCAAGGAAGGCAAGAGGGTTCGGACCAGGTAGAGCCCATTGATGAAGGCCAAGCTCAAGAAACTCAAGAGGAGGCTGAACTGGAAAGGGTTAATGCAGCAAGTCAGAATGACTACCAGCTCACAAGGGACCGGGAAAGGAGGGTGGTTAGACCACCTTTGAGATATGGCTTTGCAGATGCTAATGTAGCAGCTCCTTGGACAGAAGGAGAGATGGTTGAACCAAAAACTTACATGGATGCCATGGAGTGTAAGGATTCGTCAAAGTGGCAGCTAGCTATGGAGGAAGAAATGGATTCTTTGAGGAAGAACAACTCTTGGGTATTGGTGCCCAAACCAAAAAAACAGAGAGTTGTGGATTATAGATGGATCTACAAGATCAAAGAAGGGAACACTCCAGGAGATGAAGTCAGGTATAAAGCTAGGCTGGTGGCGAAGGGGTTCATACCAAAAGAAGGCATAGATTTCACCGAAATCTTCTTACCGATTGTGAAGTACAAGACAATATGAATAGTAATGGCAATGGTGGTCCAATTTGATTGGGAAATCGAGCAAATGGATGTGAAGACAGCGTTCTTACATAGAGGGCTTGATGAGACCATCTAAATGAGGCAACCTGAAGGCTATGAGAAAGGAAGGCAGGGAGAGTTGGTGCGCAAATTGAAGAAATCTCTTTATGGCCTGAAGCAATCACCTCGGCAATTGAATAAGAGGTTTGATTCAGCTTGGGTTTCATGAGAAGCTACTATGATTCATGCATGTACTACAAGGGGCAAAAGGTTGAGGAAGTGGTGATCATCCTCACCTATGTTGATGATATGTTGCTAGTTGGGAGCAGCATGGAGAGGATAAGAAAATTGAAAGCTCAACTCAGTGAGGAGTTTGAGATGAAGGATCTTAGCCATGCACAGAAGATCATTAGGATGTGTATCATCCGGGAAAGGGAGAGAATCAGATAGAAGATCTCTCAAACTTCCTAAATAGAGAAGCTGATATCTAAGTTCTCTATGGAAGATAGCAAACCAGTGAAGGTTCCCTTTGCTAGTCATTTCAAGTTCTCTAGCGATCAATGTCCGAGATCAAAGGCGGAGAAGAAGGAAATGGAAAAGGTCTCCTACTCTAGTGCGGTTGGTTCTGTAATGTTCACCATGGTAAGCACTAGACCTGATATTGCTCATGTAATAAGTGTTCTCAACAGGTTTATGAGTAATCCCAGAAAGGAGCATTGGCTTGGGAAGAAATGGTTGATGAGGTACTTGAAAGGAAGCCCAGAAGTGGGGCTAATTTATGAGAAGAGGGGTAAGTCCATCTGTCTTGAGGGTTATGCGGATTTGGACTATGGAGCAGACCGGGATAAAAAAAGATCGATTACCTCCTACTTCTTCAACTTAAACAGATGTTGTGTAAGTTGGAAAGCTCAGTTGCAGCCGGTGGTAGCACTCTTAAGGTTGAGTACATAGCGGCTACGGAAGCCATCAAGGAGGCTATGTGGTGCAAAGGGTTGCTGGAAGAGTTGAAGATACTACAGGAGCAGATTGTGGTGTATTCAGATAGCCAAAGTGCATTACATTTGTGCAAGAATCCGGTGTTCCATGAGAGCACAAAGCACATGGATGTTCGGTACCATTTCATTCGGGAAAATGTTATGGAAGTATGCATTCATGTGGACAAGGTAGCCACGGAGGAAAATCCTGCAGATTTAGGCACCAAGGTTAAGTCAGTTTAATTATTGCCTTGGACTACTTAGGATTGGAGTCGGTTGATTGATGACTCAAGATGAGTTTGGATCCTGAGTTCTCTGCACAATGGTTCGGGTTTAAACACTTAGACAAAGGTAGAGATTGTTGGAGTTTGTCTAAGGTTTAAACAAGGTTGGAAGAGGTTCAAACACTTGTCCTTGAAGCCTCATCACACTAGGAGTGCCTCAGCACAAAGCAACAAAAATGGGTGTGCATCAGGTCAGGCCACAGCCCAAACTACCCCAAGCCGCGGCGCCCAGAAGGTGAAAAATGCTGGAGGAAGGCCCGACCGCGGTGCACCCTACCCCAGGCCGCAGCACCCAGAAGCTGAGGAGTGTGTGCTCTGCCCTGGGCAGCGGCGTGCCCTATTCTAGGTCGCAACGCCAGGCACACTGATGCACACGTGTAAACCTCTTGAATGGTTCGTGAGACATATACAAAACGCACAGCTTGACTAAGGAATGATCAAAGGCTAAGGTTGATTGTTCATCTAGATCTGAGGGTGGATATTAATCCTCAAGATTGGACAAGAAGATGGTACACTATATAAAGGGTCACCTAGCTTCATTCTCAATAACAATGTGACATAACTTGTGATCAAAAGTGAGAGAATTGTAAAGAGTGCAAAGACACAAAACAAGAGAGACTCATTTGTAAGGCTGGTTGTTTAGAAGATTGAGTAGAATAGAAAGGGGATTGAAGGGCTTGTAAAGGGAATTTTCTTGGGAAACTTCCAGGGTTAGTTCGTATCACTTTCTGTTTCTTCTTCTTCTTTGTTTCTTCAAGAACTTAGGCTTCTTGGAGAGGGGTTGCTACGATTGTAAAAGAACCATTGATTAGTGCAGAAAGTTCAGCTGAACTCACGGGGACGTAGGCTTTTGCCGAACCTCGATAACAAATAACTTGTCTTCTTTCTTTCTTTCTTTCTTTCATTTCTGTTTCTGTTTCCGATTCCTAATCTTTACAAGTCATTCTAGACTTGGGTGTTTGGAAGATCAACATCTGGGTATCTTGTTAAGGTGATTTCCAACATAAGCGTTTTTTGTCAAGCTAACATTTCGTTCCTGAAGAGAAATCAGGAGCCTATCAGCATCCTTTAGATCGCCACATACACAAAAGCCATCAATGAGAAAATTATACGTGACAGCTTTAGGCTCGAGATTACACAGCAACATCTCATGGAGCAAATGGAAAGCTTTTCTGTGATTTGATCTGGGTTAGACCCTTAGCATACATGTCTTCAAGTAATTAGAGAGATTCTTGCAACTTCCACTGTTTGCAAAGTCCTTTGATCACTACAGTGTATGTGACATGAGTTGGTCCCACAGATTTAGCTTTCATCTCCCGAAGCAATTCAAGCATGCTGTGCATATTTCCATCTTCACAGTATGCATTCATAAGAGTGGTATAAGTTATGCATTTGGTTCCAGTCCCTTCAGCTTGATGGTATCTAACATTCTTCTGGTCTCAGCTACCTTTCTGTTTTTGCAGAACCCATAAATCAAAGAATTGAAAGTGACTATACTTGGAGTAATCCCCTCTTCAATTATTAGTTTGTATAACTGTACAGCCACCTCGACATAACCAAACTTTACATAACCGTTGATCATAATATTATACAAAACAACATCATGCGTGAAGCCACTCGTTGTTAGAGAATGAAAATATATTCTTGCCTCTGATATCACCCCTTTCTCACACATAGCCAGCAGAATAGCCCCGTGTTCAGTAGAAGTTGGTAGAATTCTCTCTGAGCACATTTCATTGTACACTTGGATAGCCCTTTCAACATCTCCTTGCTTGCAGAGGCTATGAATGATGTTGGAAATCACCTTGACAAGATGCCCAGGTGGTGATCTTCCAAACACCCAAGTCTTGAATGACTTGTAGAAAGAATTTCAGCAATCGAACACAAGAACAGAAAATCAAAGAAAGAAAGAAGACAAGTAATTTGTTGTCGAGGTTCGGCAATGTGCCTACGTCCCCGTGAGTTCCTCCGAACTCTCTGCACTATCTCAATGGTTCTTACAAAGTTACAGCAATCCCCTTCAAGAATCCAAGTTCTTGAAGAACCAAGAAGAGAACGAGAAAGTGATAGACCTATTATAATGCTTTCTATCAATTCTCTACTAACCTCTCTTCTTTACAACCAGCCTCACTACAAGAGTCCCTCTTGTGTTTATGTCTCTCACACAATTCTCTCTTGTGTTTACAATGATCTCACAATGTCACAACCTGTGTGGTTCTCTCACACACCTTTTTCACCACTTGAAATGAGGCTAGGAAACCCTTTTTATAGCCTCTTAATTCTTGGACAATCTTGTGAATCATTCTTGACCCTTTGATCATGTTCTTCCTTTAATCTCAGCCCTTCATCACTCTCCAAGTGATGCTGTGCGTTTTGATGTGGTGCTGTGTGCTGCGGCGTGACCTGATGCTGCAGCCTCCTGATGCTGTGCGCACACCTCCTACCTGTGGGCAGAAACTTCCACAGCAGTGTGCCTGACCTTCCCATGCTCAAAATTGAAGCACACACATGTGTGCAACCTTATAACTCGCTGAAATTTGATATCCCACAATTGGTTTGGACATTAACCAACTTTAGACCATGTTTGGATATGTTTGAAACTTAGACAAATAACAACAAATGAGAATAGAATATGTCACAAGATCAGGTTCCAAACTATTAGCTTCCATTTCATAAAGCAATGACAATGCTTGATCAACCCGTCCACTTTTACACAAACTGCTGAGCAGTACACTGCACGAGATGAAACTCAACCAGAAACCCCTTGAAAGCATCTCCTCCAGCAATTTTCATCCTTCCTCAATATTGCCTGTCTGGCAATGCCCATATATCAATATTATATATGTAACAAGATCTGGATTCAATCCTTTATTTAACATTTTTTGAATGACCTTCCAAGCTCCACTCATCAAACCAAGTAGACGAAACCCTTTGGCAAGAATGTTGTAGGTTACCAGATCAGGCTCTACCCCATGCTTCTCCATTTCATTTGTGAATTCTAAAGCTTCCTCTATGGAACTGGCTACACATAGCGCATGAATAACAATATTGTAACCATATACATCAGGAAGTAGTCCACATTTAAGCATCATACAAAAAATGACTTTGCAATGTCTGTGAACCCCATATTACAGTAGCTTGACATGATAGTATTGAATGAAACAACAGAAGGCCCAAAATCTTTCCCTTCAGTCTCCCGGATGAATGAAATTGCATCTTCTAGCCTGGATTGCCGGCATAGGCCATCTATAAGTATGGAATTAGTGTATTCACTCCGAGGAGTCCCACTAACTTCTATTTCGCTATACACATCCCACATAATATCAGTGTGCCTCAAGCTGTACAAGAGACTGTTAAATGTCAGTATCAAAGCTTGCAGGTTCAGGTCTTTCATATTCGCAAGAAGAAAGAGGGCGTCATGAACCATCTCAGATCTTGAATAAACAAAAGCCAACATATCCCATACCATCCTATTCGAATCCCAGTATCTGAAGCTGTTCAAGAGCAGCTCACAGAGCAAAGCAGCTGAACCAGAGCCTATCAGAAATCACACGAAATCTATAAAATAAAAAAAAATAAAAAAAAGGTGAGCAACATTTAAAATTTTAAGAAATAATACAAAATGATTCTTTTATAGCTAACATTATCCGTTAACCGTCAGGAAATGGAATTATATTGGAAGCAGCGAATAATTCTAAGCTGAATATAACATGATTTCATTCATTTAAAGACCGCAACTACCAATAACTTCCTCTGCTCTCTTTCTTCATTGATTTAATATAGAGAAATATTTGACTATTCTACCATAACAAAAATCTCAATTCAGCCTACCCCAGTGCTACTACTGGGCTTAATTGAGACAAAATGTTCCATCTATAGAAACCGAGACCAACAAAAAAAAATCAAAGCATCAATTTCTTTTACATCCCCACATATATTCTCAGCGACCAAACCGCTCTTTACCGGAATACCACGTTAATAAAATTCACAAAACAAAATAACAAAACGCACCTTCCTCTTGCAGCATTTGCCCTAACAATAAACGCAGCTCCCTCAACCGCCTTTTTCCCGCCAAAACACGAGCCTCGAAACTCTCGAGTGACGAAATCTGTCCTCATCCCTCAACAAATGGAACGAGGCCACCGCGAAATCCGGGCTATCAACCCTCAACCCATCAATAATCTGATCAAACTGAGCCTGATTCAACATGGAAACTACGCCTCTAAAATAATGCCCACCGAGGAATCTCTTAAACCCAAATTTCTTCAACCCCGTGGGGAAATCGTAAACAGTGCCATCAGGGTTTGGGGCAATGGAGGAGGAGGTGGTTGTGGGGAAGGGCTCTTCGTCGAGTTTTGCAGCGGATACCGAGGGTTTAGTGAACTTGAGGGAAGAGAGAGGAGAGAAAATTCGAGCTTTTCTGAAATGATGGAGGGGCTTCCATTTATAGAGCATGGATTGGGATTTAGAGTTTTAGTGGGTGGGTGCTGTTTGGTTTGTTTCCCGGGAAAAATTTTGGGAACTCGAGTGGTAGTCAGAGAAAGAGATATACTTGGCTGTAGTGAAAGAAGTTAATTTTGGGGGTGAGTTAGAGAGATCACTACAGAATTAGGGTTAAGAAAGCCGTTAGTTTCCCGGCATTTTGAAGGTTCACGCGAAGAGAGGCTTCAAGGGTTTAGGTTCAGTGTCGGTGCAGTTGAAACTTGAGATTAGCAGGAGGGCAAACGTAAGTTTACACGTGGTCGTTTAAGAACAAACGAGTCTCCACAAGTCAACTTTGTGTCACCCATTTTGCAGATATAAATAACTTTTTTGGGAAATTGAAACTATGTTGTCGGAAATACAGTGTCATTTTCCATTAACCTTCACATGTAAATTACGAATTCATCCGATGGTGCTAACAAATGCTTAAGATTTTTTTTTTTTAAAAAAAAGTTTTCAAGAAACACCCACATGAAGAAGAGAAAGCAAAAGTTAAGAAATCTAAAAGAATCAAATTATACGATGATGTACCGTCATGTGTTTATCGTACGATATCAAAAATAGCCTTACTAAATGAAATTTTTTTTGTTT
This sequence comes from Bretschneidera sinensis, assembly GCA_023935145.1. Taxonomy (NCBI): domain Eukaryota; kingdom Viridiplantae; phylum Streptophyta; class Magnoliopsida; order Brassicales; family Akaniaceae; genus Bretschneidera; species Bretschneidera sinensis. The sequence goes on along the minus strand of CM043701.1, from coordinate 107,943,710 downwards.
ATGTGACATAAAAATACATGATATAAAATATTTTTGAATGAAATTTTTTTTATTTTCTCTCTTTTTCATAATATCTAATGGTGAAAAATATTTTGTGTCGTGCATTTTTTTATAATACAAGATTAAGTAAGAATTTTTTCGCTAAATGATTTAATAATAAGTTTTCAAGCATTCGTATGAAAATATTTATGTTGGAAAATATATAATTATTAATAGAAAATTACAAGACAAATTTGAATATATATTTGTGGAATTCAAAAATAATTTAACACAACATGCATAATAAGTTATAAAACAAAATAATGTAATTAATTAAAACTAAAGAGTAGAAAATAAGAGTTGGAATATGATCGTGGAAAACCATTGTCTAAAGTCGTTATAGCCTCCCTATGTACGAGTACGAATGACTAAGACTAACTCCAAGATAAAACCTAAGTGCTCGCAGCTTTGTCTCCTACAATGTGCACGTACAGTAGGAAGTGGGGATGAACCGACCCGATCAAGGTTACCCAAAACACAAATATATAGAAACTAACTCTCTCAAAGCATAGAAGACAAAAAGAAGATTATGAAAATTGTGTCTTAAGCTCTTGAAAAGCTTAGTATTTATAGCCACAAGTGAACCTAAGAATTTAATTCAAAATTTAAAATAGAATAAATAAAAAATATTATAACTCTCAATTTATTAAGATTAATCACAAATTGTAACCTTCAATTTATTGAAAATAATCACAGATTTGTAACTCTAAATTTATTGAGATTAATCACAAATTTGTAACTTTCAATTTATTAGCTATAGCCAGTAATGACTTTTGAAAAACCACTATAAATTCAAGTGATAAATTTAAAAACTTTCTAACAATCCCCTATAAGTTTTAAAATTTCAAAACTCAAAATAAATAAAATAAAATATAAAAAGTATATAAAGGCAACTCTAGTGCTATGCAATAGGTGCAGGAGTCTTCAGGACTTGAGCATACACTTAATGTTGACAGTATTCATTTGAGGGAGCCGTAATGGACTACACCTTGAATTAGGTCCCTTGATCAGACTTCAACAAGTCACGCACACAGTCTTGATATAAGGTCAGGTTTACGGGTTAGCACTATTAATGGTTATGCGCTCTTATCTTGATTCTCTTGAAAGTCTCTAGGGAATAGCCAAATCCTATAGTCGCAGCCTCACGACAACTCTTACTTAGGTGAGCCTTCAAGGGTACGTGTGACAAGTACCTCGCAGCAATACCCGCCTCGGCCTCATTAATGGTAAATATCAATCCTGAACATCACACTAATAAGCACTTTCACCTTAGGGATGGGAAAGATATACTCTCATGGAGACATACTCCTCAAAATTAGTGCTAAAATTGAGTCACATGTTGCAGGTTGTTGTTGAGAATATTCACATGTGAGTAAAGATATGTGGAAAATCAATCCCACATTGAGAAAAAAAAATTAGATAAGTGAATGGTATATATATGGTGGTGGAACTAGAACCCATTAGCTTAAGCTTTTGGGTTCATATAGTCTCCTACACCATATATTAGGTCTTTGCTTAACGGACTCTCCAAGCCCAAGTTTATCCTAAACTTGGGTTATCATGCAGTTCAAGTGGTATCAAAGCCGATGGTTCGGCTAGGCGCAACTAGATCATGCAGTTAACTCTGGGATGCCTACAATGGTATAGCTAAACAACAAGGGGAGCTCAAGGAACTCGAATGGCATGAACAATGTGACTTGAGTAGCAAGTAGGTGATGCTTGCACAGTAAAATCTATGTGTTTCGCAAGATAGAGTCTATAAAACTCATTGTTGAAAAGTCGGTGTGTGGTTCTCTAATCCCGATAGGAGAACGGGTGACTTTCCAAGTGTGTCTGTTGAACTATGGTACGAGTTTGGAGTTGGTATAAACATGTTGGTGAGGGGGAGCAATAGACTCACACGTGAGGGAAAGATTGTTGAGAATATTCACGAGTCTAAGTGTGTCTGTTGGACTATGGTGCGAGTTTGGAGTTGGTATAAGAATGATGGTGAGGGGCAGCAATGGACTCACACATGAGGGGGAAATTGTTGAGAATATTCACGTGTGAGTAAAGATATGTGGAAAGTCAATCCCACATAGAGAAAAAACTAGATAAGTGAATGACATATATATGATGGTGGAACCAAAACCCATTGGCTTAAGCTTTTGGGTTCATATGGTTTCCTACATCATATATTGGGTCTTTACTTGACGGATTCTCCAAGCCCAAGTGACCAAACTTGGGTTATCATGCCTAACGGTTGTTTCTACCTATTGACCTTTTTCATGGGATCACCAATCACAAAGGTTGGGTTACCCCTGTTGGTGACTCCCTATGAGCTATGCCCATCCCCTTCGATGTATCAAATATACCTCTTATGGATAGATCTTTAGTTAAGCTGTCAGCTATATTCTTTTCAGATCTCACAAAATCTAGAGATACAACACTTCTAGTCAACAGTCTTCTTACTAACTTATATCTTATTTCGATATGTTTGTTCATCTTTTTATTAGAATGAGATTGTCGTATAAGAACTATCACAACTTTACAATCAGAATGTATATGTATGGAGGCTACAGGTTTGTTCAAAATAGGAATATTCATCAATAGATTTTTTAAACACTCAGTCTCCATAGTACTTCTAGATATTATTGTTTGTTTTTTAGATCCCCAAGATATTGCTGCACCTCCCAGTACAAATACATATCCAGTAGTAGACTTTACATCTAAACTATCAGTAATCCAATTTGCATCATTGTACCAATTTGCATCATTATACCGTTCTACCACATTAGAAAAACCTCTATAATGTAAAAAGTATCCCAAAGCTCCTCTAATATATTTCAAAATTCTTTTCAAGGCAATCCAATGCTCTCTACTAGGATTGTGCGTATATCTGCTAAGTCTCCCAACTGCATAGGCAATATCAGGTCTTGTTCTATTCGTAAAGTATAATAGCGATCATATTATCTGAGAGTATTTAAATTAAGATACAGGTTCCCCTAAATTTTTCTTTAAACTTGCACTCGAATTATACGGAGTAGCCATAAACTTAATATCATAATATCCAAAAAAATTAAGTATTTTTACAGCTTTGGACTGAGATAAAATTATTCCTTCTGAAGCTTTTTCTAACTCCATTCCTAAGATTACATGAGCATCTCCCAAATCTTCAATATCAAAATTCTTGGATAAATAAGACTTCACATTATTCACCACCACTAAATTTCTCCCAAAAATTAAGATATCATCAACATATAGGCATAAAATCACATGTTCTTTGCCAAAATCTTTATAATACAAACATTTGTCATATACATTGATCCTGAAACCATAACTCAAGATAACATTATCAAAATTTTCATGTCATTGCTCAGGAGCTTGTTTCAAACAATAAAATGATTTTACTAGTTTACATACTTTATTTTCTTGGCCTTTAACTTTGAACCCTTCAAGTTCTTCCATATAAATCTCCTCATCTAAGTCTCCATTTAAAAATGTTGTCTTGACATCCATTTGATGTATTACCAAATCATTTATAGATGTTAGTGCTAAAAGAGTTCTAATAGTAGTGATCCTAGCAACCGATGAATAAGTATCAAAATTAGCTACTAACCTAGCTTTATATATATCTATACTTCCATCAGATTTCAATTTTTTTCCTGAAAACCCACTTACAACCTATAGGCTTATTCCCAAGAGGTAAGTCAGATAAAACCAAAGTATTATTCTGTATTATTTATTTAAATTCATCATCAATAGCTTCCTTCGAAAAAGGTGCATCTCCACAAGACATAACCTCAATATAGGTAGAAGGTTCCCCTTCTACTGGAAATGTAAAGAATCCATCTCCAAAATTCTTTTCAATTCTAGCTCTCTTACTTCTTCTAGGTTCAAAAGAGGTTTCAGGTTTATCTCCTAGGGATAAGCTAGAAGGTATGTCCTCATTTAATTGGACATTAGACGATTGAACCGACACCTTAGTTTTAAAAGGAAAAATATCCTATAAATATGTTGCATCTCTAGCTTTCATTATTGTGTTATTGGATATTTCACTTATTTTTTAATTTATCACTAAGAATTTGTTTGCACTACTATTTTGGGCATAACCTATAAAAACAGCATCTATAGTTTTGGATCTTATTTTCTTTCTCTTTGGTTCGGGTATAGCTACCTTAGCCAGACACCCCCACACTTTTAGAATATCGAATCTTGGAGGTCTATTTTTTCATATTTCAAAAGGAGTTTTCTCACTATTTTTAGAGGTTACTCGATTTAATATATAACAAGAAGTTAGGATAGCTTCCCCCCATAAATTCTCGGGTAGTAACATAGAATTGACCATATCCATTAATGTTCTATTTTTCCTTTCAGCTACACCGTTTGATTGAGGAGAGTAAGGGGGAGTAACCTTGTGTATTATCCCATTATCTTCACAAAAGCCCTTAAGCTTATTCAAACTATATTCTCCACCTCTATCGGACCTAAGAATTTTAATCTTATTCTCTAATTGATTTTCAACTTTATTCATATATGTTTTAAATTTATTAAATACTTTATCTTTTGTTTTGATGAGATAGACATAACAATATTTTGAGTGATCGTCTATAAATGTTACGAAATATTTATTTCCACCCCTAGTTGGAGGTCGGTTTGAATCACAAACATCACTATGTTTGAGTTCTAGGAGACTAGTATTTCGGTTGACAAGCCTATAAGGCTTTCTAGGTTGTTTAGCTTGTACACAAATCCCACATTTATGCTTGATATCTAAAGAAGCTTTACGAATATAGGTTGTTTTAAATTACTCGCAAGTGCACGAGTCGTTTGCAATATAGTGTTGTGCAAGTACGAGATCGAATCCACAGGGAATTGCGTTGTGAAAATGTAATTTTATCTAAACTAAACTTATCTTAACCTAGTTCCGAGTTTTGAATTATATATTGCAAAACAAATAAAAACTAAACTAAATTGATTTAAAACTAATAATAAACACTAAGGTTTATGGATCCACCCCACCAAAGTTAAGCATATATCTTCATGTTCTAAAAATAGTCTATCAAAACATTCCATGAATCCAACTTAAAAAAAACAACAAATATCCCAATTAAACCAAAAGCATCCAATGTATCCGCTTTTAACAAATCACAAAGGAAATCCAATTTAATCAAAAACAATTTGATGTATCCATTAGATGAAACACACGGAATATCCAATAGAACAATTTAAACGCAATCAATCATAAGATTTTACTCAAATAATTGACAGAACATTTATACTAAAAAAAAACATCAGAATTGTATAAATAAATCTGAAACTATTATGCCAAACAACGGCGAGGCTTCATCTTCAACCTTAGTTGAAGATTTTAGCCACTCATAATCATGAAACTAGAGTTCATAATAAAAGTGCTAAACATTAAACTAAAAAAAACAATAAATTAAAACTGACCATACATGGGAGAAATTTCACTCGCTGTTGGGCAGCACTTCCCCTCGTGGTAGCAAAGCCTTCGGGATCTACCAGAATGCTAGCAGACGTCCACCGGATTACACCAAATGGCACCAGGAATTGCACACTAAAGATGAAGTGAAGAGGAGCTTATATAGGGAAACATCACAAGTGCAATGTGTTTCCAATCTAATGTGGGATACTGCAGATTCCAACTTTTGCTCTTTGACCTTTGTCTACTAAAATAGCCATAACTTTCTCTAGAAAAATCATTTTATTGATCCTTAAAATTCCCCAAAAAATAGACATCCGGATCTTTCCAAGCATATATGGTTTTTCCTGAATTAATATAGTTAGTTCATAAAAAATGACTGATTTGTCACGCTGAAATCATGCACAGCCTGACCTTTGTCTACTAAAAGTGTCATAACTTTCTCTAGAAAAATCATTTTATTGATCCGTAAAATTCCCCAGAAAATAAACATCCGGATCTTTCCAAGCATATATGGTTCATCTTCTGATTCTTTCTGAATCAATACAGTTTAATCCTAAAAAATGATTGATCTGTATGAGCAATTCTGACAATTTAGTGAAACTCATTTCCAAGCTTGTAAAACTGTAAAACAACGAAAAACAACTCAAAGTAACAAATTCCTAAGCTAACAAATGTAAATTAAGTGACCACGTAGCTCTTAAAGCTACCCGTGGATCACCTCCTTGCATTTCTCGTTTCTCTCAGAAATTTTCCTGGTTGTAGATCGTCCACACCTGATATCGTATTTATATTTAATTTATAATTTATACTTCAATTAGTTATAAACCATACACTTTGAAAATTTTCAATTTGAATTCAATGAAACTTCATAAATGTCAGAAATTCAAAAATAAACACTATGTTATTACTTTATACTTTTCTGATCATTTTTTTTTATTTTTTATCAAATTCCGCAGAAAACTCTTTCAAAATTTTGCTCTTTCAACATTTCTTTGAATTCCCAAATGTTTTGAGAAAAACAAGAATTTAAAAGGAACCATGTGAAGATTTCACATAGGACATCTGTATATATAGGAGAGATTTGTCCCAAAAATCTCTGCAGCCCCCTCACAAAGTCTCCATGTTTTGGAGACGTTGAGGGCTAAGCCCTTCACAATTTCACTTGGCAGCAGGGCTGCCACCTGCTGCCCTTTTTCTTGACCTTTTTTGTTTTTTTTTTGCTAGAGAGACGGAGAAATTTTTGTTTTTAGAGTGGGAGACAAATTTGAAAAATCGACTTTAACAAAACCGGTCTGACCCGTGTAACAGTGCAAGCCTAAAGACGTGTTTATTCTGACCCGTGAACTGTTGTTCCCTAGTCTTATGCCAGGTGTGCACCTCTTCACCGAAATTATAAATCTTTCTTAGTTATCCAAGCTCTGGTTTCGTTCAAATGCTAGTCTTTTGATAAAAATGTTTTTTTGTAAACAAATGGTGGTCCCCACCAACATTTAATGAAACCACACATTCATTCCCATGTTCTTCTACCTCGTAAGTCTTGTATGATTTAAAACTAAAGATAAACACTTTATTTGCTACCATTACTTTAGTAATTACAATTTTGCCACATCCTATTTATAATTATGTCATCATGCATTTTCATTTAAATTTTACAACTTTGCCACTACTTAATTTCGATTCTGCCATCGATCTTTCAGCCTTTTAAATTTACGATTATGTCATTTCAGTAATTACGATTTTTTCACTGTTTAATTACAATCTTGACATTTTTTTCCCATCAAAATCAATTTTCTATCTCTTTTTTTTTCATTTTAAAAAAATATATATAAAAATACATAAAATTATATTTTCTTCCAAACAAAATCTTCTAATTAATTTCTTCAATCTCATTCTACATTTTTCTTCAAAATTCTTTCATTTGAAACTTTCAATTTCGAAAATTTTAAGCCCTTTCTTCTTTAAAAATTTTCTGACTCTTTACAACCAAATTTTTCAATATTATCTTTCAAATATTATTTCAAATCAATATTAAATCTTTCATTTATGGATTATTTAATTCAATATAATATATGTAAAATTACTTCTTTACTTTTATTTTATGAACATGAATATTACAATAAGTTATACCAAATAAAATATAAATAGATATACAAATTTGAACTTATAACGACTTTAGCTGTTGGAAAATATATAATTATTTATAAAAAGTTATAAGACAAATTCGAATATATATTTGTGGAATTTAAAAACAATTTAACACAACATGCATAATGGTATACAACAAAATAATACAGTTAATTAAAACTAAAGAGTAGAAAATAGAAGGAGCTGGTCTGTGTGTCGTGGAAAACAACCGTCTAAATTCGTTATAGCCTCCCTATGTGCGGACACAAATGGCTAAGATCGTCTCCAAGATAAAACCCAAGTGCTCCCAACTTTGCTTCCTACAATGTGCACGTCCACTGGGAAGCGCGGATGAACCGATCCGATCAAGGTTGCCCCAAAACAAAAATATATAGAAACTAATAGAATAACTCTCTCAAAGCATAGAAAACAAGAAGAAGATTATAAAAATTGTGCGTCTTATACTTTTGAAAAGCTTGGTATTTATAGGCAGAAGTCAACCTAAGAATTTAATTTAAATTTTAAAATAGAAATAAATTAAAAATTTGTAACTCTTATTTTATTAAGATCAATCACAAACTTGTAACTTTCAATTTATTGAGATTAATTATAAATTTATAACTTTCAATTTATTAGCTATAGCCAATAATGGCTTTTGAAAAACTACTATAAATTTATATGAGAAATTCAAAAACTTTTTAACAGTTTATGCATGGTTTATGTGTGAGCTTTAATTAGTAAAGCCATTTGTCCTCGCTAAATAAACCAGTGATCAAATCAAACCCCACAGTCACAAAAAAAGAGGAAGGATAAATTATAGAGAAGGCTACTGTAGACCCAATACATCAATTAGAGAGGATTTAAAAAATTGATGCACATAAATCCTGTCAACCCCCAATTTTTAATACCCTCAAATTTGGAGGAACGGGAAAGTAAGGGGTTGAAACATGCAAGAATGACGGTGGAAATTGAGCAGCATTACAAAGCGCTTTACTATTAGCATGTCTATCATTTATCAAACCTAGAATATCAAAAAATAAGTAGAAAGCAAGGAGAGAAGATAAGCTACTACATAGAGCAAATTGTTTACTATTACTACAATTAAAGAACGTGATTTAGTGTTTTGCAGCAGCCACTGGATACAGATTTATGTGGAAGGTAGAAACATGATCAGTTGGCAGTTTGCACCTTTTGAATATCCATGACTTTGATAGCAAACAAACCCCAATTGTCAATAATTTACACAAACTTGAACTGTTGAAATTGGAAAAACTAGGAAGATGGATGAGATTTCTTTGTCTATGCAGGCAACGTGTATGCCTCAAACCTTCAGGACATAAGAGTACAAGTTAAGATTAATTCCATTGAGACAAACACTGCAACTAAATGTCCATTCACTAATAGAGTTTCCTCTTAATTCTGGTCAGGCAGTAACACTGCAACTAAAAAGGCCTGCTTTTAGATGACTGATCCTGTCCTAATCTGTGTAATAAAGCAGGGTAGCTTAAATATTTTGAAGGTTCCTGACTTTATACCAAATTTTAGGAAATACAACCATAATAAACAATTCCCAACCATAAAATAATATGTATTCTGCACAAGACTCTTTTCCCTAAAATAATATCCAAACCCATTTATACTATTATTGGTTTTTGATTGAAATCAAAGGAGAAAATGCAAATTGAAACTCACATTTCACCAACTTAGGTATCGCATCTTAAGAACCCCCTCCTCACTATTTAAAAACCCAACCTTTGATGGATCTCAAACACACCTATACATATCTACCCCATTTAAGACAAATTAAACAACAACTCTATTTAGTCTTATCTTCTTCCAGCAATGTCTAAAGAAAATGGTAGAAAGTGTTTTCTGGAGAAGAACAGAAGTCCTAAGGAACAAGAGAAACCAAGTCAGAATTATTTCCCCAAGTACCTGAAGAGAATCTACCCAATTGGGCTTCAAAAGAGCACTTCTTCCTTATCACTGTCGTCGTTGTCATTGTCCTTATCACAGAATTCGAACGACTCTTCAATTACAGATTCTATATCTACACTGGAGCAGAGAATTTCCTTAGCACTTCGCTTGATTGCACCGCCTGCAAAAAGAGACTTCCTGGTGGCTAAACATGTTCTACAACAACACCAACCAAGTCAGGATTTATGTGATGGCGAGCTGAAGAGGTGCAATTGGATTACAAAGAATAGTGGTAAGCTTCAGTACTTAATTTGATCATAATTAAGGGAATTTATTTTTTTTCCCTCTCATGCACATTTTTATCACTTAAAAGAAATAATTCCAGTTTCAGATTGCTAAGTAATTTGAGGTATTGAAATAGAGTAGGAGACGCACAATCAATCAAAACCAATAATTTCACTTGTTATAGTGTCAATCAATGTTTTTGTTACAGATAAAGCGTATGTATCATTTCATGATGAGCAATGGGGAGTTCCAGTATATGATGACAAGTAAGTGATTTGCAATTACATTAACCAATTCTGATTAATTAATAATTGTGGGATAATTTGACAATTTTAAGTGCTAAATTATCGAACAGTCAGTTGTTCGAGCTGCTTGCAATGTCTGGTATGCTGATGGATTACAATTGGACTGAAATTCTAAAAAGAAAACAACTCTTCAGGTAATTTCATTTTTTATCTCATGAGTTTGATCTGGTTATACTAAAATTGATCAATTATATTTGTGCTTGATCATTTGGTTGGTTAAATAGAGAAGCATTTGCTGGATTTGACCCCAAGATTGTTGCTAAAATGGGGGAGACAGAAATCACAGAGATAGCCTCCAATAAAGCAATCATGTTACAAGAGAGCAGAGTAAGATGCATAGTAGACAATGCCAAATGTATAGTGAAGGCAAGTTCAAAGTCTTTCCAAAAATACAATTATTACAAAATACATTGTTTTGCTCAATAAATTAAAGTTAGCCATTCAAAATGCAGATTGCAAGGGAATTTGGATCATTTAGTAGCTATATATGGGGTTGTGTGAACTACAAACCAACGATAAGCAAATACAAATACCCAAGAAATGTTCCTCTCAGAACTACAAAAGCAGAGGCCATTAGCAGGGATTTACTCAAGCATGGATTTCGGTTCGTAGGACCAGTGATTGTGTATTCATTTATGCAAGCAGCAGGGCTGACAATCGACCATCTTGTCGATTGTTTCAGGCACAGTGAATGTGTAGGCCTTGCAGAAAGACCCTGGAGGCATATCTGACATTCATGTTCAATACTGTCTCTTTGGAAAGTCACTTAAATTATCAGTGTTATTCTATATGTTCTATAATTCCATGAAATGAAACAAGAAGAATATGAGTTTTGCAGATTCATGTGTTTTTTTACCTTCTAAAAAAATTAATCTGAAAGTCAAAGGAAACACAGCCAGAAATTGAAAAACAACTCTATATGCTCAATAGACAACAACCCATTATTGCAATAGTCCACACGTGCTCATACATAGTAGGAGAAATAACCAACATATAAATTGAAATAATCCACACTTAAAATCGTTCGAAATCGAATCTCCTTGCAGTCTCAAGACCACAACCTTGACTACTAAGCCAAGACTTCATCAGCCAAAGGACTTTTATTTTAAATCCTAGTAGAGGACCCAATCAAAGACTGTAGGCTTCTATTGACCTTGACTCAAACAATATTTCTCTCCTTAATGAGAAAAGAACTTGTTCTTTAGTGAGACACTTGCCTCACAGAAAGTTGCTTATTGATCATCAAATTAATCCAGCAATGAAAGACCATGGGACAGGGATGTAGGAAGGAAAAAAATTTCACAACCACCACAAATTGCCATCTCATGCACTTTTTGTAGCTAATCAAAATTGATTGAGTGCCATTGGGTAGACAAGCACTTGGAAACAGGTAATCAGAAATTATTAATAGTGATTCATATAAACTAGTGATTAATGATCATAACATCTCATTTAAGAAAAATATTACTCTTGCTAGCACCCGAATCACCAAACAACAATATTTGAAAGAGTAATAATAGCTCTTGTTACCTCCTCTTGAAAAAAGAAGAAGCAAAATTGGTAAGAGAATTCAATTTTTACAAAATTCAATTTTCATAACTTGGCTTGGTAAAGCAATTCAATTCACGCCAACCCAAAAGAAGAAAAAAAAAATACACTAAAGAGGAACGTTGACACCCAAAAAAGAATTTTTCTTCTTTAGTTTTCCACTTTTCCTTTGAGAAATTTTTTCAATAACCAAACAAAGATTTATCGATACAATTCACTCTACAATAAATCACATGATAGAATCAGGAGGGAATAGAAAGACATTGAAATGATACAATGGTACAAAGAGCACAAATATCGTCTTCATCTATGTTACTTGAACTCGAGTATGGGTATCGAACATGGGTACGTGTCTGAGTGTTGTTCTCTTATTTTTTGTAATTTTTCGTAAATTTTCCTTTGATTTTAAGTGTCCAAATATCGTACACTTATCAGTCAAAAACTCTTGCAATAGAGGTTTTAAATAAAAATAATTGAGTGTCTAAATATCATACACTTATTGGTCAAAAACTCTTGCAAGAGATATTTGAAATAAAAACAATTGGTACTTTATAGATAATGTTTTACTTTCTTGTCATCACGAAAATAATGGTTCAGTAAGCTACTCCCATTAACACATTTAACATCTTATCACTCAATTATGGGATTCCAGCAAGTTGAGCATGAATGTATTCATGTGCATTACATGCAAATCAGAAAAATACACTCACCAGTTCCCTCATTTGCAGTATCAAACCTATCAAAGCTGAGAATAATATCTAATGTCAAAAGCATATATGCAGACATCAACCTTGATATCACTCACACTCACATTCTTGCGAGCTCACGTATTGAGAATCTGGAAAGGGAGAATTTTCTGTTTCTTCCTGTCATAAGCAACAAGTTCACAATCCAAAACAAAACAAATGATCTTACGAGAGACTTCTTTAATCTTGAAACTGCAACAACAACATCAGAAAACTTGTATTCACACGTGAATTCAATGTCCAGGAATTTATTATTGGCTGGTTTTGCGAGCATACGTTCAACTGGGACACCTAGTGTAAAGCTACATGTCTTGGGAAGATTCCATACACCACCACTAACAAGAGCAGGGACTATTTTGTCATAGACACTTGTTTAACTATCTTTGCAGCCTCTTCTAGAGGAGACTGAACGTTTTAGAATGTTCTTCTTTATATATACAGCAGCTTGTTCCAGCCAACAGAATCTGCTCTGCCAAACCTATTCGCAACTTTAACGGAAGTACACAAGTTAAATATTGAGGTTCACAGTCGGTAGCTTCAACAACAAGTTCAATAATTTGCTTCTTTTTCTTCACTACTTTACTCTCCAGCTTCCTTAGAAACTTTGTGCAATCGTCAATGCATCAGGCATGCTGATCAAAGATTCAGATGACCGGCTTGCATTCGCAGCAAGACTCAAATCTCCCAATTTCTCCTACTGCATCCTTATGTGCATCTTACTCCTCCCAAATGCCTCCGAAAGCACCTCGATAATGGACTCATCTGCAATCCCCAGCTCCAACCCCTTGTGTATGAATTTTGTTGTAGTCTAAGAATTGACATCCAAGTGTTGGGTACTCTTATCTCATGTAGTAAAGCCCAGAATTGGCAAAGCAGCAAGGCTTGGTTTTGGCAAAAATACTTTGTTAAACCAGGTCTAAATAATTAGTTTTAGATTCACCCAAAATTTCATTAATAATTTTTTAAAACTTCACATGTAACATCAGTATAGATGTGGGTCTCAAAAACTAATATTATCAGTAAAATTTCATAAAATTATCAATGAAATTTTGAGCAGGTCTAAAATGTTTTAGACCCAGTCTAACCAAGAATTCCTCTAGGTTTGGGCACATGGCCTAACCTAGGATATGGCCTTATATCTAGAAATGATTAGTAGACAAACATAGGATAAGAGTCATTCTTAGAACTTGTTTAAGCTTTTCAAACAGTTTCTGCCATCAAAAAACAAAAATTGTGGCCAACACCTTGTAGGGCTGTGCAAACATAACCAATATTCGGTCCGAACCAATTCAAATCAAAAATTAAGATATCCAAAAAAAATTGAAACGGATAAAATCGGATTTTTTTTTAGAAATTCGAATATTGGATTGAATCTGATCATAGTTTTTTTAATGCAACGGGTGTCCGATCCAATCCGATATGTTTCATTAAGCCCATTATATTATATATCTTTCAGCCCAAATAACTAAACCTCAAGACTATAAGACATAAGTCATAACCCGGCCAAATATTGGATAGCACATCTTCCAAGTCCAAGCCCATAAGAAATTAAAAATCAATAAAAGTAATTAAAAATTTAAAACCTAACCCTAGAACAGCCGCTCCTCTCAGTCTTCTCTTCTTTCCACTATCGATCGACTCGATCTCTCCTTTCCTCAAAGCCCGCTCTCTTCACTCTCTCAAAGCCCACTCTTTTCACCCCCTCAAAGTAACTAGCTGGTCTCTTTTGCACGCCATCTCTATCTTTCCATCGCTATTTCTTCTGCAAACCCTAGAAAACATAACACAATTTTTTCACTAAGAGACTCTACTCTACCCAGGTACTGCTCCTTCTTTCCTTTTTTTTTTTGTGTTTTGTGTTTTGTTCTGATAGGAAAAGGGTTATCTATGTTGGAAAATTGAAATGGGGTTTGTTATTTCGACGCTGCTTGCGTTTGATCTGATTGTTTTATAAATTAATCTCAAATGGGAGAGGTAGATTTTGGCGAAACCTAGTTTGACATCATATTGAAAAGAGGAAACTTTTTTTGGAGTTTGAGAATGGGTTTTGTTTTCTTTCACTATTTTTTGTCTCATATTGTGTTGCTTTGATGAACTTTTTAGATGTTAAAGGTAGTATGGTTTCTGGCTAAACCCAGTTTTATATCTCATCGATAAATGGTAGCTTACTTGAGATTTTTAAATTAGGGTTTTGTATTGTTCACGATAATTGTCTCATATCTTAATTTTATTGATGGTTACTATGCATAAAAGGTACTTTCTGGCGTAAGCAACTTAATATTTAATTGAAATGGTAACTTGATTAGAAATTTGAAATGCAGCTTACATGCTTTTATGGTTGTCTAAATAGGAAATATATTTTCTAGTAAAACCTGTTTTGATTTTCTCTTTGATTCTCCTCTTTTTCTTGCTTAAAGATGTAGAAGATTTAGTTATAGAGCTGATGGGGAAGGGAATTAGAAATGGATAGTTTGTGTTTTGGACTATTATGTTGGTTTTAAGCAATGTTTTCATTTTCTTATAATATGCTTTATGATGAGTTTTTTCTAAATTTGATGATGCTAGTCATTTAGGTGGTGATCGTTTTTTCTTTCGGTGTGGTTTTTCTTTTGGTTGTTGTTATTTTTGTTGTTGTTGTTCATGTTGTCAAATGTGTCTTAGGAGAAAAGGCAGTTAGTCTTGGTTTGGGAAAATAATTACTGATATTTGCCATTTCATCCCTTTTATGTAAGAAAAGCCTAATTCTTATACCTTGTTGATATGATTTAAAACGTGGTCTCATGAGACTGTAAGTTAGATGCCTCAGCTTCTGATAGAATTTTGCAATCATAATAATCTCTTAATAGTATTGGACTATCTAAAATTATAGTAACATGCCATGTTTATTTATTGGAACTTTAGTAGTATTTTGGTTTCTGAGGATCTATGTTGCATTCTACAGTATCTATTTTTCCCTTTTTTTTTCCTTTTTTTTTCTTTTCTTCAATACCTAACCATGTTTTCTGTTTGTTTCTTTTCTTGCATAATAGATGGAATCCATGGTTAATAGTACTAAAACTACGAGAGAATGTTATGCTCCTACTCATACCTCCACTTAAACGGGTGTAGGAAAGCATTTGCTAGGATGATTATCAGGGATGACTTTCCTTTTAGGCTTATGGAGCATGAAGGATTTAGATAGTTTTGTGGTGTCCTACAACCACGGTTTCAAGTTCCTTCACATTGGACATTGACTAGAGATTGTTATGCCCTGTACTTAGATGAGAAGAAGAAATTGAAAAAAAAAATTGAATAAGTTTTCACAGAGAGTTAGTCTTACCACCGACACATGGACTTCTTGTCAAAACTTTAGTTATATGTGTCTCATTGCTCACTTTATTGATGATGAATGGAGATTGCACAAAACAATTTTGAACTTTTGTCCAATTTCTAGTCATACTGGTGACATGATTGGTAAAGTGGTCGAAAGATGTTTACTTGATTAGGGTATTAGCAATGTTTTCACTGTAACAGTTGACAATGCAAGTGCTAATGATTCAGCAATTGTACTTAAGAAAAAGACTTACTAATTGGAAGGGATGTGTCTTGAAGGGAGAATTTCTACACATGAGATGTGTTGCACATATTTTAAATTTAATTGTTAAAAAGGGTTTGAAAGATGTAGAGGAGTCTGTTATTAGAATATGTAGTGCAGTGAAATTAGTGAGATCTTCTCCAGCTAGATTATAAAGGTTTAAGACTTATGTGGAGCAAGAAAAAATTGATAGCAAAAGTCTTGTTTACTTAGATGTTGAAACTAGATGGAATTCCACTTACTTGATGTTGGAATTTGCTGTAAAGTTTCAAAAAGCATTTGATTTGTTAGAGCTCCAAGATACTAAATGTAGACTAAGATTCCAATCCAAGAAAGGGGTGAATTGGGTTTTTAAAAACTTTCGCTAATTACTTGCAAGTTTATAAAAATAGTTAAATGCACAAGTGTATAAACAAGTAATGTGCTTAAGTAAAAGAGTTTAAAGAAGAGAATATGCAAACTCAGTTTATAGTGGTTCGGCAATATCGGATTCGTTCCGACCCTACATCCACTCTCTTCAAGGAACCTCCTTGAAGTGATCCACTAAAACTTTTAGTCGTACAACTTCACAGGTGTTGTACAAACCTTACAAACAATCCCTTCCTCTCAGAAGCTATTCTTTTCCTCGCGGAAGCTAATCCCGTCCTCACAGAAGCTTATAAAGAAGTGTTTAATTCTAAACACTCTAAGAGTTATTACAACTCTTTCCCTTTTACAATAAATGTGATTTGTTGTAAAGTAAATGGTGGAGAGATAGCAATGAATGCTTTTACAAATGAACAATATCTCTCTTTCAAGAAAAAGCATGAAGAATGGTTCAACAATAAATTTTTCAAAACTTTTGAGAATTAATGAGCAAACTTATGAATTGAATGTGTAATCCTCTTCTTTTAAATAATCATTGAAGTGGGTTTATATAGCCTTGAATTAATATGGCCGTTAGACACTGACTTGGTAGGTTTGGTGCATTAAATGCTCAAGTCTGGCGTCTCAAACGGTCATATTTTTCGAATTACCAGTCGACTGGGTCAAGTGAAAAAGTTCACTTTTAGGCTGTGGGAGAGTACCAGTTGAATAGGTCCTAAGCACCAGTCGATTGGGAATTCACTGTCCCAGTTGCCAGTTGACTGGTATAGATCACCTAGTCGACTTGGGACATTCTGTCCCATATCCCAATCGACTGGTATAAGGAGCCAGTCGACTGGGTTGCCTTTCAACCCAGTTTTTCATGTTAAAAAATGAAGAGTTTGAATAAATAGTTTTGTCAAAATACTTTTATAAAAAGAGCCATAAGGCAAGCTACTTAATTGAACATAAGAGATTTACAGTTTGTTTCAATACCTTAATGCCTATACTATATCTTCTGTCTTGACTTGGTATCTGATACGGGTTGAGTTCATGCATCTTGATTCTTTGCTGAATGCTTTTATCGTTTAAACACTTAGATAAAACTGTTAGTACAATTAGAGTAGTGTTTTGTCATTATTAAAATTTAGATTAGGGTCAACAATCACCCCTTTTTTGATGATGACAAAACTAATGAGAGAAAACAGTTTTAAAAATTAAGTGTTGGGTTTTTAGAAAAAAAATGGACAGAGTTTCCTCTGTTTTTTGAATAAAACCAACCTGTAAAACAGTTTATAATCAACCCAACCAAGCAACTCAACATAGTCTTATATTCAATAAGTTCTTTGGAGCAATGCTCTCCCTAAATCTATGCTCTATTTTAAGTCTACAGCTATATTTCTCTATTTCTCATTTTTCTCCCCCATTTTGACAACAGCAGAAAAGGGGATGTTAATCCAAAATAAGCAACATAGGTACTATAGACAGTAAGATTATGCATAAATAAACTTGTATGCAAAAACTAGGCATAATTCAGAGCTGGAAAGACTTCCTAGGAATAATCGAAAGTTTCCACATAGCATAAGTAGTTAAAGCAAAATTCCGAGTAAAGAAGGATTTAAACTAAGTAATCACATAGCTTAAAAGTAAAGCAAGTATATGAATCGTATGGTAATCATGAAATATAGTCAAATAAATTCATATATCCATACATCATGGGCTTCTAGGAGCCGAAAATAAAAACCGAAATGTATGATAATGTGATAAATGTTTGTGCCAAAAACAACTAAAAGCTATATATAACTAAAAAAATGATAGCAGGCAACTCAGCGAGCAAAAGAATCAAAGCTGTCTCGTATAAGATCCCGAAGCTCAGCCAAAGAGTCCTCTGTGTGCTCTCGGTGCACCTCGAAGTCGTCTCTAAGGGAGCGGAGGTCATGATGCATGGCATCAAC
The DNA here is from genome assembly GCA_023935145.1 of Bretschneidera sinensis. NCBI lineage: Eukaryota > Viridiplantae > Streptophyta > Magnoliopsida > Brassicales > Akaniaceae > Bretschneidera > Bretschneidera sinensis. The sequence goes on along the minus strand of CM043701.1, from coordinate 107,925,444 downwards.
AGAAGAGCTCAAGCTCTGGAACCCAGACTGTATGGATAGCTGGAGGCTCGATATGGCCTGGAGTAGATCACCGTATCCAGCTGGACCAGTGATAGAACCACCATGTGGTGGTGCTCGGTCATCAATGTCCATAGCGGTGGTAGGGGCTGTATCACCTAGACCCTCGTCATCCTCCTCACTGCTGTCACCCTCTCCAATGCTGATGTTCTTCTCGGCCTTGGAATAGATAATTCCATCTCGAATCGGACACCTCATCTTCTTCAGAGAAAAAATATTGATGATATCCTTGGGGTCGATGTCCTGAGCCTTAAAGGCAGGAAGAGGAACCCGGAAGTGCTGGAGGATTAGGGTGATGAGCATCCCATAGGGAAGGCACCCAGAGTCATTAGCTTCACTGTTTATCATGTTGGCGAGTAGTAGGGGGTAGATATTGAAGTGGTGTCCAGTTTTAAGACACTAAATCAATACCACGTCTATGTTCGAGAGATAGTCCTGACTCCAAAGTCGTGGATGTATGGTCCAACTCACAATGAGATTGAACAACTTTGAATCGAAGGGCATGTCACTACATGTGTGAAATGTAATGGGCCGAAAGATATAGTTAGGGTTGCCTCTAACGATCTGGCATGCTTCCTCGTAGTCGAAGTTGTCCAGTCATTCGTCTAGACTCCATTGGATCCCTCCCACAGGGATCCCTAGTATACTCACCAGGAGGTCAGTGTTGACGTCAAACTCCACACCCATCACACTAGTTCTGCACCAAAGAGCCAGTGGACTAGGTTTCACCAAGTTCGCGTAGAACTAATGAATCAGGCGTGGGTAGTATTTTTGGTGAATCTGGACGAGTAAGGTCAAGTGCATTACCTCAAAGGGAGGTAGTATGTCAAATTTAGCATGATGAATAGATTCGAAGTCAATGAATCTACCCGTCATGATCTTCTTATGAAGAATGATAGAGTTATACCTCTCTTTGGCGACTGGACTCCAAAACAGGGAGTCATCGAGCTCTGTCCTCGCTTTTTTGCTAGAGAAGCCCGCCAATCCCTTCCATTTGGTGTCCAGTGCCATGGATTTTTTGGACAATGGCCTCGTACGTGCATTAGGTCGGTTTTGATTCTGATTCTCTCAAACATTTTGGAAAGAATGTGTTTTTGGGGAGAGTGAGAGATTTTGGGGAAAAATGGAAATTTCAACCGTAGAAAGTTGAAATAAAGGTTATGTTGACCCTCACATATATTTTAATGATGACAAAACACAACTGTTATTATACTAACAGGGCAAACTAAGTGTAGTAAGCAACAAAAGCATTCAACCAAAGATCGAGGTGCAAGAACTCAAACCGAATCAAACTTTCAAGTGAAGATTAAAGAACTAGTATAGGTCTAAGGTAGTAAAACCAGTGTAAGTCTCACTTGTACATTGTAAAAGCTTGTTCAATGGCTCGAACACAAAAGGTTTTCTAAAACAAATATTTTAAGTTAAAACAGAAAAACTAGGTTGGAAGACAACCCAGTCGACTGGGTACATATACCAGTCGACTGGTATATGGGACAGTAAGTCCTCAGTCGACTGGGTAAGACATACCAGTCGACTGGTAAAATGGACAGTGAGTCCCCAGTCGACTGGATGGAATATATCAGTTGACTGGTAAATTGGACAGACATTCTCAGTCGACTAGTAGGAAGAATCCAGTCGACTGGTACCCCAAAAGCTTTGAAAACGAGATTTTTTCAAGAGAACCCAGTCGACTGGTAGTTCAAAAATATGACCGTTGGACACCAAATCTGAACGTTTTAAAAGCAAATCTTTTTCAAATTAAAGTCTCAACGGCCATATTACTTGATGGCTATATAAACCCATTCTATTGAGCATTCAATAGAGAGCTGCACATATTCAAAAAGAGTTGATCTCACACAATCAAGTTATTATACTCTTGAAACACAAAAAGCTTTGAAATATTCTTATTGAGCCATTCTTCAAGCTTTACTTTGAAAGAGAGATACTATTAAGTATAAGCTTTCATTTACTGTCTCTCTACCATTTATTTTACAGCATCTTTTGTAAAGAGATTACTTCCGAAAGGAAGGGGATTACTTCCGAGAGGAAGGGGATAGCATCCGAGAGGAGGGGATTGTAAGGTTTGTACAACACCGGTGAAGTTGTACGACTAAGTTACTTAGTGAATTACTTCAAGGAGGTTCCTTGAAGAGAGTGGATGTAGGGTCAGAACGAATCCGATATTGCCGAACCACTATAATCTGAGTTTGCATCCTCTTCTCTTAAACTCTTTATTTACAGCACATTACTTTTTTAATTGTTTGCTGCTTGTACATTTTTATAAACTTGTATTAATTTTGCAAAAGTTTTAAAAACCCAATTCACCCCCTCTTGGGGTTGAAACCCCAGTCTACAATTGGTATCAGAGCAAGGTGCTCTTATTTTAGGCTTGATATCCTAGAGTTGATCCTATGGCAACTATATTTTTAGAAGGAAGAGATCCTTCTAGTCCTCCTCTTCTCCATGGAACAAATTTTACTCATTGGAAAGCTCAAATGAAAATTTTTATTCAAGCTTATGATTATTATGTTTGGTATTTCATTCTTGAAAATGAAAATGATTTTGATGTAAATGATTGTAAATTCATTCAACTAAATGCTAAAGTTATGAACATGTTTTATAGTTCTCTTGATCAAAACGAAGTTGATCAAATTTCCTCATGTAAGACTGCAAAGGAAATTTGGGATTTATTGGAGGTCATACATAGAGGAAATGAGCAAGAAAAGAATTTCGAATTGAAAAACTTTGTTCATGACTTAGAGCATTTTAAAATGAATGAAAATGAATCAATTTTTGATTCGCAAACTCGTTTTACCATACTTGTTAAAACTTTATCTTTCATGGGTAAAATTTATACTAACCTTGAATTTGTGAGAATATTTCTTAGGTCTTTGTCAAATCAATGGAAAATTATTTTGACAAAGCATTCTACAAGTGAAAGTTTAGAAGAGCTTGTGGAATCCCTCAAGAAGCATGAAAACTACTTGGATTACAAAATTGATGGTTCTACCACATCCTTACCTTTTATGGAAATTAAAGATCTTAATCGTGATGGTGATGAAGAAGAAGAAGACTTCTCGAATAAAGAGATCGAATGCGAGGAAATTGCCAACCTTTGTCTTATGGCAATCGACGATGAAAGTGAGGTAACATCTTCTCCCTTTTCTAAGAATAAAACTGTAAGTAGTAGTGAAGAGTTACTAGAAGTAATAAATGAAATACATGATGAATTGAAGAAATTCGATTCTAGAAATTCAATTCTTAAGAAAGAGGTATCATCTCTTTCTAAGGAGATGATAAGTCTTAGAGAAGAAAAAGATAAATTATCTTCTTTACTGTATGATTCTTCTCAAGATTTCCTCAAAGATGAAAATGAGAATTTAAAGAATAAAATTTTAGAATTGAATGACACTATATCTAGACTTATGCTTGGAAAAGAAAAACTTGATGAAGTGTTTTCTTCCCAAAGATTAAGTGGAGGAAAATCTGGTTTAGGATACTCTCCATTGGGAAAGCAAAAAACAAAAGAGAGCTTATTCATGAAAGCATCATGTGTGAATGAAGCCTCTAATTCAAAAACCCCTAGCAAGATTAAAAGCACTCCCTCAATGAATGCTAGGAAATCTAGAAATTTAAATGTTCATACAAAAATGAAGCATCCTAGAAATACACATGCTTATATGTATGCACACTCTAGAAATGCTTGTACACATCCTAGAAATAACCATCATGTACATTCTAGGAACAATATGTATAATCAACATATGCACTCTGCTCATGCTCATCCTAGGAATTACCATCATGGTTATCCTAGAAATAATTTGCATACACATAATAATGCTAGCATGTATCCTAGAATGCATCATCATACATTTTCTGGAAATGACATACATTTTCATATTCCTCACCATAGAAACATGTATCTTAGGAACTATTATCCTAAAGATTATAAGCATGCACATCTAAGATATCCTAGAAATTTCAATAACTATCATCATAGAATTGTGCATCATCAACATGTCCTTAGATCACCATATAGTGTTAAGAAAGTATGGTTTCCAAAAGGAACCATATTTTTAAGGACTAACCCCAAAGGACCCAAGAAATTTTGGGTACCCAAAAGTGCAATTGTGTATCCTTGTGTGATGTAGATATGTCTCCACACCAAAGAAAAAGGTAACTGTTGGTACCTTGATAGTGGATGCTCGAAGCACACGACCGGTGATAAAAGTGTATTCAATGAGCTAACTCTAAGAGATGGTGGATTTGTCACCATTGGAGACAACACAAAAATAAAGATCATCGGGCATGTAAAAGTTGGTAATGATTTCTCAACTATAGATAATGTATTGCTATTACAAGGCCTTAAGCCAAATTTACTAAGTATTAGTCAACTTTGTGACAAAGGTAATAAAGTCACATTTGAGGCCTCTCATTGTCTAGTTATAGACATCAAGAGCAACAAGATTAAATTTATTGACCATAGACACGAAAATGTCTACATAGTTGATTTGAAATCCTTGCATTCTAAAAATAAAAAATGTTTTCCTGCTTTTAGTGAAAATCCATGGCTATGGCATAGAAGGCTTGGTCATGTAAACATAAACTTGCTTAAAATCGTTTCAAGAAAAGATTTAGTCATTGAACTTCCTAAAATCAATTTTGAAAAAGAAAAAGTATGTGATGCTTGTCAAATGGGAAAACAAACTAGGATTTCTTTTAAAGTACTAGACCTTTAGAACTTTTGCATATGGACTTATTTGGTCCAATTAGTACCATTAGTCTAGGTGGCCATCAATATAGTCTTGTTATTGTTGATGATTATTCAAGATATACCTTTGTTATTTTTATTGCTTACAAGGATGAAGCTTTCAAAGGATTTGAAAAGTTTTGCAAAAAGGTACAAAATAAAAAAGGAATTTGTATTTCAAGCATAAGAAGTGATCATGGCAAAGAATTTGAAAATCAAGGCTTTTCCAGATTTTGTGATGAAAATGGAATTAATCACAACTTTTCAGCTCCTAGAACTCCTCAACAAAATGGAGTTGTTGAAAGGAAAAACAGAGTTCTAGAAAAAATTTTAAGAACTATGCTTTGTGAACATAATTTACCAAAATACTTTTGGGCTGAAGCCGTGAACACTTCTTGCTATATCTTAAATAGAATTTTAACTAGGCCTCTACTTGATAAAACTCCATATGAACTATGGAAAGGAAGAAAGCCTAATATCTCCTATTTTCGTGCATTTAGTTGTAAATGCTTCATCTTAAATAACAATAAAACTAACTTGGGTAAATTTGATTCTAAGACCGATGAAGGAATATTTTTAGGATATTCAGCATCTAGTAAGGCTTATAGAGTTTTCAATAAGAGAACTCTAGTGGTAGAAGAATCTGTACATGTAACTCTTGATGAGTCTAACCCAATTTGTAGTAGAGAAGTTTCCTTTAAAGATGATGCAGATTTTATTCCAAGAATGGAAACTCCTACTCCCATTGTTAACCCAAAAGAGAGTCCACCTCAAGCAAATGAAGAGATAGAAACTCCCAATTTGGACCAACCATCCTCAAGCCAACAAGAGGAAAGTCTACCCAAAGATTAGAGGTATGTAAATTATCACCCAATTGATCAAATGATTGGTGATCCTTCACAAGGGGTTCTTCTATTAGAAATATTTGCAATTTTGTAGCTTATTTGTCTCAAGTAGAACCTAAGACATTTATAGAAGCTGAAAAAGATAATGATTGGATAATTGCAATGTAAAAAGAAATAAATCAATTTGAGAGAAACAATTTTTGGAAACTAGTTCCAAGACCTAAGAATCATTCAATAATTGGAACTAAATGGGTATATAGAAATAAGATGGATGAAAATGGAATAGTAACTAGAAACAAGGCTAGACTAGTTGCTAAGGGATATAATCAAGAAGAAGGAATAGACTTTGATGAGACCTATGCTCCCGTAGCTAGATTAGAAGCTATTCGAATGTTATTAGCCTTTGCATGCTTTAATAAATTCAAACTATTTCAAATGGATGTAAAAAGCGCCTTTTTAGATGGCTTTATAGAAGAAGAGGTTTATGTTGAGCAACCTCTTGGATTTGAAAATATTAGTCTTCCAAATCATGTCTACAAGCTTCCTAAAGCTCTATATGGGTTGAAGCAAGCTCCAAGGGCATGGTATGAAAGACTAAGTAAATTTTTGATTGAAAATAATTTTGTAAGAGGTAGAATAGACACAACTCTCTTCACAAAAACTCACAAAAATGACACTCTTATAGTCCAAATATATGTTGATATTATCTTTGGTGCTACTAATGAATCTATGTGTCAAGAGTTTGCAAAGTGCATGCAAGGTGAATTTGAAATGAGCACGATGGGAGAACTTACCTACTTCCTTGGACTTCAAATCAAGCAACTAAAAGGAGGAATCTTCATTAATCAATCGAAGTATATTAAGGACCTACTAAAGAGGTTCGAGATGGAAAGCTCAAAGCCACTTGGAACTCCTATGAGCACAACCACTAAACTTGATCTTGATGAAGGAGGTAAAACTGTAGATACTAAAAATTATACAAGCATGATAGGTGCTTTACTTTATTTGACTGCAAGTAGACTGATATTATGTTCAGCGTATGTATGTGTGCTAGATTTCAGGCTAATCCTAAGGAATCACATGTAGTTGCGGTAAAAAGAATCCTTAGATATCTACAAGAAACCCAAACCATAGGATTATGGTACTCTAGAGATACATCTTTTGAGCTTGTAGGATATTTAGATGCTGATTTTGCTGGATGTAGGTTAGATAGAAAAAGCACAAGTGGAATATGCCAATTCTTAGGTGCAATGTTAACCTCTTGGTTTTCCAAGAAACAAAATTTTGTTGCACTATCAACCACTGAAGCGGAATACGTTGCAGCTGGAAGTTGTTGTGCCCAAGTATTGTGGATGAAACAACAACTAGAAGACTATGGCATGAACCTCAAAAACATCCCAATATTTTGTGATAATACTAGTGCTATCAACCTAACCAAGAACCCTATTCAGCACTCTAGAACAAAGCACATAGAAATAAGACATCATTTCCTAAGAGACCATGCTTAAAAGGGTGACATAAGACTAGAATTCATACCTTTAGAAGATCAAATAGCTGACATTCTTACAAAACCTCTAGGTGAAGCTAGTTTATGTAAGATAAGAATGTTAATGGGATTGCTGGATTGTGATAAACTAAATGTCTTCATAATTCATCATTTGCATAATTTGACATCTAGTGAAAAAGTATTAATTTTTGTTTAAATATCTCCCTCACTCAAGATGTCATAGATAAACAAATTTTGTGCTACAAATTCAAGACTGAAAATTTTTTTAAGGGTCCAGTCGACTGGTAACACTATCCCAGTCGACTGATAAGTCACTGCCCTTTTATCCAGTTGACTGGTAAATATGACCCAGTCGACTGGTAAGTCTTATCCAGTCAACTGGCACATCTAGACCCTGTTTGGAACTAAGTTTTTGAAAATCAGTTTTCATCCAAGCGACTAGTACAATCTGCCCAGTCGACTGGTATCTTACTGTCAGTTTACCCAGTCGACTGGTACATTTACCCAGTCGACTGGTATAAAAACTGTTCTTCTATTCATAGGGACTCAGTCGACTGGTATCGCGACTCTATAAAAGGACTGGTCATTTTTTCTGAATTTTTACGCCATTTTCAAGCACCCTAGCTTTCTCTCTCTAAAAAATTTCACTTTTTTATCCAAAAAACCATCCAAAATTCATCTAAACACACCGATCTGCTCATCCATAACGAGATTTTTAACTTTCTACGGTTAAAATCTCTTATTTTCACTAAAATATTTTTTCCCAAAAACCCTATTTTTCAAAAAATGACCGATAAAATCCGTATCAAATACACTACCGGGGGACCAAATGTGCCTACAAGGCCAAAGTTCACCAAAACTAAGGATCCGGATACCTGAGGAAAGAGAGTAGAGGGCTTTTCAAGCAAAAAGCCTAGAACAGAGCTTGATTAAGCTCAATTTTCCAGTCCTGCTGCCAAGGTGAGGTATGATTCTATAATCCATCATAAGAAGATCATGACAGGTAGAGTTGTTGACTTCGACTCTATTCGTCATGGTAACTTTGATATCTTGCCAGCTTTTGAGGCAATAAACCTGACACCACTGGTCAGAGTACATGAAAAGTACTACCCGAGACTGATTCACCGGTTCTATGCGAATTTGGTGAAACCCAGTCCACTGGTTCTGAGATTCAGAACCAGTGTCCAGGGTGTGGAGTTTGAGATCAACACTGATTTCCTTATGAGTATACTGAGGATCCCTGTAAGGGGGATCCAATAGAGTCTGGATGGATGGCCAGACAACTTCGATGTCGAGGTGGCCTGTCAGATAGTCAGGGGAGACCCTAACTATATGTACAGACCCACTACATTTCATACATGTAGTGATATGCCACTAGACTCGAAGATGTTTCAGCTGATAGTAAGTTGGACCATCCACCCGAGACTCGGGAGTCAAGGGTATCTATCTAAGATATATACAGTATTGATTTGGTGCCTTAAAACTAGGCACCACTTCAATATATATCCTCTGCTGCTCGCCAACATGATAAATGGTGAAACGAGCGACTCCGGGTGTCTACCTTACGGGATACTCATTACACTCATACTTCAGCATTTCCGAGTGCCTCTGCCTGCCTCTAAGGCTCAGGATATTAGACCTACGGACATCATCAATGTCTCATCACTGAAAAAGATGGGATGTGCGGTTCATGATAACTTCCTCTATCCGAATGCCGGGAAGCGCTTACGGATCCGGGAGGATGAGAGCAGTGATGATGAGGGAGCTGCTACTAATACTGCTGATATGGACACCGATACCCGAGCACCTCCCGTTGATGACTAGAGTACAGGTCAGGCTGGGTATGGCGACTTACTACTGTCTATCATGAGCCTCCAGATGACCATGCAGTCTAGGTTTCAAACCATGCAGTCAAAGTAATAGAGATTGAGCTCCTCCATCGAGCATCTACGGGACGACTTCGAGCTACACAGAGAGCGTACAGAGGGTTCATTAGCTGAGATACGGGATCTCATTCGCGACAGCTCAGATTCTCCCACTCTTTGAGTCATTTTCCATGTCATTTTGATATATATAGCGTTTTCTAGCTCTTAGCATGTAGCACGGACATCTATTTTATGTATTTCTGTCTTATATTTGGCTCTATGAAGCCCGTTTGTGTACTGACTTTTTATATATGATGTTTCTTTTACTTTAGTCATATTTTATACATCTATTTACATTATTTGCGATATGTTTGCATAGTTTCCAACTACTTTTATTCACGAAAATGCTCTGAAAATGATTATGCTTGTATGAAAACTTTCGGTTCTTCCCGGGAAGGCTTTCAGACTTCAAATAAAGCCACATTTTCGCATACAGGTTTTTTTAAGTATACTCTAGTTGAATATAGTGTCTAGATAACTTATTTTTCCATTTTTGACCTCTTTGGTTGTTGTTGTCAAAACGAGAAAGAAAAATGAGAAAAACGAGAAAAACTAAGTAAACAGAAACCAATGCATAGATTTAGGGGGAGTACTGCTCCAAAGAATATTGAAAATGATTTATTTGATTGGTTGAAATGAAAATATAAACTGCGTTTGCTTGTTTACAAAGTAGTTTTACTCGAAAAACAGAGGAAACTCTGTCCGTTTTTTCTGAAAAACCAAACACTTAGTTTTTTAAACTGTTTTCACATTATTAGTTTTGTCATCATCAAAAACGGGGAGATTGTTGACCCTCACCTGTATTTTAATGATGACAAAACACAACTATTATTATACTAACAGTGCAAACTAAGTATAGTAAGCAATAAAACCATTCAACCAATGATCAAGGTGCAAGAACTCAAACCGAATCAAACTTTCAAGTGAAGACTGAAGAACTAGTATAGGTCTAAGATAGTAAAACCAGTGTAAGTCTCACTTATACATTGTAAAAGCTTGTTCAATGGCTCGAACACAAAAGGTCTTCTAAAACGAACTTTTTAAACAAACGTTTTAAGTTAAAACATAAAAACTGGGTACATATACCAGTCAACTGGTATATGGGACAGTAAGTCCCCAGTTGACTGGGTAAAACATATCAGTAGACTGGTAAAATGGACAGTGAGTCCTCAGTCGACTGGATGGAACATACTAGTCAACTGGTAGGAAGAACCCAGTCGACTGGTACCCCAGAACCTTTGAAAACGAGATTTTTTCAAGAGAACCCAGTCGACTGATAGTTCAAAAATATGACCGTTGGACACCAAATCTGAACGTTTTAAAAACAAATCTTTTTCAAATTAAAGTCCCAACGGCCATATTACTTGATGGCTATATAAACCCATTCTATTGAGCATTCAATAGAGAGTTGCACATATTCAAAAAGAGTTGATCTCACACAATCAAGTTATTATACTCTTGAAACACAAAAAGCTTTGAAATATTCTTATTGAGCCATTCTTTAAGCTTTACTTTGAAGGAGAGATATTATTAAGCTGTATAAGCTTTTATTTGCTGTCTCTCTATCATTTACTTTACAACATCTTTTGTAAAGGGATTACTTCCGAGAGGAAGGGGATAGCTTCCGATAGGAAGGGATTGTAAGGTTTGTACAACACTGGTGAAATTGTATGACTAAGTTACTTAGTGGATTACTTCAAGGAGGTTCCTTGAAGAGAGTGGACGTAGGGTCGGAACGAATCCGATATTGTCGAACCACTATAATCTAAGTTTGCATCCTCTTCTCTTAAACTCTTTATTTACAGCACATTACTTGTTTTAATTGTTTGCTGCTTGTACGTTTTTATAAACTTGTATTAATTTCGCAAAAGTTTTAAAAACCCAATTCACCCCTCCTCTTGGGTTGAAACCTCAGTCTACAGGTTATAAGGGATAAGATCAAGGATTCTATGGAGTGTTTTTGTGAGATTTTGGTCAAAAATAGTAGATTTTCTAGAGAGAGAAAGCTTAGGGTTTTCAAAAATGGCGTAAAAATTGAAAAATCCGAAGAGGCTATTTATAGAATCGCGATACCAGTCGACTGGGTTAGGGCACCAGTCGACAGGATCCTTTATAGATTTGGGAAATTTTAACATACCAGTCGACTAGGTCAGGACACCAGTTGACTGGGTAAACTGGCAGAGATACACCAGTCGACTAGGTCATCCTTACCAGTTGATTGGGTAGTTACCAGAAATTCAAAATTTTGGCTCCAAATTAGGTCTTGTTCTTCTAGTTGATTGGGTATTTGGATTAGTCAACTGGGTAAATAGGCAGTGTGTTACCAGTCGATTAGGATAAACTTACTAGTCGACTGAACCCTTAAAAAAAACTTCTAGTTTTGAGTCTTAGCACAAAATTTGTTTATCTATGCCATCTTGAGTGAGGAAAATATTAAATAAGGTTTAATATTCATTCACTAGATGTCAAGTATGCAAATGATGAATGGTGATGCAATCAAACATACAATTTAGTCTAATAATCCCATCAATAGTCTAATTTTACAAAAACTAGCTTCACTTAAAGGTTTTGTAAGAATGTCAGCTATTTAATCTTCTGAAGAAATGAATTCTAGTCTTATATCACCTTTTTTAGCATGATCTTTTAAGAAATGATGTCTAATTTCTATGTGTTTGGTTCTAAAGTGTTGAATAAGGTTTTTGGTTAAGTTGATAGCACTGGTATTATTGCAATGTATTAGGATAATTTTAAAGTTCATGTCATAGTCTTCTAGTTGTTGTTTCATCCACAACACTTGGGCACAACAACTTCCAGCTGCTACGTATTCTGTCTTGACGGTTGATAGTGCAACCGAGTTTTGTTTCTTGGAAAACCAAGAGGTTAACACTGCACCTAAGAATTGGCATGTTCCACGAGTGCTTTTTCTATCTGACCTACACCCCGCAAAATCAGCATCTAAATATCCTACAAGCTCAAAAGATATATCTCTAGAGTACCATAATCCTAGGGTTTGAGTCCCTTGTAGATATCTAAGGATTCTTTTTACTGCAATTACATGTGATTCCTTAAGATTAGCTTGAAATCTAGCACACATATATACACTGAACATTATATCAGGTCTATTTGCAGTTAAATAAAGTAAAGCTTCTATTATGCTTCCATAAGTTTTAGTGTCTACACACTTACCTCCTTTATCAAGGTCAAGTTTTGTAGATGTGCTCATAGGAGTACCAAGTGACTTTGAGCTTTCCATCCCAAACCTTTTTAGTAGCTCCTTGGTGTATTTTGATTGATTAATGGAGATGTCTCCTTTCAATTGTTTGATTTGAAGTCCAAGGAAGTAGGTGAGCTCTCCCATCATGCTCATTTCAAATTTATCTTGCATGCACTTGGCAAACTCTTAACACATAGATTCATGGAGTAACACCAAATATGATATCATCAACATATATTTGGACTAGTAGAGTGTCATTTTTGTGAGTTTTTGTGAAGAGGGTTGTGTCTATTTTTTCTCTTGTAAAATTATTGTCAATCAAAAATTTACTTAGTCATTCATATCATGCTCTTGGAGCTTGCTTTAACACATATAGAGCTTTAGAAAGCTTGTAGACATAATTTGGAAGACTAGGATTCTCAAATCCAAGAAGTTTCTCAACATATACCTCTTCTTCTATAAAGCCATTTAAATAGACACTTTTTACATCCATTTGAAATAATTTAAACTTATTAAAGCATGCAAAGGCTAATAACATTTAAATAGCTTCTAATCTTGCTACGGGAGCATAGGTCTCATCAAAGTCTATTCTTTCTTCTTGATTATATCCCTTAGCAACTAGTCTAGCCTTATTTCTAGTCACTATACCATTTTCATCCATCTTATTTCTAAATACCCATTTAGTTTCTATTATTGTATGATTCTTTGGTCTAGGAACTAGATTCCCTACATTTTTTCTTTCAAATTGATTTATTTCTTCTTGTATGGCATTTATCCAACCAATATACTTCTCGGCTTCTACAAATGTTTTAGGTTCTATTTGAGACAAATAAGCTACATACTTGCAAATATTTCTAATAGAGGAACGAGTTCTTACCCTTTGTGAAGGATCACCAATCATTTGATCAATTGGGTGATAATTTACATAGCTCCAATCTTTGGGAAAACCATCCTCTTATTGACTTGAGGATGGTTGGTCGAATTTGAGAGCTTCTTTCTCTTGATTTGTTTGAGGTGGGCTCTCCTTTGGATCAACAATGGGAGTAGGTGTTTCTGTTCTTGGAATGAAATCTGCATCATCATTGAAAGAAACTTCTTTACTACTAATTGGGTTAGACTCATCAAGGGCTATATGTACGGATTCTTCTACCACTAGTTTTCTCTTGTTGAAGACTCAATAAGCTTTACTAGAGGTTGAATATCCTAAGAATATCCCCTCATCGGTCATGTACTTTGAGCATCTACTATCAAGGTACCAACGGTTACCTTTCTCTTTGGTATGGAGACATATCTACATCACACAAGGATACACAATTGCACTTTTAAGTACCCAAAATTTCTTGGGTCCTTTAGGTATAGTCCTAGAAAATATGGTTCCTTTAGGGACCCATACTTTCTTAACAATATAAGGTGTTCTATATTTATAAATATGTTGATGATGCACAATTCTAGTTATTGAAATTTCTAGGATTTCTTAGTTGTGCATGTCTATAATTCTTTGGATAAGAATTCCTAGGATACATGTTTCTATTGTGAGGGTTATGAACATGCATGTTATTTTTAGGAAATGTATGATGATGATTTCTAGGATACGTGCTAGCATTATTATGAATATGCATATTATTTCTAGGATAATGGTAATTCTTAGGATATGCATGTGCAGTGTGCAAGTTTTGAGTATATATATTGTTTCTATGATGCACATGATGGTTACTCCTAGGATGTGTATAAGCATTTCTTGAATGAGCATACATATAAGCATGAGTATTTCTAGGATGATTCATTCTAGTTTATGCATTAGAATTGGTATTTTTAGACCTACTAGAAATCATTGAGGGAATGCTTTTGACCTTGCTAGTGGTCTTTGAAGTAGAGGTTTCATTCACACATGATGCTTTCATGAGTAAGCTCTCTTTTGATTTTTGCTTGCCTAATGGAGAATAACCTAACCCGGATTTTCCTCCATTTAATATTTGGCAAGATAGCACTTCATCTAGCTTTTCTTTTCCAAGCATAAGTCTAGATATAGTGCCATTCAATTCTATTATCTTCTTTTTTAAGTTTTCATTTTTCATCTTTAAGAAAATCTTAAGAAGAATCATAAAGCAAGGAAGATAGTTTTTTTTTTTCCTCGTTCCATCTCTTTAGAAAGAGATGACACCTCCTTTTTGAGAATAGTGTTCCTAGAATCGAATTTCTTCAATTCTTCATGCATTTCATTTATGACCTCCATTAATTCTTCACTACTATTAACAACGTTATTATTAGAAGAGGAAGAATTTGATACCTCATTTTCGTCGTCAATTGTCATAAGGCATAGGTTGGCAATCTCCTCGTATCCGATCTTTTTATCCAATGAGTCTTCTTCTTCGTCATCACCATCACGATTAACATCTTCAATTTCCATAAGAGATAAGGATATGATGGAACCATCAATTTTTTAATCCAAGTAGGTTTCATGCTTCTTGAGGGATTCCACAAGCTATTCTAAGCTTTCACTTGTAGAATGCTTTGTCAAAATAATTTTCCATTGATTTGACAAAGACCTAAGAAATATTCTCACAAGTTCAAGGTTAGAATAAATTTTACCCATAAAGGATAAAATTTTAACAAGTATGGTAAAACGAGTTTGCGAATCAAAAGTTGATTCATTTTCGTTCATTTTAAAATGCTCTAAGTCATGAACAAAGTTTTTCAATTTGAAATTCTTTTCTTGCTCATTTCCTCCATGTATGACCTCCAATAAATCCCAAATTTCTTTAGCAGTCTTACATGAGAAATTTGATCAACTTCGTTTTGATCAAGAGAACTATAAAACATGTTCATAACTTTAGCATTTAGCTAAATGAATTTACAATCATTTGCATCAAAATCATTTTTATTTTCAAGAATAAAATACCAAGCATAATAATCATAAGCTTGAATAAAAATCTTCATTTGAGCTTTCCAGTGGGTGAAATTTGTTCCATGGAGAAGAGGAGGACTAGTAGGATCTCTTCCTTCTAAAAATATAGTTGTCATTGGATCAACTCTAGGATATTAAACCTAAAATAAGAGCATCCTTCTATGATACCAATTGTAGACAGAGGTTCCAATTCAAGAGGGGGTGAATTGGGTTTTTAAAAACTTTCGCTAATTACTTACAAGTTTTAAAAATAGTTAAATGTACAAGCGTATAAACAAGAAATGTGCTTTAAGTAAAAGAGTTTAAGGAATAGAAAATGCAAACTCAGCTTATAATGGTTTGGCAATATCAGATTCGTTCCGACCCTACGTCCACTCTCTTCAAGGAACCTCCTCACAAAACACTCTAAGAGTTATTACAACTCTTTCTCCTTTACAATAAATGTGATTTACTGTAAAGTAAATAGTAGAGAGATAGCAATGAATGCTTTTACAAATGAACAATATCTCTCTTTCAAGAAAAATCTTGAAGAATGGCTCAACAATAAATTTTTCAAAACTTTTGAGAATTAATGAGCAAACTTATGAATTGACTGTGTAATCCTCTTCTTTTAAATGCTCATTGAAGTGGGTTTATATAGTCTTGAATTAATATGGCCGTTAGACACTAACTTGGTAGGTTTGGTTCATTAAATGCTCAAGTCTGGCATCTCAAACGGTCATATTTTTTGAATTACCAGTCGATTAGGTCTTAGTACCAGTCGACTGGGTCAAGTGAAAAAGTTCACTTTTAGGCTGTGGGGGAGTACCAGTCGATTGGGTCCTAAGCAGCAGTCGATTGGGAACCCAGTCGACTAGGGACGTTCTGTCCCATATCCCAGTCGACTGGTATAAGGAGCCAGTCGATTGGGTTGCTTTTCAACCCAGTTTTTCATGTTAAAAAATGTTTTTAACTTAGAAAATTTTGAATAAATAGTTTTGTCAAAATGATTTTATAAAAAATAGCCATAAGACAAGCTACTTACTTGAACATAAGAGATTTACAGTTTGTTTCAATACCTTAATGCCTATACTATATCTTCTGTCTTGACTTGGTATCTGATACGAGTTGAGTTCTTGCATCTTGATTCTTTGCTGAATGCTTTTATTGTTTAAACACTTAGATAAAATGGTTAGTACAATTAGAGTAGTGTTTTGTCATTATTAAAATTTAGATAAGGGTCAACACTAAGTATAGGGAGGATCTTAGAAAGCAAAAAGGCTTGCCTAATGAGGAGGATTGGGATTATGCTCGTGGTTTATTGTCTTTTCTTAAAATCTTTTATGATGCTACTTTGAAGATGTCTTATTCTCTTTATGTAATTGGTAATATAATAATATATATATATATATATATATATATATATGCAAGAAATTTATGGGGTGGGGATGGTAATTGCTAAGAGGTGTTTCAGTGATGATATAAATGTACATTTAATGGCTAAAAAGATGAAAACGAAATATGACAAATATTGGGGAAATATTGACGATGTGAACTTGATGTTGTTTATTGCCATGATGCTTGACCCTCGTTGTAAATTAGAATATGTGTATTGGGTTATTGGTGAGTCATCTGATGGTAGATAGGCTGAACTTTTGTGTCAAAAAGTGAAGGAGACTTTTGATTCAATGTTTGGGTTCTATGGTTCCTTTGGTACATCTTCTAACGTGCAATCAACTCTTCAATCTAAAATAACAAGTGTGATAGAAGTTGATAGCATAGACAATGTTGGTGATTTTATGACTTCATTGTATAAGAGGCAAAAAGTGGGACAAGCAGGTGGAGATAACAAATCGAAATTAGATAAATATTTGGCCGATGAATGTGAGACTGAGGATCCTAAGTTTGACATATTGAGTTGGTGGAAATCAACTGATCAAAAATATCGAGTTCTCTCTTCCATAGCACAAGATTCGTTGGCTATGCCCATATCAACTGTTGCATCAGAGTCTGCTTTTAGTGTCGGGGGTCGTGTGCTTAACTCATTTCGTAGTTCTTTAACTCCAAGAATTGTGGAAGCTCTTACTTGTACACAAGATTAGATCCAAACTACACATGGCCCACTTAATGTTGAAGAGATGTTGGAGGATCTTGAAAGAATGGAATCGGGTGAGTTTCAAAACCAAGTATTACTTTATACTCCTTTACGTATTTATTGAGTAGATTATAGTTTTTGTTCCTTTGCATATTTATTGGTTTTATCCAGATTCTAATTTGTTATCTTTTAAACTTTATTGTAGACATGTCAATCTTGACATCGGGACATGTACTCCTCAACATTGATGATTAAGCAATGAGCATGGAAGATTATCATGGAGAGAATGCAACTTTTTCTGAATTATTTGTGCTGTTTTTTTTTTAGTTTAGTTGCATCATTTGGTTATTTTAATGTTGTTAGGATAATCAGTTGGTTGAAAATTTGTTTAGTTTGTATTTTTCCTAAATTGTTAAACTTTGTTGGTTGAAAATTTTTTGAACTTTGTTGTATCAGTTGGTTGAAAATTGCATGAAAGATTATCATGGAAGACAGAGAGAATGCAATTTTTTTGTTGAAAATGAGTTTTTTTTTTTTAATTTCTTTGTTGAAATCTGAATCAGGTGAAAAAAAACGGTTCGGATCGGATATCCGAACTGAACCGGCGGATAACCGAATTTCCTATATCGAATTCGGATCAATTTTTTGTTGATCCAAAAATTCGGATCGGATCGGATATCCGTGCACAGCCCTATTTTTTGATGAATTAGAAACTAAAAACAACCTAAAAACTGATTTAGTCTCAAAATCAAAAGTTTAATTTCGTAACTTTTAATCTCATAATCACTTTTGACATTATTCTTATTCTTAAATTACCCTTGTGTGGTTTGGTATTTACATATTTGTCACTGTATAAACCACTAGTCATTCTTCCTAATCAAATTTTAAATGCATTAATTATTATTAGAGCGTTGAGATTATTATTTAATAAAAAATAGTATTATTATTATCAATTTAATTTAATTATTAATAAATATTAATTTAATTATTTATATTTTATTGTGAATAAAATTAATATATTTATATTGTAAAAATAATTATGTCGATTTGATTTTAAAAAAAAAACTTTCAAATAGTTTTATTAAACACATCAATTGGTTTGACAACACTTTTAATACAATTTTTATCAGGCAGCAAATAATTTTTAACTTCACATCACTTACACCTAAAACCGTTTTAATATCACTTTTAAATTCTTACAGCAAAATAAAAATTAAACTAAATGAGCTCTTAGTAGATTAAAGAGCCGTAACATAATTGTTACTGAGGGCCTGTTGTGAATTGCAATTCCGGTTTCTAAATTTTTTTGGCAGCCTAGTGTTCTAATAACTGGTTGGCAAGAAGGAAAGTAACGATGCCAATCTTTCTTAAAGCTGCTATGTTAATGTTACTGAGAGAGGAATAGAGCAGCAAAAGCCCAAACAATTGGTGTTGCGGTGGTCCAGATCTGATGGGTTCTTAAGCCTGATAATAATATTATACTGACAACGGAAATTATGGTATGGTGATTGGTGAGTGTTGTAATTTTTGGTTTTTGTAATCAAATGAAAATATATTTTATTTTATTTTTTTAATAATTAAAAAATATATTTAAAAAAAATGGAACGATGTTTTGAACTTTTTATATTAAATTGTATAACTCAATTAGATTTTCATATTTAAAATATTTGAAATCAATAAAGAATTTAAAAAGAGAAAAAATATAGGAGAAAAAAAAAGAGAAAATCTTGATCAACATAATTTTTTACTCTTCATTTTATTAAATTTATTTGTAAATTTTATTAATTTTAATAGAATTTACAATATGCTAACTCAATTCTATTGTGAATTCATTTACAAATGACTTACATAATTTATTAGTTTTTCAAACATAACAATGAAATGAATTTTAAAAATTTATAGAATTTATTTGTACATTCCAAACATACTCTTAATCTATAACTTGCCCTGAAAATAAATAGTATGATTATTAAAGAATAATTGAGTTATTAATTATCCCAAAAGCTTAAGTTGATGAAAAAATGTCAAACTAATTCTTTATACTTTAATACGTCCCTTCACATGAAACCGATTGAAACATTAACGGTTTTGCACGTGAAAGAAAGCCCAAATGTGAGAGGGGAAAGAATTAAGTGAAATATCAAATGAAAAGTTGTTAGAGTTGGTGCATATTTCACGAGACCAGATCTGTAGAACTCCGGACGACCACGGGGTCCCGTTCCCCTATGAGCGAGCGGGGTCCCTCTCTCGGGAGAACGGGCGAGGGTTAGAGGGTAGCGCCCCGAAACTTTCAGGCCATGTACATGAGTTGGGTCTTGTTTTTTGTTTGGCAGTTTGAAATCTGGTTCATGAATCGTCGTAGTTTTGCAGCAGGGCGGAAATCCTAGTTAAATCCTAATTATGGCGTCTTAAGTTGCTTATAAATACTCTTTATGTACTGAGCATACATTGTAACGAGAGATTTGTGAGGTTGATAATAAGAAACTTCTGGCAAAACGTAACCCTGTTATGTGGTGAACTTAGGTAAATCTTGTCTTTTTTTCTTTCTGTTTATAATTCGTGTGATTGACAGGTCTCAAATCGTTCAAAAGTGACATATCCAAAACACGAAACACATACCTAAGCTCAGACAATTGTGATACCATAATAAAATAACAATTAAGTTACCAATTATTTCAAAATCTTAAATTTATTGGAAATGACTCAATTATTCTTTTATTCTTTAACATGGCTTCTCATGTGCAAGTAATGATTAAAAGTTTTGCACGTGAAACCCAAATGAAAAGAACCTCAAAGAGAGAAAAACTGGATCAAATATTAAATGAATTTTGGTTCTGATATAGCAGATCAAAATCACATGCATAAGTATACGGTAGGCTTCCTTACAAGATTGCACTGAGAATTACAAAAAAAGCTAGACAGTATAAAACCCACATAACCATAGCATAAATAAATCTTACTAACTAACCAAGAATTACTTAAAAGGCTCGAAAAATAAAACTAGTACATTTGGCATGAAACAGAAGAAATTAAATGGCTTATCAAAGCAGATTATCCAAAAAAACCAAGATTTTCTCCACATGTTCAGATGTATTCAATCCATGCATGATAATGATCATTATCTTCAGCAGGGAAACTATCATTTTGCTTCAACAAGTTAGAGATCGACTGTCAAACAAGTCCTAGTCCTAATCTTGTTATTGTCATTGCTCATCCAGTGATTGATATCAATGTTAAAGAACACCCACAGCCACTGGACCCCTACTCCCTGGGACAACACAAGTGGCGGCAATATAATACAATTATACAAAGCAGAACCAGTCAGCCACTTGGTTGTTGGACCATATGAGTACTCGATCGGTTCTCAGTTTCTTGATTTCTTTTAATGTTACCTCTTGTCAAATTAAGCATTCTACTTGTGTTACTTTTGGTAGAATGGCCTACCTGCTAGTCTGCTCACAATGAGTACTTTTAGATGAGAAACTCCACCAAATTTCAATGTCTATCCTCTTGTAGATAACTCCAAATTGTGCAGGGCATGAATGTGACTGTGATATTGACATAATCAGGGTTTTAAATTGCAGTTGTGGCTGCGCAATATTTATCATTGTAAGTATTTAAATATGGGTTAAGGGTTTTATGATCGTAAAACTTTTTTTTTAATTTCACACAATATGCTATAAAATAAAATAAATAATAATTATGATGAAGTAATTATAGTTTGAAGGGCTATTTTCTACTACATCTATATTCAATTTTGTTTCTTAAATCTTTACTAACTTATGTTACATGAACTCTTCATTTTATCTTGTCGTATCTGTGTCGAACCATCGATACTCAGATAAAGATATGACACTAACACTCCAAATTAAATGAAAAATTACAAAAAAAATAAATAAATCTAATATTCAAATACGTACTCATATCTAACACTCATACTCAAACTATTTCACTCATCTTAGATAGCGATTAACATGTCCTATAATAATATAGACTCAAGCAGTAACTAATTAGAAGCTGCAGCCACAGAATATTTCACTATACACAATCAGAGTAGTAGTGAGGCCAAGATTATAATTTTTGGAGAGCTTAGTAATTCTGAAGGGTGATTGATCATAGATAAAGGCACAAGACAAACCTCAGGTAAGGGGAAAATGCTTAATTTGACTATAAAATTGGAATGTCAAATCAAGCCCACAACAACCAATCTCCAAGTTATACAAGGGATAAACTTGGATGTCAGAAACCAATAGCAACAAAGCAGTTCTGGTGAATACACAGAAAGCAAACTGTGCCTACTGCCCAATAATGGCAAGGGTCAATCTTGAATTTGATCAATTCCTATTATATATAATGGGACCCAATGTTTCGTTTGTTGCTTGCTAATATCTTTCTTGCTTTTCATGTCAGCATGAACAAAATTTCTTTGTAATCCTTCCCCTGAATAGTTGATTTTGAACAACCATGACATGACCACATTTTTGTCTCTTTCAAAGTGATTAAAAAAACTTACTTACAAAACGATCATAAAGTTCTCACGAATTCAGACGGCGGAAAAATAATTAATCTGTGGATGATACAGCCACGCGTTTTGGAACAGAGAAAGATGTTCATGAGATTTAACACTTTCTGGATTCTTAACTTATTCCCAACTTGCCTTAAATTACAAAGACTAGTGATGTAGAGTCCATTTTTGTACCGTCTATCCTTTATGATGCTTTAATAGAAAATATGAAAAGTTTGAATGACAACCAACAATGATAAAATTGAATATTTCAATTTATTCATTCTATGTAATGTTTTTTAATTGGCAAAACTCACATGAAATTGATGTTTGAAATTAAATTTATATAAAATTAAATATTTTTTAATAATTTTATTGATAACAAAATATAATTTCATTTCCACATTATCAAATATACTTAAATTACAAAAGCTGAATGAAATAAAACACTTGAAATTACATATGCCAAAATCGTCAATCAGGATGCCCTGACCACGTATCATTCCATACGTTCTAAGCCATAACGTGGGTGCAGCTGACAAGAATGTAACACTAGCACTTCGCAATCCTATTCAAATGGCCGAACAATTGATTCAAAGCAAGTTTAAGAAACACAAGAAGTCTATATTTACAGAAAATTCTTTCTTGGGATTTCATTCTACAAATTATTTATCGAACAAGTCCATAAGAAGTGAAAGAAAAGAAGATAAAAATCAAAAACAAAAACAAAAATACAACCAATTCTACTCAGCTCTCCACTTAGCTGATGCCAAGAATATTTACAGCAGTTCCAGCTCCTAATGTTTGCCTCCCAACTACAAACACCATCCTGGGAGATAAACCCATAAACTGAACTTGTCCTAACAATCCTCAACTCCAACAAGCCTAAAAGTCTTATTCTTCAGTCATCTATCTGATACCGATATACTAGTATCTCAATCTCAAAACTGGCACGAAGTACCAAGCCTCTGTCTCTGCCTCTGGCCTAAGGTTACAGATTTCCGTCTGGCAAATGCTGGGTGAAGCAGCTCTTGAAACTTCTCCAGAAAGAGCGTCCAGTCCTCCTCATTCATGTCTGCCAGCTTCACAAAACTCATGCTTGCAGGAAGCTGCTCATTCGCACTCCTATGCCCAGATGAAGTTCCAGAAAGGTAGCCATTTTCAGTCTTGGCTCCGGTGAATTTGGGGCATTTCAGGTTCTTGTCACCCAAACTTGTATTCTTCAGTGACATTGAAAGCTTTGAAAGGGATGGGATCCTTTCAGGAGCTTTGAGTGCAACAAATCCGTCATGCTCTACTTCTCCCTCACTTTCCTCTTCCTCTTCAATGCTTTCGTCCAGTTTCCATAGTGAAGAACGCCCATTCCCGAACCCAATTCCAAATTGGAATGGTTCTCTAGTCCAATAATCATCCACTGCCATCTTTGCTGCAAAGCCCAGTTCTGCTTCCTCACAGTCTATATCAAATTGGAATTCCTCATCTCCCAGACCAGACTTCGGAGATAATATCTCTCTCTCTGCTATCAACCTCCTTGCCTCCATACATACAACCTCAATCTCACTTGGCTCCTCTTCTCCAGCACGAAATTCCCTACTCATCATCTCACCAATTTCAGCAAGACAAAGACCAAAAGCAGCAGCTTCCTTGAGAAAAATTGTGCAGAGGACCAAAACCCGGAGACAAGCCTCTCGAATCATGGGGAGCTCCATCCTGAGCATCTCACAATCCCGAAGAGGATCAAGATTTTCTATGTACTCAAGTTCATCATCTGAGAACGGAATTGAAGCCTGAGGCCAATGAATCCACTCGAAGTATGGGTCCTCCAAAGTTTCTGGCAAGCAGAGGCCATGATCAATTGGAATGAGCTCCACTTGACCAAACCTTCCAACACCATCAAGCTTCCTTACTAAAAGATTTCCTCCATGCCTGTCCGTGTTGAAGATTCTTATGTCTAATATTCCTATACGATGCACTGAAGAAACTGGGAAGCTTGAGGTGCCATGATCACTAGCATCAAAATCATGTGGTATGAACTGTTGGAAAGATGCAATCTTACTAACCAGCTTCTTCTTGTGAGGTTTGTTTCCACTCATCCCATCATTGACATTGAAGATTGAGTGAGTAATCTTCACCAAGGCTGTTGCAGGCACATTTGCAAAGTGATCATAGTCAAGAAGGTAAGCTGCGACTTCTCTGAACCCCGTTTCCCCCACCCGTACAGAACGTTTCAAACCTGGTTGCCCAAGGGCCTTACCAACAAAACCCTTTGGGTTGTTAGGCGCAAAAGGTTCTTCGTCAGTTGGCTTCACAATCGCAACACTTTCACCTCCACTGTTCCTGAAATAGTATGCACCTCCAAGCCCACCATGAACAGGAAGAGGGTCGACACCCATCTTCATTGCCTTCACAATATCATTCACCAACAGTTTCATTCTAGCAAAGCTATCTGACTGCCCAAGTATCTCAATAGGACCACTCTGATCTCTTTGCTGGATATCTCTCCCAGTAGGCGAAAGACATGGAGTAGATGAGCTTCTATGCAGATAGTTTCGTGTTAAAAGAAGAGGGGAATCGTTCCGAACAGCACTAAGATCATTCTTCAGCACCTTATCTCCAAAGGTCAGTGAGCTCTCCTCAATGGGGAAATTAAGGGCAATCTGCAACCTTCTTTTCACAGTATGTGCATTGTCGCTACGGTCTAACTCCATCCCCAAGACACAGCCAGTTTCCGTTTGTACGAAAACCCGTCTCCGCCCTGTAGTTTGTTTCCCTCCCATTCTCTTCCCACTGTGGTATTCCCCACTAAGTGGGCTCTTAAAGACTGCCACTGCCATCTGGGTCTGAACAGGACTGTCCAATTTACGAGACATGAAATGGACAGAGAAACCTAAGGCTTATGTGGCCGGAGACAGAGGCGGTGGTGGAAGAGAGCTCTTCCCTTCCAAGAAGACGCCTAAGTCCAAAGCCAACAGTAATTGAACAAGAATGAAATACAATTTGCCAAAGACCATCAATCAAAAAAGTTTGAAACCAAACCCCTCCCGCAAAACAAAAACCACTTCACAGAAATGGACACTGAGAAAGAAGCTTAGTGCTATACTACATCGAGTGAGCCATCTTCAGATACCAGAACAACAGGAAACAAGAATCTGCAAAAGGAAGCAAGACTGAATAAAAACGCTACACAAATTCATAGTCTTATAGCACATGAATAATTATCTCAAAAGAAGATGCCTAATAAGTACTTTTTTTAATGATCCAACGACTTATGAAACCAGGTATATTGATGGCATATACATACGATAAAGGAGAAAGAGCACGCATCACAGAGACTGATTATTTTGGGATCATGTAATGCAAACACTATGATCTTTCCCAACCGGGACAAATAATTGTTACCATTTATCTTCATACAATGATGCAGTCTGTGCAATCCTGACAACCGGGCTTCTATCTTCCAAACCACAAACAGCTAGAGATGTATCATATCTGATTCCACACATTTTTTGGAATCATGATTCAACCAGTACTTTTAAATCATTGGGGTCTAGATAACTATGGCAACCAAGCGTTATGCTCAATAGATACTTAACAAATATAAATTTCAACGACCGTTACTGAATCTGGTCTAAATTTAATTAAATACATTCCCTAAATGTGAAAAAAAAAACGAAGAACAAGCGATTCTACATGGAAACCTCTAAACTAACGACAAACACGAAACAAAAAAAGGTACTTATGCATTCTTCAATATACAGAGAACCTAAACGATACGTGGCTTTTCTTCCTTATGCACATTTCCTAAGCATTAATGCATTATTAGCAACTGCTTCAAGAAACTTCAACATCAACTATTTTTTACAATTAATTACAGAGATTTAAAAACAAAAGCAATGGTATTAGAAACGCAAAAACTTAAATTTTTCAATAAATTAATCAAGGTTTTGTTTCGCAGATGATAATACGGAAAAACATTAACTATAAAAAGTATTGAAACCCTTTCATACGTTAATAGTAAAACCTCAAGAAAACACAAAACTTGGATTCACTGAACCAAAAACTTAGTACTTAGCACATTATTTAAGAACCAAAATTGTTCTCTCCTTTTTCCTTGAGTAACCAAACGTAAGAAAAAGAAATCCATAGAGAAACCTTATTCCTTAAGAAAACCAACTTTTAACCAAAAACAAATTGCAACAAAAAACCCACTGAAGTGCCCAAATCCATAGCCAAAATGCCCAAATTTGGAAAACAAACAAAATCGATCAAGAAACAAGACACTGAAACATCAAATAAACAGCATCGCTAACTCCCCAAAAGAAAACAAATGAAAAACTCACCAGATTTCGAGATCTGAACGAAGCACACAGGAAAATAAAACACCCTGAAAACGACCACGGCACAACCGCTGATTAACTTAAGAGCTTCGGAGATGGAGAATAATCAAAGGGGGGAGCAAAAAGGAGCCGAGTCAAGTAAGAATCGTAAGGTTGAAGGGACAAGGAATCGTCCGAGTTGGCTCAGTGAGTTCCTGGTCCAAGCCCTCTCTCTCTCTCTATTTCTCAGTTTTCCTTCTTGCTCTGTGCTCTCTCTCGTTCTCTCTCCTCGAAACGTTCTTTAACTCTAGCGCGTAGAGCCTCAGGTTAAAAAAACTAACCCTGGTTAAGAAACCAAAAAACAAAATACTCTTCTCTCTTTTTCGTGATTGGAAGAGTCTAGAAGAAGGGAAATGGGCCGCTTGATATGAGGGGTGAAGAGATTTGGGCCGTTGATGAGTTCCTTTTCGGGCATGGTGTAACGAGAGAGAGATGGGGTGGTGACGTGGAGATAAGGGATTGGGGCATGACGTGGCGGGAGTCACCATCTAATTAGGTTGTGTCAACGAATAAGGTCCGTATGATTCACTGATACGATTATAACGAAATAAGATTCAACAGTAATACTTTAATTTTACGTTTAGTTGATTAAATTTTTGGATCAGAAAAATCTAAATAGCAAAATAGCTTAAGCATTAATCATTATTAACAATCTTCAATTTTTTCATTTATTTTTAAAATTTAATTATTATTATTATTATCATCATTAAAAGTTTATTATATTTTTATTTTTGTTACTATAATTATTATAACAATAAGTAATAGTTATTATCCTCTCCCGGTCCCAATTTATATATCAAAATAAATTATTTATTTTATTAAATTATTTTTTATTTAATTTTAAATTAATAAAACAATTAAAATTTTACAGTTATAATTTTATAAAATTCACAAGTATTAAAAAAATTATTTTTTATAATTTTAAATCAGTAATATATTAAAAAAATTGAATTCAAATTTGCTTAAAAAATCATTTGTGACATACAAATTAGAACACAAAATGAGTATTAAATTTTATTATTATTGTAATTATTAATATTATTCAAAAATAAAAATGACAAAAAATGTAATCCCATAATAGATTTTATCTCATGAAAAAAGTGAAACAAAAAATATGATTATGATTAATTTTATTTTATTTTAATCTTACGTAAATATTAAATTCTTCTGATCAAATGAAAGATAACTATTCATATGAGTTAAAATAACCAAATCTTATCCTAGTTCATCCAATCAAACAAATCCTTAAGTTTTACCATTTTGTGCCAGTTAAGAATCTTTGGTTGATTTTATTAATCATCGATTATTATTTGAATTCTCAAAATACTTTCAAAATAAAAAAAAAACAAACAAAAATACCCTATACATGGAAAGTTAATTAACCATAGACCAACTAACAGGAGTATTTTGAAAAAAAATTATTACAAATGGTTGAGGGGGGAAAAAGAAAGAAAATATAACGATTAAACGACGTTAGGTTTAGATGTATCATTAAGAAAATTATTATCATGGGCATATAAAAGAAGAAAAAAAATGTCTTTTTTCTATAGAAAAAAAAGTTGCCTTGCACAAGAAATCTTGTCAAAGATGGTGGACCCTAGCAAAAGACGGACGAACCAATTTTACGGATTGAAATGACGGGAAGGATGTGATTGTATCATAGCTTATATAATCACACGGTTCAAATAGAAAGCGGTCTTGCTCCTAATCCTTCTGTCATACTCGTGCTACAGTTGGACCCACACAAGGTGTGGGCTCCCGTAATTTTTTTTTCAAAACAATTTAAAAAAAATATTGAGGTGTATAAATTATTCATAATTCTCTTTTTTACCCTTTTTCTTTTCTTCCGTTTTTTCCCCTCATCAGAAATCAAAGGCTGCTTAGTCCCTTACACTTGCAAGGTTGCAACCCCCGCCTAATGCTTTCCCTCTCATTACTTACAAAATTTTGATTGTTGGGATCTAAATTTAATAGTTTAAATTAATTAAAAAAATTATTGATTATATTAAAAAAAATTATTAATAATATCAATATAAACATAAAATTTAAAAATTAATATTATTAATTAAATTTTTTTATTATTTTAAATTTAATAATTTAGACCGAACCAATTAAAAAATCAACCTCCTTATCCCTCTGAGTGCCACTTGACAGCCTTGCATTTAAAAAGGTCGTCCACAGTTTGGCATTATATTATGTACAGTGTGTTAGCTATAATTTGCTCTGCCCTAATTGGCATGAACATAGTTGACATAATTGCCATAGTTCTGCAATCAAGATTTGTAGCATTAATAGTAGTATAGCAAAATAAAAAATGTCATTTATAATTCTTATAGCGTATGGTTAAGAGTATTCAACTTTTAAAGTCGATGAATAATATTTATACATAACTTTTTTTATCACCTCTTTTTGATATGAAATTGATGGGATTTTGAAGAAAAAATTGTTTTTTTAATTTATTTATGATTTAATAAAGAGTTAATGATCATTTCCAAATATTATACATTAAATAAACACAAATATTTTCTAAATATCTACCCAATCCCATATTATAATTTTATAATAAAGATAAATTACTACTCCTGGCTATTATTCTGTTTACGATGCAAAAAAAGAATAATTGCAATACGATCTTTGAACAATTAGTTTTTAACATTTAAATCTTTCAATCTATCAATTTGACTGGAAAGATTCTTAATTTTTCGCTTTTTAACAATCAATTCATTGATCTATGACTCCATCAAATTTTTTTTATAATCAAGGTTTTAAAAGTATCACATGAAATGGATCAAATCATGGGTTAAGAAATTGATTGCTAAAAATAAAATAAAATAAAAATTAAAGATAGTGAAATTGGTAAATTGAGGGTTTAAATGTTACAAGCTAATAGCTTAGGGGACGTTGCTGCAATTATCTCAAAGAAAAAGCAAGGAATTTATACCACTAAAGTCCATTTTACCCTTTGGATGTTTCATTTGTCAGAGGTATAATATATTAGTTCATAATCCGATGCAACTTAGATAAAGGAAGATCCTTGTCTCCACGATGCATTCAGCTTTTCTGATTTTCTTACAAGTGGAGTGTTCCAACTTTAAAAACTTTAGTTTGAAGCAAACCTACGTGTGTATGGTCAATATTTTCCTTTTTTTTATTCTTTCTCAAATAAATATTTAAATTATATTTATTTAAAATATATATATATTCAAACGTCGTCCAAACCCGATATCAATTCAGCTCTTTTCTACTGTTTGATTGTTATCGATGTAAGATTTTCGTAACATTAGATAACAAAAATCATTAGCATGTTTAAGCTATGTTTGGTATTTTATTTAAAACTATTTAAAACAATTATTTTTATATAAAATAAATATTTTAAGTGGTTTTAAATCATTACCAATCATTGCCTTGGTTGGTATGACAACAAATATGTAAATAAAGATAAAAGATTAAGACGGAGAAATGGAAAATTCAATTAAAGATATGAAGCCAGAAAGGATTATGACGATGTTATTGTCAATAGGAAATTTTCAGTTGTGCTATCAAATTTATGGTGCCAATCAAGTATAAAGCTCTTAAAAAGGAAGTTAATTTTTTTGTAGTACCTTTCATTAACAAAGTTATTCTGACCTTAATTTATATCAAATTAAGGATCAGAATCCTTTATTTTTAAGTCAAAAAAGTTATTCTACATTAAATGTGAAAAAAAATTAATTAATCAACAGAAAAATGTTTAATTAAACAGTCCAACTTATATATAATGACATAAACTTAGTTTTTTTTATAAATATCTTAGTTTTTTTTATAAATATTTTATACAAAAGAATTAAGCACTAAGTGCTCGCTAGTAAGATTTTTATAAGAAATCCTAGTTATGGCCTTTAAAAACCTAATTAACTGACCTTTACTCCTCATCACTCAGGGACGAAGGTTCTTTTTTATCATGGATATCGTTGGAGCTCCACTCTAGTAAAACTTGATGAGATTTTTACCCTTCCATGAAAAAATACCTCTCTTTCTAACACTTGATTGAGGAAGGGCTACCCAGAATCTTCTTCCTAGTTTTTGGGTAGAAGTTAAACTCCCTATTGTACCCTGTGTGTTTCCTTGGAGTCAATACAAAACCTCATGACACTCCTCATCCTGTTTGGGGAAAGCTGTGTAAGGCATATCCCATAATAGTTCACTATTTCCCTAATATTAGGGTCAAGAGGGAATCTCAACCCCTCTCCCCCCCCCCCCCCCTTCTCAATTGCTCAAGATAATAGTACAAAGAGTATGGTTCCTCATCTCTCAGAAATGCACATACTCTCTCATTAGGCCTACGATGTCTAACCCTCAACTGAGGAAGGACAAAGAACCTAGTGGATATAGACTCAAGGTCAAACTTCGAGATTTGGATGGGTATCTGTAACGACTCATCCCAGGTTGACCACCCTTGAGACTGTATCGTTACATTTTGAAATCTTAGCACGACACATATATGCAACAATATAAAAAGTACATCAACTGAATGTGCATGTATGTGTGTGTGTGTGTGTATCAATACATCAATCCTCAACCCTCAACAGGAGAGTTACATTATTAAAATTTCAACTGAAATAATATATGCAACATATGATGTATGAATATTTACAAATATTTTTTTTTATTTCCATTAGTCTGAGGATGTGAACCATGAGACTTACAGATAATCACTCAATCTGAATCACAGCTCAACAATCTATCTGTTCTGTCTACTACCTGAAATTATTTAACATTGAGGAGTGAGCTTCACAAGCTTAGTGAATTAAATTTACTATAAGTATTCAATTTGTATACTTCCAGTCACATCTTATAATTCAATTGTTCAAATAGTATTTCAATATTCATTCATCTATATCCCATATAATTTGATAATAGCATTCTATTATCACTACGTATATCATAATCCTCATCATTTATCAATCTCTTCTTAAGTTAATCATCAATATATTAATCTTTCTTCTCATATATTTAATTATCTTGAGATTATCAATTCAACCTCATTATTTACCTCGTTATGAGGTTCACAGCATATAATCAATCACTCAGATAATTCTTATCATATAATACTTTCATATTTCTTTCTCATCATAAATATCTTTCTGTGAGACTCATTTATCTATCAATAAATTCACAATCAAGAATGACACTTTAGTGTCTCAAGCAATAATAATCAATATTTAAAACAAATGCAATGCAT
This sequence comes from Bretschneidera sinensis, assembly GCA_023935145.1. Classification (NCBI taxonomy): domain Eukaryota; kingdom Viridiplantae; phylum Streptophyta; class Magnoliopsida; order Brassicales; family Akaniaceae; genus Bretschneidera; species Bretschneidera sinensis. The sequence goes on along the minus strand of CM043701.1, from coordinate 107,894,066 downwards.
GAATTTAAATTATTAGATCATTTCATATTATCATTTGGGAACATCTTCCCACACGTCTACATGTTTTAACTTAGACCGGCTGCCTTCCCGGTTCTTTTATTTTCATTTAGACCGGTTGTCTTCTCGGTTATTTTATTTTCAGCATATATCGGTTGCCACGGTTCTTTTATTTCATTTAGACCGGTTACCTTCCCGATTCTTTTATTTTCAGCATATATTGGCTGCCACAGTTTTTTTATTTTTAGTATATACCAGCTTCCACGATTCTTTTATTTCATTTAGATCAGCTACCTTCTCGGTTCTTTTATTTCATTTAGACAGGCTACCTTCCCAGTTTTTTTATTTTCAGCATATACTGGTTGCCATGGTTCTTTTATTTCATTTAGATCGATTGTCTTTTCGGTTATTTTCACTTCACGCATATGTATATGAACAATAATATGAAATATGCATATGAGCAATAATATAAAAACAAGCATACATTCAAACATTCAATTTAGCTATCCAGTTCTTTCTCAAATTTATTATTTTTAACATATTTATTAAATTATCTTATCATATATCATACAAATTATTAATCATAGCTTGTTGAGAATTTCATTTATCCTTTTATTATATATTTCATCAACTCATTATTTCATTAATTTTATTTCTCATATAATAAATTTTTAACTTATCAATTATTCTTATAATATCAATCAACCAACTTTCATATATCATCCAATCATAGTTCAATAATTAATTCAAATATCATCACTTTATATTTCATATTTATTTCGATTACTAAAAGTAAATCTAATTCACCACATAGCACTTAAAGCTACCCGTAAATCATCTATTTACCTTTCCTACTCCTTTTAGTAATTTCATCATATTGCTGATCATCAACACCTGACATAATATTTATATTAAAAAATTTAATTTATTTTTCAATTCTTTCATACTTCGTACCCTTTAAATTTCTATATCAAATTCTAAGAAATTTTCATGTATGCTAAATTTCAAAAATAAAATTCACATTATTACCTTTTGTTTTTCTTAAAGCTTCCCTCGAATCTCTTTGAAATTTTCCCGTAAAACTTTTCAAAATTTTAATCTTTCAACTTTTCTTTGAGTACCCAGGTATTTAAAAAAAAAAGTAATATGAATTGAATAATGAAAAAAAGCAAACAGGATTTGGTAGGAAATAAAATAAAACATAAACATAAATTATATTTATATTACAATCTCCGTGCCATCTCCATTTTACATCGTTTGGTGCTATCCAACATGCAAGTGTGCTATGTAATTTTGACAACACTTAGAGTCCAGATGTTGTCCACCATTTTTTTACAGCATACAGAACTTCTCTTTTTTTTTTTCTCCCAAATGTTTAGGCCTTTTTTTTAAAAGAATTATTTTATTCAATAATAAATCTTTCATATATATTATTTTAATTACATTTCACATTTATCAAATTACTTCTTTACCTTTACTTTAAGAACACGGGAATTACAGTATCCTCCTAGCTTGAAAACCCCCATTAGTGGAAGCAAGCATAACCTCATGAAAAGAAAGTTGCTCTCCACCTGACACCCTGTCCTTGCTCTCAAGGTTAGCATCCTTTTTCTCTACCTCCACATCCATAGATCTACCAGAGCCAGAAGTAGACATGGTTTGAATAGAAAGGAGAAGAGTAAAGTAAATCTTACCGAAAAGTGAGGAAAAAAAAGAAGGAAATATTCGCAAATGAGAAGAAAACTCTTAAGAGAACTCTAAGGAAACTTGAAGACTCAATACTCTAAAAGTTCGAATGTAAGCAAGTTGAGGAAAAAGAAAGAATGAAAAACAAAGCGTCTCATAAATAGCCCCTGCTAGTGAACCGTTTCCCAAACGCATGGTTAATGCTCTATTTACACTGACATAACCAAAAGGTGTTTCGGGGAGTTGAAACGTTCACTCATCATTAATGTGACAGCTCACAAGGGGAGACTCGGGAAAACCAAAGGCCTCACCACCACACGCGAGTTTAAAGTTTCGATCGTAGAATTCTATTAGGCTCTTATAAGCACAGGCCTAAAATTAAAATCTCAGTTACAAAACCTTGCCTATATGGAATTATAGCTTCCAAAGTCACTCCATTCCACTCAGGTCCATCCAATAAGAGTTAAGCCTTTAGTTAATAATTCCTCATAAAGTAGAACTAAGTGCTTTCGAATCCACACAATTCCAACCCGGATCAACAGAAATTACGAATTCAATCATACAACTCTCAACCAGTAAGAGTTGACTACATTCAGCAATTCAGTCACGAAGTGGAATTATGACTTCCACACTATACAGTTCCACCCAAGATCAACAAGAATTACGAATTCAGTCACGAAGCCCCAAACAAAAAGGAATTAAACCTTGTGTAATACAATTCCTATCGAAGTGGAGTTGTGACTTCAGCTACACATTTCCCACCGAAGTGAAACTATGACTTCCATGCTTCACAGTCCGATTTGAGTAGAAGAGGAATTAAGACTTTAGTCACAAGCACACTAAAGTGGAATTAAGGCTTCAACTGTATAATTTCTCTAGAATAAGAACTACGACTTACATGCCTTATAGTTCTAAGCATATTAAAAATGAATTAAGGCTCACACCATACAATTCCTACCGAAGTGGAGTTGTGATTTCAGCTATATAATTCCCACCGAAGTGAAACTACAACTTCCACACCTCATAGTCTCACTCGAGCATAAAAGGAATTAAGATTTCAGTCACACTCCCACTGAAGTGGAATTAAGGTCTAGACTATAAAATTCCTTCAGAAGAAGAATTATAACTTTTACGCCTCACAATTCCAAGAAGATTCAAAAATGAATTAAGGCTCATGTCATACAATTCCTACTAAAGTGGAGTTGTGACTTCAGCTGCATAATTCCTGTCAAAATGGAGCTATAGCTTCCATGCTTCACAATCTCACTCGAGCAAAACAGGAATTAAAACTTCAATCACACTCCCACTAAAGTAGAATTAAGGCCTCAACTACACAATTCTTCTATAAGAAGACCTACTACTTTCACACTCACAGTTCCAAGCAAATTCAAAAATGAATTAAGGCTTGTTCCATATAATTTATACTGAAGTGGAGTTGTTACTCAGCTACACAATTCCCACCGAAGTGGAACTACGACTTCCATGCTTCATATAATTCCCTAAAAAGAGGAATTAAGGGTTTAGTCACCCTCCCGCTGAATTGGAATTAAGGCCTCAACTATACAACTCTTCCAAAAGAAAAACTATGGCTTCTACGCCTCACAGTCCCACTTAAGTAGAAGGGTTAAGACTTCAGTCACACAATTCCATCCCATATCAACATGAATTATGACTTTAATTTAATAAACTCTAACAAAAAAGAGTTGCAATTTTAGTCATATGATTCTCGTCAGATAAGAGTTATGGATTCAATCACACAATTCCTATCGACGTAGAATTATGAATTTTTAAGTAATATAATTCCACCATGAATAAACAGGAATTCAGACTCTAACTGACGCAATTCCTACCGAAGTTGGGATTAAAGCTTCCACGACCACACAATCCCACATCGAAACAATCGAGAATTATGACTTCAATCCAACAATTCCTAACCGAACAAGGATTGAGACTTTAATTGCAAAATGCTTACCATGCATGAACTAAGGCCTCTGAAGCTACACTGTTATAACTCAGATCTATACGAATTACAACTTAAGTCACATTACTCCTCTTCAGGAGCCGACTACAATCAACAATTCCTCCTGATATAGAACTAAAAGTTTCATAAGGCGTACAGTTCCACCTCGGTTTAGAGAAGAATCAAAGTTTCAGTCATACAATTCATACCAAGGAATAACTAAAGCTCTAGTCATACAGTTCCCACTAGGGTAGAATTAGAGCTTCAAACACACAATTCTTCCCAAATTGAAACTAAGACTTCTAACTAGAGTCGCGACTTCAGTTTTACCGGGATGGCAAGAAAGGCATGAGAAAAGCTTCTACTCCATAAGGAATCTCTCTAAATCTTTCTGAGGAATTGGGGGCATATAATGTGACCAACATTATATGGTCCAATAAGAACTAGACATATGGGGCATCACAATGGCCAATTACCCTGGGCAGCATAGGAACCAAGCCTACTTTGACTATGATGATTGATTTGCCACCTGAAAGCCTGAAGATTTCATCATTGATGGAAGAAATCACAGGCAGAGGTCTTTTCTCACAAGGCTCGAGGCTCGGAAAATCACGTTCCAGTTAGAACCCATTTTGGAATTCTAGACACAAGATCTCCAATGCCTATTTAAAGAAGCTCAAATTCTTAAAACAAAATGATGAGAGATCTAAATGAAGAGTCCCCGAGAAAAAAACCAAACATAAAGATCGAGCAAACACTCCAAAGAACATAGATAATCACCTCGTTCCCCCCACTCTCACTCTCTCACTTCAAATTCTCTCTAAACCCTTCATTTATATCACTTCAATACATCGATTGATTTAATCATCGAATGCCACTCTTCGAGTGGTTTCCCTTATAAGTGTACAAGTGCATAACAAATGTGATTATAAAGTCAAATTGCCTTTAAAGCTCTCATAGGCTATCAAGCACCATTTTCACCCGTTAAAAGATAAAAAAAGACAAGGTTACTGTTATTGTCTTTTTGGTATCAACAACTTTTTTTTTTTGGGACAAGTAACCTTCTTCTTTTAAGGTGAAATAAGTCTAATGCCCTTCAAAATGTCCATATGTAAATTTTTTTATTAGGATTATATTTTACTCCACCGCTTACATGTAAATATTCAATTCTTATAATTTCAACTATATTGTTGAACATTGGGCAATTACATACGGTGGAGGCATTTTTTTTAAAAAGAAAACACTATAGACGTGCATGCATGTCTTATCTAAAGCAAAAAAAAATTAAAATGAATTAAAATAAAAACCCAAATAGTATCCATTTATATATATCTCTAAATCCCATTGTACTGTATATATTCTTATCCCAAAGATCAACTAGATCCAATAGACAACAAAAATCTTCTTTTTCTTTTTGCTTAAGGATTTGGTAATCACCAGTCTTAAAATAGAAGATTGATTGGTACCCTTTTGATTACTTATCTTAAATTAATTAGTCAATTTTATAGGATAGAGCCATAATTAAAGTAGTAGTGGTAGGTAACTGAAAGGCCGTATGATTTCCATGTGTTGGCACATGGGACATTTACAGGGCGGTCAATAGTAGATATTTTTTAGGTCTACAATTGAGTCAGTCACAGTCCAATTGGTGGATTTATTATAATAAATAAATTAATACATTAATTTAATTCTTTGATCCACTTGCGTAACACATAATGATGGAGTCAAGTAAGTGCCATAAGTGTTCACGTGATGGTGACTCAATTGATGTTTTTTATTTTTTTAATCTGACCTGTCGGTATTATCCTGCCACGTCTTTGTTGTCATTAGTATTTTTTTAGTAGTGCCTTCATTGTTTTTACAGACAGCATAAAAGGACCTGATAGACTGCGAGGAAATCAAATTTTGGTGTTACCTACCAAGGACAATGTTTCTTGGCCGATAGGGAGAATGCATCCACAGGATCCGAATCAGCAAATCCCCATTCTTAACAAGTATGATTGATGATGCTGAGGAAAATGATATTGGTACATAGGCCCATGGTTAACAACTTGACACTAGTTCACATTTTTCACCGGTCAAATCAATATAATTTTCTTAATCCGATTAATATGAGTTCAAACAAATCGGGATGAATTTAATATATTAAAAAAAATAAAAAATAAAAAATTTATCTTTAAGATTTTACGATTAAATCAATTTGATATTAAATTTTGAGATTGTGTCAATTTATCTCTGAATTTTATATTTCGGATAAATTAAGCTTTCTATCCCATTTGACCATCAAGATATACTTGAAAAACATGTGAAGCCTTTCAAACAATGATAAATTGACATGAAAAATAAAACTCATGAACAAATTGACTTGAAAAACAAGAGTCTGATATGTTTTTCACGTGTTTCTTGACGGTTCAATTGGATAAAAGATTCAACTGACCTGAAAAATAAAACTGAGGGACAGATTGACACTCACAAAATTTAAGGTCAAATTGATCCAATTTTAAAATCTTGAAAAAAAAATTAGTTTTTTCTCAACAAAATTTAAAGTGATTTTATAAAAAAAAATTAAAGACTTAAAAGGATTTTAAAAGCTTGGAGGTAAGTCTCTCCCCAATACCCTCTTATCCGTCCGTTAGAAGTTTATGTAAACTTTTAACAAAGTTTTAGTATCACCAGCTAAAATATTGATGCAATTGGTTTTGAGATTAAGTTACTGAAAAGGTAGTGCGCTCGTTGAGGGAAGGTTAGCTCGGAGTCTAATTTTGAAAGGAAACTTTGACGCTCAAATCATCGTGCAGATTTAAAAGAAAACCGTATTTAGTTTGAAAGCCTTTAAATCCTCCTTTACAGTGAAAAGACAGAGAGAGAGTTACTAATACAAACGGCTTAGATCGCCAAGGGAGAATGAAAAGAGAGTCGCGTTCTTCCTGTAGGTTTAGCCCATTCCTTATCCTTCTACTCTTAGACCCTTTTTTCCCCATCATTTTACTCTTAGACTAATGAAATAATTGTTTTGGCTGTAGATAAGTCACGTGTATGGAGAGGAAAATTGAATTATTACCTCCAATAGGAATAGAATAGGCCAAGCTTGAGTTGATGTTTAAACTTTACTCGTGAATAAAAAATTTATTCGAGTTGAGTTTTGAACCAAACTCGAATTAAGAAAATTAAACTCGAGTTCAACTCGTAAGGTGAAATTCAAACTCAAATTCGAAATGGGTTTTCGAACCAAATTTTTTAAATAAAATAATGAATATATATTTTTTGAAATGAAATAAATAAAATTGATATTTATACTTTTAAAATAATAAATATACATATGTTTTTTATAATATATAATATATATTTAATTTATTAATTAAATCGAACTGACTCATAGACTTAACGAGCTGAGTTTGATATTGCTCGAACTCGATTCAATAAGTTAACCGAATCAAAATTACAATTCAAATTTAATTTAATCGAGTTTCGAATTAAATTTTTTAAATTAAACCAAACTGCTCGATCAAATTTCATTTTTACCCACCACACAATTTATAATTTTATTAATAAGCAATCAAAATGCACCTTTTAATAATATTTTTTCCTTTCTCATGAAATAAAAAAAAAAAAAAAAAGACAGAGAGGTGGAGGACAGGAAGAGCATGGAGTAGTCATTTCCGTTAGCTAGTGACCAGATGCACTGTACCTAAACAAAACATTAAACGACAACGACAAGACTCAGTCAATAATTCCTGCCACGTCAGTGTGAGCGGTTTCCTCTAAAAGAGCAACAATTTGTTTTTGTACGGAACATAAAATGGATCTCTGCCATTTAATTGGCTCGAAAGCAAAATCAGCCTCTCAACTTTGCTCAGCGAATAATTCCTGTGGGCGGTGCTGCAGCACACGGATTCGTGCACCTCCCGTTTCTTTTTCTGATAAGAAAGAGTACAAGCTTAAGAGTTGGGATTTGAGACCGTAGGTTACTACATTAATATACATCTCACGTGCAGGAACCTTCACTCACAGCAGTGCATATCAGCCGTTGATTTTTTTTTTAGTCTTTTGTTACTTGATCTCGGGACCACCAAAGTAACGGTAATAACGGTTACAAACATTACGTAGCTCATGCATGTGTTCAGTCTCTCTTTTCTTTTGCACAATGCTGTGTTCTGTTTAAAGCATGTTTGTTAAGCTCAAACTTAAATCGAGTTTTAATAATTTTGTTGGAGTTTAAATATTTTAAGTTAAAAAATTAAGTTTGAATTCAATTATATAAACAAATCGAGTTTGAATTTGTTTATTACAAGTTAAACTTGAGTTTATTCATGAACTTATATAAATATTTATACAATTAAATTTATCAATGAGCAGAAACACGTATAAACTTTTAAATTTATTTATTATTAAAATTAAAATAATAAATACAATATAAAAATTATGAATATATTTACGAGCTTAAACAAGTCGAGCAGATCTATATTCGAGATTGACTCATTTATATTAAACTAACCTTAAAATCTAGTTTAAAATATAGATCTTGGATACAAAGAATTCTCTTTTTAAATAGGGTTTTTCTAACGTATACCTTAAGAGAGACACGTTAAGTTATTATGAAAGCCTCGATATATCGGAAAGGTTATTTTAGGTATTTCAAAAAATAAAATTTATTTAATTAATAGGGTTATAAAATTGAGACAATAGGGTTAATTAGGTCTTTATTAATCACTACTGGACACAGGTTAGAAAAAACCCTTTTAAATATATATATTGGAAGAAAGGGATTGAATGTGACGGTTTGGCCCATTGAGCAACGCATGGGTCACATTGAGTCGGTTCCTTGAGTGTCTTTAAAGGCGAACAAAGCCAAGCAGGTACAATAGCCCACTTGGATTAAGACTCGGCCTACAGTTAGGATGAAAACACAGCCTTGAAAAAGTTGGTACTTTGAATCTTTAGGAGGGCCTCTTTGATTTTTTTAGGCCCAGATGTAGATTGCAAAGGATACTCGTAACAAGTACAAGAGGAACAAGGTGATAGAATAAGAGAGTCCGGCTGCTTTAGGTATAGCTAGATTAGGAAAAAATGAAACACTAAGTCTATAAGAGAAATATATATTACGGAAATCGAGATTAAAAATGCAATTGAAAACTAAATAAAAAATATATGGATAGCTGATAATACTATTCCATTTACACTCGTTTTTCGCGGTAGGTATTGTAATTTTTTAGTGGTAAAAAAGTTAACCTTCAAACTTTTTCAATTATAATCAAATTTTACGGATAACTTGATGTCAAAAAATAGAGCGATCACTTCATGGCTACCTTAAGTTTCCATTAACATAGTATAAATCCAATGTTCGGGATTTATTTTCTTTTATAATGTCATAATAATTAATTAATGTTATGGTAAGATTATTAATTTAGTTTTTAAAAATCAAAGTTGTTTTACGAATGTTAGATTTTTTTGTCAGCTTTGTGCTCATTGTAGATATTATTGTATCAATGATTTACTTTCATTAATATTTTTTTTCGAAGCCAGTTACAAGGCTGCATAAGTCGCATAATAATGATTCATATATATCTTTTCTTGGGGATAATTATGACAAATATTTTTTTCATTTTTTTAAAAAAAAAAAACTTTAACGCTCTTGCCGTTACCTTCAAGGCAAAGCATTAAAGAAAATCCATAGACCCCTAAGCTGGTCAAGATTTATCTTTATTCTTTATTACTATATTTTTTAATTTCATATTGAGACCAAAAACGCGTGCAGTAACAGTGATATATAATATACACATGCCTTTAGTTTCAAGTCAAAAAGTGATGAAGATTAATCATAAAGCATTCAATCGTTTGTCAAAACCATTAACTTATGGGATTATTACAAAAACATCCCTATATTTTAGTGGTAATTATGTTTGCTTCTTTCTTGTTTGGTATTATATGGTTGTACAAAAAAGCTGACTCAACCATAAAAAAGTTTGACATGATCAAGACATGTCATCAATTGTGTGAAGAGGCTTGCATATTAGATATTTAAAAAATACTTTATTAAGATCTCCATCTACAATCCGAATAAAGTGTTAATGATAGTAAATCAAAACCACTGAAATTTTAAAATAGGATTTATCATTGTGGTAAGTGTGCTGATGTGAAGATCTCTAAGTCAGAGAGGAACAAGAATAAGCTACATTATTTTGTGAGGGAATTTTTTTTTTTTTTTTTTTTTTTTTCTGGAGTTAGGGTTTGCCTTTTAAAAATTCACACCGTATGGCGTACGTCTCAACATTTTCATCAATTCCATTGTAATATAATTTATTTTGTAAGCATTGATAGAGTAAAAATTTGTAAAGTTAAAGGTCAAAAGAATCTTGTTTGTTTAAGTACTTTACACAGTAAATGATGCCTATGGTCAAATAAACATACTTTAAAATAAGAGGCTTTTGTTTCCTTTTGAACTAGCAAACATATTGAAAACCCACCAGCTTCGCCTTGTTCATCAAGAAAACTCTGCTGTATATGTAAGGGCAACCAAATTTAATCCCACTCAAACCAACAAGCTAGCAAGCAAATCCATATATATAAAGGAAGTTAAGAGAGGGCGCAAGCACACACACAACACACACATATATTTATATCTGAAAAAGCAAGATGAGTGAGAGTAAGAAAAAGAGCAGCTGTTACCCGGCATTCATAAGATCACTGGCTTCATTCTTCTTTCACAAATCTGGTGGAGGTGAAGATGAAAAGACTGGTACTAGACCGCCGCCAGGCCCAGAGGAGACCATGGTGGCTGCAGGAAAGCACTTCTCTTCTGCTCATAAAGTGCGCTTAATTTAGTTTATATTTCGGTTTCGGTTAATTAAAATACTTATTAAGATTTTAAGTTCAATTTGTATTTTTGTTATTTCTTTGAGTTGTCAGTTATTTTTATTGTAATTTGACCAATTATTGTATTTGTAAATAATATTAGTTCAATAAAAAAATTGATTAATTTGCTTACAATTATTTTTCTCCTCGAACTTTTTGCGAGCTAATTACATTTGAACCTAAAAGCTTTTTATTCCGTGTTTGGATCGTTAAAGTTGAAATTTGATTAATTGAGAAGGAACCAATGTTATTACTATTTGATGGTTTCAACTTTCAATTGAGCAGTGATAAGCTAACTATGGTTTAATTTTTAAATAATTATTATTTAATTTTTTCGTAATTATTAGTAAAATTTTTTGGTTATGTAGTAATTCTTACAGAATCGGGTTTATTTTTTAATTTTTAAATATTTATTTTTTAATTTTTTTTATGATTATTAATTAATTTTCTCAATTCCGTAATAATTCTTACAGAATCGAGTCCGTAAAACCACTGCCTCAACGAAAGAGGGATCTCAAATACTATCAAATTTGAGAAAATTGCACTTCACATATGTACAAAATGATCAATTTTTTTTTTCTTTTCCCTTTCAAAGAAGAAAGAAAAACAACAACTTGATCCATCAATTAATAGATCTTAATGTCGTCTACATGATGATCTCTTCTTTTTCTTTCTCTCTGAATCTTTCTCTATCCTTCTCCAAAAGGACAAAGCTTCATCGAACTGCAAAAGAAAACAAGAGTAACAAATAAATAAAACGACAAAAATAATATAACATAATAATTAAATAGATAAATAATAAATAAACTAAATACCCTTCTAAAAAAATACGACATTCACTAATATGAGATTAAAATTTTTTGGAATTGCGACTTTTTCAAAATAGTACTATTTTAGGAGAGATTTTATTTTCAAGATTTTAATTCCACAATATCAAATACAAACGTGTGTTGACTTTCTAAAATCATTGATTTTCTTTTCATTAATGTCTATTTCGATGCCAATTATGAAACCCTAAACCTTAATTAACCTCATCCAACCCACAAGACCAAAAAAAGGAAAAACCTCAACACCAATCTTATTTGCCATAACATTAATATTGACTAATGGAAAAATTCTTGGCCTATGAACAAATGACACAAAGCATTTTTATGAGAAGAAAATTATTCATTATTTTTTATGAAAAATGCTTTGTATCATGCATATATTTTTTTATAGCATGAGTCTAGACAAGAGTTTATCTGACAAATGACATTATATACATGGTGTTTAGAAAAAAATATACATATTCATGATTAATTATGATATTATAATCAAAGCAGAAAATGAAGAAAGTAAAATAAAATCATCGTTGACATTACCGATTTCACTTCTCCCTTTTTATGGCACTTTGGCACCGTAATTTGATACGAGTGTTTGTGATACATGCGGAAGCTTTGTTTTCCACACTCCCCTTCATCTTCTTCATCGTCTTCGGAGATGGAGAGAAAGGGAAGCTCCTTAGGATCCAATTCAAGACTCACTTGTGTATCTATGAGGCCATGAACCTTCTTATCATCTTTCAAAGCTCTATCATTATACTTTGATGCAATAATTCCTAATAACATTTTTGCAATGAATTTCACTAGCTTAATTGATTGGGGACTTGTGGGGTACAAGTATACAATCTTAAAGATAAGGCATGCAGATTTAAAAGTGCAAAGCAATGGTATGATAAAAATTAAGACAAATGAAATGAAAATGAAGCAAAAGAAGAGAAATGGTGGAATTAAGAATAGCCCAAGAAAAAGAGCTGTGGATAGCTTTAATATTTGCAATAAGGGATGTTTCTGCACAAGAAGAGGCATCGAAGGAACTGGCTCTAGGGTTTTACGCTCTTTTGAGGGTTTGAATTTAAGAGGTAATCAAATTTGAGATATTCTCTATAAAACACGAGAAGTGTAGTTATAGAGAGTGCTGCGCCCAAACCACATTCTCCAAAAGTAATTGTTTTAACCGCGTAAGTTTCAACTTATAACTTGTTATACATTTTATTTACCCGTGAATTTTTGCACTTGTCATGCGCGATGAACGGTGGTCAAAATAATCGTATCTGTCAATTATTTATGCCTATACTATTGATAAAAATTGATAACTATTTTTTGCTCTAAGACTACTTAATAACTAATTTAACTCCCAGCATATCGGTTTTCTAATTCGAGCTTAATTAATTTAATTACGTAATTTCAGATATAACACTCTGAAACTGAATTGCATAAAAATAAAATGTGAGAAAATATTTTTAATATGAAAAATGCTTTTTCCAGGCCTCTGTTGCATGAAAGCAAATATTAAGAACCTAAAATCTTCACATTACTGCCAGTGTGAATTCATGAAAAACTGGCTAAAAAAATTCATGAAAAAGAGTTGGACAAAATATATATATTTTTAATTTATAAAGTAATGTGTTTTTTTTCAGATTGGGTAATGTATTTTCATTCTGGTTTGATTAAAAAACAGCAGTGAGCATGTGAAGAACGTGACAAATTGTTGGTCAGATCATCCTTCCATAATCATCCGCTTATGGTCACATCCTCACAGGCTTACCGCTTATGGGTTGATTCCACACGTGGATCCCACGATGCGTTTCAATCTCAATTTGTTTCGGTTAAAATATTATAATATTTTTTATTTTTTATATTTTTAAAATTTTAAAAAAATAATTTAATTTTTTTTTATTTTTTTTAAATTTATGTTGAAATGATAATTATTTTATTATATATATATATATATATATATATATATATGAAAAATATACAATTTGATAGTAAGATAAAGTTTCGATTTTAATTTTTAAAAAAAATTATAATTGATTTTAAAATAAAAATTTAGATAAAATTAATTTGTATATTTGAATGATGATTATTTCTTATGATTTATAATTATAATTATATATATTTAAAATATATTTTATTTGATAAATACATTTAAAAATACCATCAAAACCGAAACAAAATTCTAAAACAGAACAAAACCTTCATTTAAATAAATAAATTGAAACAGTGTTCGACAGAAAATTCACAACATTGATGTCCATGCTATTTTTCATTTTTAAAATCATTTTTGTTTTTTTCTTTACTTTTTTATTATATAAATTATAAAAAAAATGTAATTTTATGTGTCATAAACGGTAGAACATTGTAAATTTTTTAATCATATAACATTAAAAAATATTATAATAATTTAATGGTAATAAAATTATAGATTTTTCCTTATACAATAATACTATTACCTCCTCCCATTTAATAACACCGTTGCTGGAGCTGAAATATTAATCTGGACCCACATAAATATCATCCAGAAAAAACACGGTGTCAAATTTAAGTCGGCTCACGAGAAGCCCATGAACTCACCCATATGCCATTCTTGCTCCACTAAGTCACGTTTCATTCATTAGCCATTTGACAGAAGCAGAAGAACTGAAATAGTTTAACCGCACCTGTGTTGCTCGCCGGGAAGAATAAAAACAACAAAAGAGCAAAAAAACAAAGCACCCACCTAAAGGTAATCTCTTTTCCCATCATCATCTTATTAGTCTTCAGGTCCTCTTTTATTCCTTTGTGCATATTGTTTTATCTATAAATCTAGCTAATTTTCTATCTGTTAATCTTAATTTCGGGCTATTTTTGCTAATTGTCGGGGATAATTTAGAGAGAGAATGAGAGCAGGGAAGGGAAATCAAGAGGAGGAAGAGTACGAGGACGAGGAATTCAGTTCCAAGAGAGAAGGCCCCTCGTCAATTATTCCTGCAACAACTGTTAACAACAGTAATAAAGGTATTATTAGATCCAACTCTAAAAGATCCCTCCTTTTGTTCTTACTATGTTATGATTTCTAGTCGGTTTTGTTTGTTTATGAGTTTTGTGAAATGGGTTTTGCCTTTTTTTTTTTTTGGGGGGGGGGGGAGTTCTTGAGCTTGTTTTGAATATAGAATATTGGTTTTTGGTTTTCTTAATGCTGGATTTCTGTGTGGAAGCAGATGGGAAAAACAATGATAAGGCTAGCGCGATACGATCCAAACATTCTGTTACCGAGCAGAGAAGAAGGAGCAAAATCAATGAGAGGTGTGCTAATTTTTTTAGATTACCGTTTCTTTCTGTGACACTTTATTTCATATTGTTTGTGTGTGGTGTTGTTCTTTACTGAAGTATTATTTCGTGTGATTATAGCACTAAGCAATGTTGTTAAAGCTATATATTAAAGAAATTTTGAAGAACCCAGCCTTGTATTTGTAATTTTTAGCTGTGTTTCCATTATGTGATATTGGAGCTGCTAAAATGCGAAGGGGCTATCTTTACACTATTGGATGGACCGTGAGTGCATAGAATTCAGTAGCTTTTTTTTTCGTAACAATTGTAAATTGTTATGAGCATAAAGTATAAGTGAATATTCAATTCTTATGATCTGATTAATTGAGAAACCAATCATGATAAGTTATTCAATTGCTCTGGGAGTTTGAGGTAAAGTTGTTGCAAAAGAAGAATCAAGTTTTGATTTATGAAGGTGTAACAAGACATGACATGATGTCAGAATATGATAGCGTGTTAAGTTTTCCCAAAAAAAATTATTATCTGGTTCTGATGGTTCATTTGGGTACTTTATGGTATATGTGATATTTATATGGATGTTAATTCTGGGGAACAATCAACAAGTTGAAAGTACTGAGGTCTCATCAAATAACTTGTAATTGTTGATGAGAAGTTCATTTGAATATGGTTGTCTCATTTTCATCTTTTTCTGAACATTGTTGTTGTTATGTTAATAAACATTAGCGTTTGCTGAAGTATTCCCACTTTATGAACTTTATGACTTGTAGTATTAGTAGAGCTTGATGAATTATGACCTATTTCATCCAGATTTCAGATATTGAGAGATCTCATACCCCATAGCGATCAGAAGAGAGATACAGCATCATTCCTGTTAGAGGTATATCATAGATCTGGGACTGGAATACAGGGTACATTTGAATCTAGTTGAGAACTCTCCAATCAAATTTATTGACCGAGTGTCAATATTCCTATGCAGGTGATTGAGTATGTCCAGTACTTACAGGAAAAAGTACAAAAGTATGAGGGTTCATACCAGGGGTGGAGTTCAGAGCCCACAAAGTTGATGCCGTGGGTAAAGTTCCAAACTTCAGATTCTTGGTCATGTACTGCCTGTGAATGTTCCTTTTTTTTAGTGTGTATGCGTATTTGCATGTGTTGAATGCACATGTCTGATACAGTTTGTGCCTCTGGAAATAAAAATGATTATCGCAATCTTTTACATTGATCCTTATCACACATTTTTGTTCTTGATTTTGTAAATGTTTAGTAACAGGAGTAAGTTATTTTCATATTCTTTAGAAATGCTTTGAATGGAAAAGGGCGTGATTTTATGGAGAAATATATTGATACAAAAATTATCAATGGTCAAGGTGTAAACCTTTATAATTCATTGAGAAAGCTAATATGAACATCTATAAGCATGTATATTCATTATTGTTTTTGATTTTTTAAGAGCCTCCAGATTTTAACTCGTGTATGGGTGCATCAGCATATTGTAGTAATGATATATTCAAACAGTATGCTGTAATTTAGAGTTAAACCAATATTATAGTTTTAACAAAATATTAAAAAAATGAAAAGGAAATAAAGAAAAGTAGCATTATAGTTAAAAGTTTGAGTTAAAGTTCTATTAGTTCCTTTACTTTGAACTATATGTGCAAACTTAATCTCATATTATGTTTGGTTTGTGCTTTTCAATATAGATCAATGATGAAGTTCATTTTCTCTAGGCTTGTCTATTACTGATTTACTTAGTGATCATCCTAGAGATATTAATTTTCTTTGTAATGGGTTTGTTTTCAATTTTCTTGCATTTGGATGGTTCATTGGGCTATGCTTCTGTATCTTCTTAAAAGTAACTGTATATTTTTGGGGGATGGAGAGTGGCTCATGATGTTAATTATTTGTAACACAAGTTTCCTGGTGCTGAAGAGCACTTGAGGAATGCTTGTTTGCCTCGTAGTAATTTCTCAGTTTAACTTAATATTCTCCTGGTTGAAACAGAGAAATAGTCACTGGCGTGTTCACAGTTTTGCTAACCACCCACAAGCTATAAATGGTTCTGGTCCAGGGTCGACATTTCCTGGGAAGATTGAAGAAAACAGCATAACTATTTCTCCCACCATGCTTACAAGCACACAGAATCCAGTTGAATCTGACCCTAGCAGGGATGTTGCCTACAAAGGGATGGATCGGCAACCTGAGTTAGCAAGCAAGGGAATACCTCTGCCCATTCCTTTGCAGGCTAAGATGCCTGCTTCTGCCCAGGGTGATTGTTTGCCTGCACATCCTCTTCAGAGACTCGTCTCTGATGCACAATTAACTGAGTGTCCTGTCACCAGTGATTCAGTGAGTGAACAGGAGGATCTGACAATCGAAGGGGGGAGAATTAGCATCTCTAGTGCTTACTCGCAAGGGTGGGTACATTTGTAATCCTTTTATTTATTTATTTATTTATTTTTGGTGGGGGGTTGCATATTAGAAGAACCGTTAGGGTTTTCATTCTTGGAAGTATATGGCCCACGAATTACATGGCTGAATACTATTATTTGCATAGATTCCTGATTCCATTAAAGTTAGTTCTTTTCCCTTTGTTTCATATCTTCTTTAACAGTGAAATACTGAAAAATAGTGTTTCTACCCGGAGTTAATGTTCTCTTACCATCAAATTTGTCTTGTTTAGGTGTTAAGATCTTATGTTATACTTTCTTGCCTCTAGAAAATTCTATTAACAGTTTCTAACAGGCATATGCTTGCAACACTAGGGTTTGGGTGCCAAGTTATAGACTGACTACAAGGCATGCAATTTGGTTCTGGCAGGTTATTAAGCACTTTGACAGAAGCACTGCAGAGCGCGGGTGTAGATCTGTCACAGGCAAACATCTCAGTACAAATTGATCTTGGAAAGCGGGCAAGTAGGGGGCCAATCTCTGGAGCAGCTAATGCTAAGGTATAATGTTGGCAACTACAACACAAAGATTTTATGCTTGCGGTGGGACACTTATGCCAGTGTCATGGTTCATCTCATCTTTCTTTTTGCTCTCTTGTTGAGAGTACATTTCATCTCCCCCTCCCCTTTTTTTCCAATAAAAGTTCTTCAACAGATATTTCGACAGTTAATGCTGTGAATTTAGTGAACAAACAACAGGTCTCGTTTATCATATCCTCCTTGCTTTCCAGGATCCTCAGAATCTGTCCTCTGGCAATCAAGTAATGACACATCTTAGGGATGTGAGCGGTGGAGAGGATTCTGATCAAGCTCAAAAGCGGCTGAAGACATAAGACTAGTATGGCATTTCATGAGTCATCATTTTAATCCAGTTTTTTCTTCTGTTCTTTCTTCCTAGCCGTTTCCTTTAGTTTTCGTTCTCGGTTATTGTACATGCTGTGCCTATGGCTTTCTTGGGGTTCCTACTATATCTATGTCTCATGGAATTCATATTAAAATCTGGTCCTCTAAATTATATGTTTCTCTGGAGTTACTCTTAAGATTTCTGTGCAGGGGATGCCTTCACCTGTATTGTGGTTGTAGCATACATATTGATTTCAAATGCTATATGTATGGAGCTTTTTGGGTCAATTTCCTATGAAGAGATTTGTTAATTATGTCTCTTGCATTTTTGTTGTGCATTTTTTTTTATAAATAAAGAGAAATATATGCGCTTAGTGTGGCTGTTGTGCAAGTTTTTTTTTTTTATAGCATAGTACTTTGTTAGCTATAATTGCCTCTTCAAAGTGCATCAACACCAAATTTTTTTTCTCTGCTGAAGGCTCTGGAAAGGCAAATTAGATGTACTTTGGTCGATTTATTTCTTATGTTGAAGACTCCAAATGCATGCTAATTTAATAGTGCATTAATTGGTGCCGTGAGCCTTCAAAGAGATGTTCTCGATAAAGAGATAGAAAAACTATCTGCTTTGTTGTTTTCTGTTCAAAATATGTTTGGATGACTGTAATCGTAAAACAATTTTCAAAGGATAAAAAAAGAATTTGTGAAAGAATTAAAGGGCTTTTGAAAACATTTCCCAAGAACAGTAAAACAAATACTCCTAACTATTTTGACTTTGTAAACAGTTTGTTTTTAGAACATAAAATCATTGTCTTGAAAATAGCTTACCGAACATGACCTTAGTTTCAGGTTTTCTGTTGTTAGCTTGGTGTGTTTTGTGTTTGCATCCTTGATGCCTATGGAATTAAAAAAACCATAAAGAGTGCTTAGGCCTCATATTGAGTAAATGGTTAATTGTTGCATGAAAGCGAAAATCAATGGACATATCTGTTGGCATCATTTGAAAAGAATGTGAAAACCATCTCGTGCTATGCATGTTAAAAGAGTTTGTTCCCAAGGATTGATACTTTGGTTCGATTGTGAAAGCTTTTATTTTTTTTTGATCGATGGATTGTGAAAGCTTACACTGCTTGTTTGTTCGATTGTGAAGTCCTTTTCTCTTACCCAAAACAATATGGTTGTTTGTTGCCAAACAATGCTTGTTTGGCATAATACTATCTGCTGGGTCCTTAGAAGAAGTGCCCTGATATTAAAAATCTCAACAACCGAAGTGTGCATCCATCTAATTCAATGCATCAGTGCATCTTAGGGAGAAGGATCAATTATTCATTCATGCAGAAAGTATACATATTGAATATACACAACAAAGGATCAGGTACCCGTTGGTGATTCAGCAAATGATGGCAAACATTCTTGTGGATTAGACTAGAAATAATCCTCATATCTGGGTTCGTCTGGCTTCTCCTTTCTTGTTGGTTGCCCCATTTTATCTGAATGAGCTGCCTTCATCTTTTGGGAGAAATCCTCCCAACTCAGTGTTTTGTTCCTGTAAAGGTCGATCAAATTGACTATAAACATCCTGTCCAGAAGTATTGTCTTCCTGAATCCTAAGTGTCTGTAAAAAAGAGTTGAATGCTGTAAAAACTGAATTGAAGCTTTGAGAACAGGAGGTTGATTAGTAGTAGTAAATATCGCTGATGTCCTTCAACAGCCCTTTCCATGTTTCCTCCAAAAGTAGGAACAAGATTTAATTCAATCTGCTAACCATATTTGGATAAGCTGTTTCCAGGACTGCCATTCTTTCTGTGTTTGCGTGTATATTTCCTGCAGCGACATATATTGTCATGTTCCTATCAAATTAATAATGCTTGCAATGCAAAAGCAGTTTCCTCAGGAGTCAGAAGGACAGGAACCAAATTGTCTTCTCCTTTTAGCATCTATCGGTCAATGTTTCCACGCCGGATAAGAATATCTGAAACATGTATTACAGAATTTGTCTTGCAGGTTAGGTAATTAGGGCGATTGATGAAATAACAAAATCTATTAAAAATATCAACTGGCTCTGGAAAGAATTCCAGGAGGTCCTTCTGAGAATTTTGAAATCCGTTGCTTTGATAGAAAATGGGATACATAACAAGAATATTCATTAGCAAAAAACCTTCTCCTTTTGAATAGCTGAAACAAGAACTTTATGTGAGATTCGAAACCTCAAAGGGAGAACTGGGAATTTTTCTGATAAGAGATCAAAGTGGTTTTTGTTGGAGACGGAAAATTTGAACTTTGGGGTTTTATTAATTTGCAAATTCTTCCTCAACTAAGTTACCGACATCAAATTCTTATCGTTTTTCTTTTTGGAACGAATGGATTGCTCACCTCATTTTTGTCAACTCTATACTCTCTTCTTTGGAGAAACCTTCAGTACAATCACTGAAAGCTATCAAGTCTTTTTCGTATCTGAGATGAAGAGCCAAGAAAGGACCTCTTTGGCTTAGAACCCTAACTATCGTCTGACCCATCTCTTCAATTTGTTGTGTATACCTCATTGCTTTGTAATATACTCGACAGCGCAACTTTTGAACCGCATCAGATAAACCATTATTAGCAAGCCTAGAATCAGCTAGAGTGAAACGCAGGATTCTATGCCTTTTTATGCGAGGAAGAACCTGTTAAAAAACATATTTTAGCTCTAATTTAATCATAAGATTTGGAACTGTAATCTAACGAATAATCATTCGATCATCACACGTCTGATAAAAAATGGAGAACGAACCAACCTTATCATAGTAGTATCTCATGCTAGCAAAACTGACGGGATACGAACAATAGACAGATTCTGACTATACTATTTTTTTTTTCTGCTCTGGAGGCAGCTCTTTCAGAATTTGAACCTCATCCCTCAAAGATGTAATGAAATAATCAACATTGAATGTATCTTCTAATGTACTGTCATATCAGAAAAGAAATCTGTCAAAACAGTTCATGAAAATCAGAAATGTAATGCATGATTACGGGCGATCAGGGGTCATGGTAGAGAAATCCAATTTTAATGTAAAATCTGAAAGGGTGACGATATTGCCCGAGTGAAAGCTTTATAAATGACAGAATTACTTTCAGACTCATCTCTCTTCTCCTTCATAATTAGAGGTGATTTTGTCATTTTATATCTTTTCGCTCTGGAATATTTAACAATATTCTGCTCTGGCAATATGATCACTCATCCCGTGAGCTAGTAAGATAGAATATTAAATTTTTGACCCACCTAGATCTTGCCAGTACCCTCCATAATCCAATTCAGGAACTATTAGTGTCACATTCAAATATGTTGCAATGAAAAGCATGTCAGCAATCTGTGGAATTAATCAAAGCAGAGGTTAATTAGCAGATACATATGGCAACAAATAGAAAGCACCCTATATAGCAGCAAGCTTTTACCCAGATAAAAGTCTAGCAAAATACTACATATTACTTACAGCAGTGCGCATCTGATTTAATCCTCCATTGCATGAAACCATTAGATATCCATTGTTTTCGTAAATCCCTGGAAACCATGATAGAATTTTTTTTACTGGTGAGACACCGTTGTGCTTGCAGGGTTAAAATTTGGGAAAACAAAATCAACCAAAACAAAAACAAATGTCAATATGTTGTATGAATTTAATAAATTTAAGCTTCTTTCTATATTGTTATTGGATAACAGGCATACATATAAGAGTTTGAGGATTAGTACTCACTTTCAGGTGGCATAAAATCAAGATAATGAAACAGATCACTCTGCACCACTACGAGTTTGTCTTTCTCCATTGTAAACTGCACTACAGAAATCGAAAGCAGAAGCAACATGGTTAAGGCTTCAATTACAGCAAACCTAATAAGATCTAAAGGAGACCGAGGAGCAGAAGCAGCAGCCATCTTGCCTGGGTTCTCCTTCAATTCTTTACCTAGAAATTTAGACTCCTCAGAACCAACCTTGATGTTTGGATCCATCCCCTACTTACATTTGTCTACTGAAGTATATTGTATTTTCTAACAAAATACTATTGCAGCTTGGATCTATACACACAAATTATAATACAATAATATTTGTGAAAGGAGATATCTTGCTATATATAATGATCAAGGAAAAAACTTAATAGTATCAAAGATGCATTTAAAATGGAGAAATCTTGAAGTTAATTTGTGGAAAGGGTGCCAAAGATGGTTTTCGGATCAAATTCGAGGGAATGAAATTTGAAATCTGGTTTTTGGGAGTCAGTCACCTTTGGCATATGCAGTGTAATTGAGAATCAAATCTGTCTTTTAAAAAGGGTCCTCACAGTTGGAGAAACCTAATGTCACAGATGAAAGGGTACATTTCAAATGAATTCACACATTATTTACATGCTGAAATAAATTAAACCCGACTGAATGATGCTACAAGAATTTCCATAGATTTATTGTTTAAAAATTACAATATTTATCAAGAGAATGGTTGGCCCCAGTGTTAATAGCTTGACACCAATAGGTTCATGCTGGGACCATGGCATGTAACAGGCCATGATTTAATACCAAAAAACATGAAAGTAATTACTTCGATTCAAACAATTGGTTTTTGTTCATTCAAAGAATTGAGACTGTTGTCACATGTTGAAACAGAGTTGTGACTCTTTATACATGTGATGCTCTCTCTCTCTCTCTCTAAATTGTGGTACTCAGATAGTAGTTTTCAGATATATATGAATTGCTTTCATATTCGTTATGTATAAATGAATGTGATTTTTGAAATCTGAAATTTTGAACAGCATTAGATGGCCCGGATACTTGAGTCTAAATGATAGTACTCAGAGAGTAATTTTCAGATTTATATGGAATGGTGTCAGATTCCTCATGTCATGAATTTTCAAAGTAAACTGATTTACATGGAGTAAATTTGAAAAGTCAATATTTGGGCGAAGCTTAAATTGCGTTCTTGCTTGTGTGGCAGTATGCGAGATCCACTAATGGCTCCACTATCACACACATCATCCATGAACATTAACGATAGCGATTTCTTATTTTCCCTGTAATTTTGTGTGTATATTCATTTAATAGTTCAATTGTATTCCTAAGCTATAATTAGTTTCGGTTTAAGAATTTGAGTTCGAGTTAGGGGAAGGTGTGGCTGTCACTCAATGCTCTTGGGGGACGTAGTAAGCATATATAACATGTCTGAGTTACATGTTAATAAACTTCTATTGATTACAATTTCATCTCTTATAATTACATCACTAGGAAACATTTCGGTTTCTTTTGTGGAACTATGCTATTTGGGCGAGTGAGATAAGTAATCTTACTCAATCTAATTTTGGATATAAATCGATTATGCTCATCGATAGACGATAAATGTTGATTATTGATTGTGGAAGACTTTGTTGATTATATGATTGAAAATAGTTATAGATTGTTTATATGTGATTGAGGATATCAATGACCACTTCTCGAAATTATAATTGTTTTGTTTTGAGACAATATTACTGAATTTTATGTTTCCTTGAGTGGTAGATGTATCGTTTTTCGATGTTTCATTGAGTTTGAATTTTACCTCATTAAGGAGGGGGGAGCTTATCGTCTTTCGATGTTTCCTTGAGTTTGAATTTTACCCCATCAAGGAGGGGTGGACTTATTGCCTTTCGATGTTTCCTTGAGTTTGCTTTTGATCCCATCCAAAAAGTGTTGAGCTTATTGCCTTTTGATGTTTCCTTGGGTTTGACTTTAACTTTGCCAAGGAGGGATGGACTTATTATCTTTTGATGTTTCCTTGGGTCTAGATTGAGAGTAAGATTTTGACGAAATTAATTCAGATTTTCCAATGATTTCCTTAATGAAATGCTAATTTGGTTAAACATTTGAATTTGAAAGGACCTTCATATATGACTTGTATTGGTAAATGGGCCGACGTATCTTTATTATAATATAATAATTGTAAATACACTCTTTTGTCTATGTGATTTACTTTTACTAAGTTAAATGAGGTTGTTTACTGAATTATTTACCTCACTTATTTATTTGTTATACAAATTCAAAAGAAGAAAGCTAGGTTCGTTGCGGGGCTTTAGGAAGGGCAAGAGAATTATCTCCATAATTCGTTTTACTTGTTTTTAGAATAAAATGAGGATGGAAAAACCTTATAGACTTGTAGAGCTGAAGGAGCTGTTACTTTGTTAAACTTGATTCTATGTTATATGGATATTCACCTTATTAAAGGAGCTTACTTAATTAAATTAAGTATTTTATTTGTGTTGGTGCTTTAATCGATTAATTAGATTTATCATAGGCTTTGCTTGTCTTAAGGTCATCGTAAGGCAAGTAGTCGTTGTCATGCCTCAGGGTATATTTTTGGTTTGGGGGTGACAGTTATGTAAAGAAAAATGCAAAAAAATAATATAAAATAAAATAATAAACACCTAGATTTGCGTGATTCAAAGATAAGCTTTTACATCTACGGACGGTTGTGAGAGAGATTCACCATAATAAAAAATGGAACAGTACAAAGAAATTTCAAGAGAGAATTCTTGAACCTGGATCCCAATTAGACCTAAAATCGGCTTCACTATCTCTAAAGTTAATTAAGGAAACATAACTGTAAGGGTTTGTATGAGGCTAAAAGGTTGGTTGTATTCCATTGAAAACTAAGTAGTTATACAAGAGGTAATTGCAAGAGAAACTTGCATCTAAATAATAAGAGACCTAAGCTAATTATGATACAATATACAGTCAAACCAAATATGTTGCATATCATATTGTGATATTAGTAAAAAAAGAAAGGAACATGCTTTCATATTATTTCTCTTCAACTTGATCGGTATAAATAGCCGCTGAATACAGTTTTAGATCCTACAGTTTAGGACTGTAATTGACTAATATAAGGAAACTATAACTACTGAGATACAATCAAATATTTACAGGGATTTTAGTGATTCTAGTCAATCTGTACAGCTAGCAGCAGAGATAAATCAGGAGCAGTAGAGATAAATTCGGAGCTTGAATGACGGAGACCAACTTGGAGATAATTACTCCCAATTGTCAACACTCCCCCTCAAGTTGGTGCGTAAATGTTGCTCATGCCTAGTTTGTTGAGACAGTCGTTAAACGCTTGGTTTGACACTGCTTTGGTTAGCACATCAGCAAGTTGGTCTTGAGATCGAACATGAGGAACTTCAATCAAATTTGCTTCCAGTTTCTCCTTTACAAAATGCCTATCAACCTTAATATGCTTAGTTCGATCATGTTGAACTGGATTATGGGCAATATCACATGCTGCCTTGTTATCACAGTATAACTTCATAGGGCTGACTTGCTTAATATGTAAATCTTGCATCAGATTTCTGATCCACAACAATTCACATATTGCCTTAGCCATTCCTCTGTATTCGACCTCAACACTGGATCTAGCAACCACCTCTTGTTTTTTACTTCGTCAAGTAACCAGATTTCCTCCTACAAACGTGAAATAGCCGGATGTAGAACGTCTATCCTCAATTGACCCAGCCCAATCAGAATCTGTATAGCCTTTAATATCCAAACTATCTCATTTCGTGAATAAAATTCGTTTCCTGGAGATGACTTCAAGAAGCATAAGATACGGATGACAGCATTCATATGTTCTTCGCTTGGGGAGTGCATGAATTAACTGACAACACTTAGCACATAAGCTAAATCAGGCCGAGTATTTGCAAGATACATTAATCTTCCAACCAGTCTCTGATAGCATTCCTTGTTAGCAGGAACTTGATTTGGGTGCACACCTAGTTTCAGATTTTCTTCCATAGGAGTGCTAGCTGGACTACATGTTGTCATACTAGTTTCCTTCAATAAATCTAAGACATATTTCCTTTGTGACAGAAAAATACATGTCTTTGATCTTGACACTTCAATTCCAAGAAAATACTTCAATTCACCAAGGTCTTTCATTTCAAACTCATGGGCAAGATGCTCCTGCAGTGCTTTCCTTTCTTCAGGATCATTTCCAGTTACTATCATATCATCAACGTACATAATAAGAGCTGTGATTCATTCTTCATTATGTTTCAAGAAGAGAGTGTGATCTGAGTTACTTTGCTTGTAACCGAAAGACCTCATAAAGCTCGTGAACCTTCAAAACCATGCTCTAGGAGACTACTTCAACCCATATAGGGATTTTCTCAACCTATAGGCCTGTTTATTGCCTTTAGTTTACAGATTACAGCTTGGAGGTAACTCGATATATACTTCTTCTTGGAGATCTCCATGCAGAAATACATTCTTTACATCTAACTGGTGTAAAGGCCAGTCAAGATTCACCGCTAGAGATAGTAGAATACAAACAATATTAATTTTGGCCACTGGTGCGAATGTCTCCATATAATCAATTCCATATGTTTGAGTATGTTCACTTGCGAAAAGTCTTGCTTTGAATCGTTCGATGGTTCCATTAGCTTTGTATTTAATAGTGAAGACCCACCTACATCCAACAGGTATCTTCCCTTCAGGTAAGTCAACAACTTCCCACGTTGAATTCTTCTGAAGGGACTTCATTTCTTCATTCATCGCCTCCCTCCGTCTAGGATCTTTCAAAGCTTCCTGCACACTGTTAGGAATAGCTACAACATATAATTAATTCACAAATGCCTTATTTTCCTTTGACAATCTATGGTAGGATACATAGTTGTTTATGGGATATTTAGATTTGGAGTTGAGAACAGGTTCATAGCTAACTTTGGGTTTCCCTCTTGTGACTCAATTGGGTAACACTTTTAGGTGGGGTTCAGATTCAGAATTTACCTGAGACTTGGGCATTGAATACACTGGAGAAGACAATTGGTTAGTTGGTACATTGTGAGAAGAGAAAAATGGCTGAGACACTAACAACATTTCCATTAGATCCTGAACTTCCATCTGATCGTGATTCTCATCCTCCAACAAATGTTGCCCATCTGGACAATCTCCCTTGTTATCCACGGTATCACCATCACTTGGACATTCACCACTAGTTTTCAAATTATCATCACTGATAAGATCCAAGCTGTCCAAATGATGATGCAAAGTCTGCACTTCATCTCTATTCTCCCCTTGAAGTGGAGGCTCGGAGGCAGAATAATACATATTATCTTCATGAAAGACCACATCAAGGGTAACATAAAGCTTTCGAGAAGGTGGGTGATAACACCGATACCATTTTTGATGCAAGGTATAGCCAACAAATACACATCGAAGGGCACGGGGTTCCAACTTATTTCTCAAGGGTTTGTGAACGTGCACAAAGGCTACACACCCAAAAACTTTAGGGAACAAATTTGGTATGGTAAGAGCACTAACAGTATTATGAAGGACATCAAAGGGAGTATGAAATTTTAGGGAACTAGAAGGTACACGATTGATGAGATAGGCTGCAGTGGTGATGGCTTCTCCCAATAATTGATAGGCATATGAGCTCCAAACAAGGAAGCACGAACAACTTCAAGAAGGTGACGGTTTTTTCGCTCTGCCAATAAGAAGCTTAAATGACAGAGACCAACTTGGAGATAATTACTCCCAATTGTCAACAATATTACTCCCCTTTAAGCTTGAGTATGAAGATTCTGAATGCCCAGCTTGCCAATAAGGTAGTCAAACTGGTCCTTAGTGCCCTAGTAAATATATCAGCAAGCTGATTTGCAGTGGAGATAGAAAGGGGACTAACGATGCCAGTTTGCAATTTTTCCTGGACTATATGACAGTCATTCTCAAGATGTTTTGTACATTCGTGAAACATGGGATTTGCTGCAATATGACGTGTTGCCGGGTTGTCACAATAAAGATCGAGGAGTAGTAGAAGATAAAGAGACACCAAGGTTTTTGAGTAAAGAGTGTAACCACACAATCTCACGAGGAGCAGCAGACTATAAAGAAACACCACGGTCTTTTGAGTAAAGAGCGTAAACACACAATCTCACGAGTAGTAATGGCCATGGCACAGTATTCTGTTTCGGCAGAAGAATGAGAGCCAGTAGTGGAGTGGTGTGTTGTGGAACAATTGGCCCAATTTGAGTTAGTAAGCAACAAATTCAAGAGGACTAGAGGACGAGAGAAGAATACATTGGCCTGACTTAAAACACGATCTTACTTAAAACATTAATGGCGAATGCAATATCCGGGCGAGTGATGGTAATTATAAATAAGTTGGTCAACCAATCAACGATAAACAAATGAATCCTCTAACAATTCACCTGCAGAATCCGTAAGTTTGAGATTTTGCTTCATGCCAAACCCTAATTCATTATAGGTTCGTACGGAAAAGGCTCCTTAACCGGTAGATTTGGGCCTAAAGAATCCCAGACATAATTAACATGTTCAATAAAAACTCTTTTTGTAACCAGTAACATTTGGCTCATTGGTTCTAGTTAAAGGTATTTTGGTGTCTAGCTAATTATTTTCAAAAATATTTACGAAGTATTTGTTTATTCTTTTTATTAAATTTATTTATTGATTATTGCATATGGTATTACTCCTGGATCAAGTACTTGTTTTGAGATGAATGGTTATGATGTTTTGGAAAGGATTAAAAATTTGAGATAATTTTGATTATTTGTATATGATCATGTGAGTTGGAAGCTCTTATATTTAGCAATGGATATACTTTTACACCATTTATAACATCACAGTCTATCACCGGATAGTACTAACCAATGTTATCTTTTCCATTGCACTGTCGATGTGGGATATGTGAAATTGCCACAGTAATAGATTGTTGAGTTAAACTTTCACTGATCTTTAAATTAAAGAATTAATCCATTTGGGATTATATACAAAATTCTATAAGGAAAAGACAAACAATAAACATTTCAATCTGCATATGCGGTGCCAATTTTACTAGAGTACTCCAATTCTTCAAGTCTCTTCTTACCCAACCCAATGAAAAAACCAAGAGAAATTTCCTTTTATTGTCAAAGGAGGTTCATTGCAATGCTAGCTGTCGAAACAGAAGCCTGTGGTGCTGTGGTTGGACTATGATGATTGTCTTTCCTTTTATTTCTTTCATTTCCCACTAACTTGTGGCAAACATTCCTCTGGATTTCTATAGAAGTAATCCTCTAACTTTGGTTTGCCAGGAATCTGCAATCTCTGAGTTGGACTTCCCATTCGATTTGCATGAGTGTCCTTCACTGCCTGAGAGAATTCATTCCAGTTTAGTGTTCCATTTCTGTATTGATCTATCAATGTCACTAGTACCTTTTGGTCTAGATTTTTAGTCACCTTGTACCCTAAGAATCTGCAAACAAAAACAGATGCTTAATCATATCTGTTACATAAAATTATAGCAGTAGCTATATGATCTGAAAATACCTTCGATGGCCTTCAACGAGTTTTGCCATGTGTCCGTCATGAAAGCTCATCACAAATATGTCACTTGCTAATGATACAGCATAATCCAGAGCTGCCATCAGATTGGAATGATTCTGGAAGGGCTGCAGATCTGAGTCTGGTAGTAATGTTTCCTTTTTTACCTGTTTAACAAATTAAGCATCAATTTAGCATATTTAGATTTATGTTGCAAATATTACCATATTGACAAATTGTTTATCAACTAACCAAATTTGGAAAAAATTCTTTAAGACCAGCTAGTCTCCTTTCTCCTCCATAAATATCCCCAGCAGCAATATAAATTTGCATATCAGAATCTATATCAAATGCACGAAGTGCAAGCGTTATTTCCTCAGGGGTTAAAGGGCACAAACCGGCTTGCCTTTTCTTCTGCGAGTCTATTTCCTTTTCTTTCCACAACTGAAAAGAATATCTGATAACAAAAGCACAAAAGGCAAATGGATTTAATAACCAAGTCCAGAGAGTAACCGGAAATGAAAATCGTTTACTTACCTCATTTTCTTCAGCTCTTCTGCCTCTTCCTCAGTGCAACCCTCTGTGCAGCCAGAGAATGCTATCATGTCCATTTCATACCTGAGATGAAGAACCATGAAAGAGCCTTTTTGCCTTAAAATCCCAACAATTTTTTTGCCCAACTCCTCTATCGGAGCAATGAATCTCAAAGCTTTGTAGTTAACTTGACAGCGCAGCCTTTGAACCTCTTCAGGGAGTCCATTATTAGCAAGCCTAGCATCCGTTTTACTGAAACGCACCACTCCATATTTTTCTATCCTAGGAAGAACCTGAATTCAAATTCATACTTCTGGTCACTATAATTTTCAATCCGAGTACTCTTGATTACCACAAAGTGTTATCAGAAATAGAAAACCAACCGTGTTGTAGTAGTAAGACATATTAGACCAGCTAACAGGCGGCATGGAATAAACTTGGTGCTTCATATATTTTCTCTTCAACCCAAAGGGCAGCTCTTTGATTATCCGAACTTCGTCTCTTAATGAATTGATAAAATAATCCACATCAAATATGTCTTTGAACTGACTGCATATCAAGTTAGGGAAATTAATTGTAAGGAGTTAGGAATAAAACTAGTGTACAGAGTAGATGATACCCACCTGTTATCATTCCAAAATGAGATGTTATCCAACTCAGGAACTATAAGAGTGACATTCAGATATCTTGCAATAGAAACCATATCACATATCTGTAAAACAGAACAAAAGGGTAATCAGCAAATTCTATCTATCACAGAGAGAATGGGAAGAATAATATTTTTTGTAAAGCAGAAATACTTACACCAGATCGCATTTGATTCAATCCTCCATTAGATGAAACCATCAAATAACCTCTGCTTGTGTAATCCGCTGGACACAAAGAAATAAAATTTCCAGGTTGATTTATAAAGATAAATATTATTGATATATTCTTACGCAGAAAAAAAAAACCTTACTTTTGGGTGGAAAGGAAGGAGAAGACTTATACTTGATTGTCCCTGACACCAGGGTCTCTCCCTGTGTTGTCAACTGGACTACACGAACCCACAGCAGAAGCACCATGGCTGTAAATCCTAGCGCCCATAACTTGAATTGAGTTAATTGCGGGGACTTGAGAGTGAACAAATTCTTCAGTTTCTCCATTCTGATCACTGCAATTGTCAGATTCTTCGACGTTTCATCTCCAACCTCGGTATTTTTATTTTCCATCTCCGCGTACAGTTTTCTTCTGTAGCTATGAAATTTGTTCTACTTATACTTCTTGTTTAGACACGCTGCTTGAAACCATAAACATGTAACACAACATATAGCATGTAAAATGTATTCTGCTACCTGAAAAGTTTTGATAATGTATCAAAGACAACCTCAAAAACAATTAAGAATGATAATCTCCAACATATTTTTTATCAAAACAAAGGGGACGAGTATCAACAATATGGCCAAATAATGTAGTTTCCTAACCAGAATCCGGTGAATAAGTATGGAAAAGCTGGTTTAGGAGTCACCAACTGGCAAGCATAGAAGAGTTTTTTGCATCCTTTACAGAAAAAAGTTGGGAAAAACTCTGATGCCATAAATCACACTCACATCAATGCATCAGCCCAATTGCATGGTTAGTCTCAAAGCTTGATATATTTTCCTTTCAGAAAATGTGAGTGCTTTTTTTATTTATTTATTAAAGAGAGAGGACATCAAGCTAATAATTAACATTGCAAAAAATTAAATAGTATGCCAATCACTTCAAAAACACATGATAAACTCAAATCAGCATGATTGGACATCATTAATTTCTTAAATTTGGAAAAGAGAAAAAAAAAGAGAGTTTCTTTTCGTTTAATTTTTATGTGTATGAAGTATTGAAGTTCTCAGAATAAGCAACAACTAAATCCACATCATTAACCAGTGGTTTTGATCAAAACCATTTTCTTAGTTGTTCTGTTACACAATCCCCAAGCTGCTTTGGTTCTTATAGAATATTTTCTACCAATGGATATACAGTTTAAATCAGATTGAACGGTTTAAACTGAACAATTATAGAAGACATTTATCTGATTTTACAATTACTGTCCCTAATAAGAATTGGGTACTCTATTATGTTCTGTTAAATATGGCTTAAATTCTTTAGATCCAAACACAAAATCAATAGGGTTTTTAAAGGAATGGAGCTGAGCACATTGGAGCGTAAGTGCTTCCTTTATTTCAGGTGCAAAACATTTTTTCCTTCCGTCACATTTTATTTATCACTTTGTTTTTATAAAAAAAAAAATAGATTTTTTAAGTTATTTGTTTATTTTTAAAAATAAAATATAAATAACAAGTACTTTTCAACAATACCATTAATATCTTAAATGGCTGGTTAATAAGACCCATCACATAAATAAAGATGTAGACATGTATATAGGGTTTCGTAATTTTTTTCAATTTAGTTTTGTTGAAGCTTAAATTGGGTGTATTAAAAATAAGGGTTTTGGAGAGTTTTATCTCTAGGCACTGTAACGAAATCTCTTTCGTCATCATCCCATGTAAATTATCGTTTATTTATTTTTGAGTAGTGATTCCATAGATTCAGTTCCATTGGAATTACCTTCCGTTGGAATTACCACGGAACCGTAAAAGTCTACTAGTAATCATTGGAAAATTGAATAGTAATTATTTAAAAATTAAAAAATATTTAAATACTGAAGTTACTACTCAATTTTCCTATAATTACAAATGAACTTTTCTGATTCCGTGGTAACTCTCACAAAACTAAATTCATGGTATCACCTCTCTTTATTTTTCCATCCACTATTCTTAACATGCTTAAAAGAAAAAAGAAATAGATCTGGCTTCAGTATTCGAAAATGTCAATATCATTGCCAAATAAATAGGATTTTTATCAAATTTAATATGTATCATTCATGGCCTATACAAAGAGAAAAATACATAACATTACTTTGATTGGAGCTTGATAAACGACAGGCCTTAATCAATTTATGAGTATATCATCTTGCAATTAGTACAGACTTAGATAAATGAGGAGTAATAAATTAAAATAATTAATGACACAATTAATGAATGACTGAACTCTGTAGATAATTTAAAACCATTAATTTTAATTTGGGAATACAATCACATGTAATTTCTTTTTCCTTTGCTTTAGCAATATGCTTTTATTTACACAAGTTGATACGTGAAATTTTGGGAACCCATCAAATACAAGAAAACTAGAACTCACAGAAAAGAAAAAGAAGAAATGGTAATATCCCTGAAAGAAGAATGGGTTGATCTGTATTTACTTTTCCTCTTTAGTGTCAGCATGGGGAGTTTCATCATGTGGTTGATCAGGGACTTGAGCCAAGCATTCCTCTGGATTTGTATGAAAGTAATCCTCTTCCTTTGGTTTGCCTGGAATCACCAATCTTTTAGTTGGATTCCCCATTCGGTCTGCATGTGCTTCCTTCACTTTACTGGAGAATTCTTCCCAGCTTATTGCCCCACTTCTGTACAGATCAATCAAATCCACTAGAACCTTTCTGTCCAGAAGAATTGTTTTCTTGAACCCTAAGAATCTGCATTAAAATTGATGCACAAATATCTTAATATTTGACAGATTCTGTGTTACATTAGAAATATATTGTTCATGAGTTGATCCAACAGATAATGTGATTACAAGTGACATTTCTGATGTTTAAACATTAAGTAACCTCTTCGCCTCCCTGTGTTTGGATTGAACGGAATGGAGGGAAAGGATAGGAAGGGGTATGCAAAGCAGCCTGATCAAGAGGTATGCGCATCCGTTCCTTTCCTTTCCCTCTGTTTCCCTTAATCCTAACCCAGTTGGTGAATGGGAAGTTAGTACTTTTAGCAGTCTGAACACTGGGAAAAGAAGAACTGTGATAACTAAAAATGATTGGTAGATACCGCCGATGGCCTTCAACAACTTTTGCCATATTTCCTCCAATTGTAGGAACAAAAATATCACTTTCTACTGCAACATAGTAATCTAATGCTGCCATCTGGTTTGAATGGTTCTTGAATGGTTCAAGGTCTGAAGGTGGTAGTAGTGTTTCCTTTTTCACCTGTTTCACATAACAGAAACCCAAAGTTCATATAAAATAAACAAAACCCAACTTCAATACAAATTATAAGTATAATTTGCTTCTCAAAGTTCAATCAACTAACTAACCAAATTAGGATAAGCTGCTCTCAGGTTTGCCAACCTCCTTTCTCCCCCATATATATCTCCAGCCGCGATATAAACTTGAATATTACTATCATTATCTAATGCCTGCAATGTAAGTGCTGTTTCCTCGGGAGTTAAAGGGCACAAACCGGCTTGTCTTTTCTTCTCCGAGTCTATTACTTTTTCTTTCCACCAGGGGTAAGCATATCTGTTAACATGTAATCAAAGAAAATTACCTTAGTTAATTAAGATAGGAAACAAAGGAAAATATTGTGATACGGCTGCTTAGGTGAAGAACACTCGCCTCATTTTTGTCAACTCATCAATCTCTTCAGGGTTGCAACCTTCATTGCAACCAGAGAATGCTATCATGTCCATTTCATATCTAAGATGAAGTACCATGAAAGGACCCTTTTCCCTCAGAATACGAACAATCTTCTCAGCCAATTTCTGTACTGGGGGAGTGAATCTCAGAGCTTGATAGTTTATTCTACACCTCATCTTTTGAACTTCTTCGGGGATCCCATTATTTGCAAGCCTAGCATCAGTTTTTTGGAAATGCACCACTTCATGTTCTCGTATGCGAGGAAGAATCTGTACACATAAAATGCAGAAACAATAGTGATATATGATTACTAGCATCCTAACTAAAACACCCTGCAGATTAATTAATCACGACAGATTTGATAGAAAATTACCACATTATAGTAATACGTCATGTTAGACCAGCTAATAGGTGGCATGGAGAAGAGTGATTCCGATACTTTTTTCTTCTGCTTACAAGGTAGTTCTTTCAATATCCGAACCTCATCTCTCAATGATGTAATGAAATAATCTACATCAAATATATCTGCAAATTGACTGCCATACAAAATGATGGAATTTAGTAAGAGATTTTGATCAATTAAATACCCAAATGAAAAAAATTAATCGAATGAGCTATAGTGAACATGAATTGAGTTACCTGCGATCATTCCAAAATGAGGTATTATCCAATTCAGGAACAATTAGTGTGACATTTAAGAATCTTGCTATAGCAACCATGTCACATATCTGCAAAGCAGAACCATAAAAAGGGTAATTAACAGAGAGTCATAGCAAGCAACATGATGAAAACACTACTAATATTAGCAAGTTAATTACTTACACCAGATGGCATTTGATTCAATCCTCCATTTGATGAAACCATCAGATATCCATTATTGTTATAATCCCCTGGAAAGAATGTTGGAAATTAATAAGCATTCAGAATGATAATTGACAGAAAGTAGATGCAAAATTATAAATAAGAATAATGATGAATGAATGCAAATTAAAACTGGAAGGCCCAAAATTAAAGAGATTGTGTGAATTGTGCACCATGCAATAAGCATTTTGATCACAGACAAGCAAAGGTAATATAATAAAAGCATGCAGATGATGAAGTTTAAGTAATGAAACTACTAATAGCTAGTTTCTTCAACAAGAAAAAAGTAGACATTCATGTATTGAAATCCTAATTAATTTCCTTTTCTTTTGGGTCTTTTTTTCCCATGAAAAGCTTGAAATTAAGCTGATGGAACTTACTCTCTGAAGGAACAGGATAAGGAAACTGATACTTTGTCAATGTGTCACCCAATGCTCTGACTTGTACTGCAATAGCCCAAAGCAGCACCATGCTTACCACTCGAACAACCCATAATTTTAATCGAGCCATTTGAATCCGAGCAAGAATCAGGCTCCTTAATTTTCCAGATTTGATCACCATGTAAGGTTTCTCTTTCTGTTCTCCATATTCAGTGTCTTCAAATCTAGAGTTGGAGTAGTAAGTACCCATCTCAATTCTTTTTCTGTAAGATAAATCTAAGATGGTCAGTGCTTTAATCTTTCTAAAAGGGATTTCAATAAAAAAGATAAAAAAACCACTTATTTTTGTCTTTGCCTAAACAGATTCTGGGGCAGTGATCTCCTGAAAGCTGGTTTTCATGCAAAATCTATAGATTGTGTGAGATTTTGGCCTTTAAAAAGAAAGGAGAACCTTTGCTATAGAAGAAACCTGTAGTGCTACATCAACCACTTGTGCCCAATTAATTAATGTATGCAAACTGTAAAGCCACATGGAATGTATTTCCTTGAAGAATTTGCATTCCAATATTTCAATTAAAAAAAAATACAGAGAATTTGCAAATCATTCACAGAGAAGACTGTAATTAATTATGACATTTATGGGATGTTTGTCTGTTAATATATGTTCAATGAATGTATAGATCATTGGTTAAAAGAATGTACATTAAAATCATATATTAACTTTTGTAAATGTTATTAATTAACAGGTGGGAAATTATTAATGACTAATGGTTCCCTCTTTCCATGATGCCACTTTCATGCAATTTACAGTAATTATTTATTTTATTTTATATTAATAAATTTATAACTACTTGAAAGAGTGTAACTATCCCTAATTGAATTCCAAAATTCTTTTTGATGGAAAATTGAATTCCAAAATTTAAGATTGATGTGAAGAGAATAATTGCGATTTATAATGAGAAGATCAGCAAAGTTACCTCATGTTCAAATGTAGTTGTGACCAGAATCACATGTGATTAAACTATCTGTAATGACAACATTAATATTTTTTCTTCCTTTTTTCACACTATCAGAAATTCATAGGTACCACTCTGATCCACAAACTCATGCAAGCCATAAGAATTTTTTTAGGTTGAAAACCCAAAGAAATTATGGGTTTGAATTAATTTGTTTGATCAAGAATTGTCTTTCCAGTAATTGAACATCTAGCAGTGCACACATCCTTGCCCAAGTTGAATTCTGTTGTATGAATAGGGACTCTAATTTACAAGATCGCACAAGTTAATTGAAAACTCTCTTGAACCGAAAGTAGGTGCAAGTGCCTGAAGCTTTTAATTTCTGGGGTTCAATCAATATTCCTTCATCACACACTCCTATTCCTGCAACACCATAAACTTTTCACCCTGGCAGCTGCGAAAAGAATGAAGAACTTGTCTAGGTGGCCATTATCATAGATGAGAAGAATAACATCTTAAGCTATTCCTGACATGAGAATCCCCGGTAATCCTTAGTTCTAGTACTCCAATCCAAAGAGCGAACTGAATAATTTGCTCTAGACAATGAATAAAGTACAGGTGAACAGAATATTCAGCTTATTTCAACACAAGGATGTCATCAGAGAGTACAGCGTTAATCTCTGGTTTGGTAGGGCAAGAAAGCTAGAGAAGCTGAATTCATAGAGCTCTACTACTGCAAGAAAAAGGGCATGCGATCTATTAGCCATGTCATAACCTGTTCCGTACAGAACAAAGTAAATCAAACAGTATCGCAGGAGAAAAATAATAAAAGGAGGGGGGATGGTGGAGAGTGGAGCACTTCAACCAGGAGAAGGCATTTTAACCAAAAGTGTCAATAAAGTCCTGTGAAAATGTTTACCTATTACAGATCATCAATCCACAGAGACCATTGCCAGAGCTGCCTTATCAGAACGTTCCACAAATTACAAAATTGCAGGACGCAGATGTCAGTCTCTGTAGAGTCAACTTCTTGATCATTTAAAACTAAGGTTGCAAGAAAGATACTTCTCTTTACATGGAATCAAGTAATATTCTTTCAATGACTTGAGACAGCCATCCTCAACAAGACTCGTTTATTTGCCACTGCTATGAATTCCCATAACTTTCATCAGAAAAGCATAATCATATGCCGTTTCCTCACATTGAACATAGCGGCCACCTTCACCAAAATGTCCTCCACTCATATTTGTCTTTAGAATGATTGAACGAGAGCAACCAGAACATGCACTATCTCGTACTTTGGCCACCCATTTGGCAGCTTCCCAAACTCCAACCCTGAGAATATTATAAATACTACCAATCAACATATGCATGTGTCTATATGAATTATGATGTTCATAAATCATAAGTAATTATACGATGCTGGTCTTGGTACAACCAGGCATATAATTATTAATTAAGAAAAAACACAAGAAATGAATTTGCCTTGAATCATGAAATGATGCTGTAACAAGCATTGCAGGATGGCAAACATCACGAGGAATATTTTCGTAAGGAGAATAACTAAGAATAGCCTGAAATTGGGACTGTATCTGCGGATTTCCAAATTCTTCATAGTCCAGCAATGTGAGAGGCAAGCTAGGATCTGACAAGGTGTTCAATATATCAAGAAAAGGAACCTGTTGAAGTATTGCACAATCAGTGCCAATTATTAAACAAAAAGAAATACTACTAACGAAAAATTAGGAAGAGTGGACACCACTCTCAATCTCCCTAATTAAATAGAGAAAAATAATTAAGTTAGATCAATTAATAAATAAAGCAATATTATGCATTAATAGAGCATTTGACATCCTTCTCTTCCCCAAGGATAAATTAGAAGGAAAAAAATCATTAAGAAAGAATTAAAGATCATCAACATATTTTGTACATACATCTACAGGTACCAAATTAAACACCCAAAAGGAAAAAAAAATGATATTGAAAAGTTCAGATATCAACTGATGTAGGGGCCTATTTCCTTTCTAATACTTTAACCTCATATCTTGGCAAGGAACAAATAAGTCGTAATATGAAGAAGACAGATGATCCCTTCCCCTTCTCAAGGAAAAATAAATAAAGGAAAGTTTTAAAGATATTGATGTAGAACAGGTTGCTCTGGTACCAATTTGATACATAACAACTACACTTTGATACCAACTGATATAGGAAAAGGGGAAAGAAGGGAAAATAGGAGCGAATGGAGAAGAATAGGGGGCAACCTAAAAACGCAAATTCAATAATATTATCCATATTCAATTCAATCATCAAGTCTATTCCAAAACCCTAATCCAAGTGCACCAAAGATAGTCCCTAGAATATTCTCACTTAATTCACAAGGATAATATAAATTACAAAATCTCCCATAATGACCCACAAACAATTCATATAACCCAAAAGCCCAAAAATAACAAATTTTAGTTTTGCTTGGCCTCTCCATCAGATATATTATTGAAACCATAATTGTTTCTGTACATTTCACCCTTTCTCTTCCATCTCCTTGTCAATCCTACTGAACAAATAAGTCTAAAATAAAACCTAAATATAATAATACGACTCACTTAACTTTGTCAAAATAAGAGTTATTTATGGAAATATTTTCCATGAGCTAACCTTCATGATAGCAGCACGGAACAGATCTGGGTGCATATTCATGGCTGCTCCCACAAGAATAGACCCTGCACTGAATCCAATTGCACCAAGGCAATCTCTATTAACATAGCCCTTATCAATTAAGTAGTTGCCACATGACACAAAGTCATACACAGAATTTCGTTTGAACAACCCACTACCAGATTTATGCCATGAAGAATCATCACCACTACCACCCCTGCCCACACAAAACAATAGAATTATCACAAACAATGCCACGCAAATTTTATTTCAGCCAAGAAAGTAGACAACCAATGGCCTCCAATTTTCTAGCATTCAAACCCTACATGCTCATTTTTAAATATAAGATCAGCATTGGATCATTGATGTATGATAAACCATGATTTACATTCAACTAGATCTTGGAATGAAACTCATAAAATCACTACAAGTTATTACTATGAATATAGGAAACTTCAAAACATGCAAGTTCAATCAAATCAATTCTAGGAGTAGCTATATAAATTTGACTGTTTTATTTCAGTATTTCTTATATGAATTAACTTGCATTAATGCCGATAAGGGGCAAATGGAAAATAGGACAAACTTGATGGAACCAACCTCACATCAGCAAATGCCACCACCCAACCACGATCAAGTAAACTCAGACGGTTCAGGCACCAGCTTTTATCTAGGACTTCCCCATATGCTCCATATCCCTGCAAAAGTCCTGGAGACTGACCCCTCTGCCAGGTTTTCTGGGAGTACAAGATGGTTAGTGGAACCCTGACACCATCATGGGAAGTAACTTCCTTCCTTTCATAACAATATGCATCAGAAAAATCCTTCCATCCCTGGAATTTAATGGTCTCGCCAACTCCATCCTCAAAATTTTGCACATGAAGTTGATTGCATGTACCTAATGTATAAGTTGCAGAGTGTAACACATCACTAGAAACACCGCTTACATCCTCTTGCTTCACGATGGAGAACATTCGTCTTGACATGTCATAGTCGACAATCACATCAGGGATCTGCATATCCGGAAATAAGGTTAAGTCATGAAGAGCCAATTAAACAGAGAATAAGATAGTTAGATGTAACTGAAAGTAATTGAAAAGTAACTGAAATAGCAACCTAGAGGACTACCCCAGAAGTTGATTTTGACTCCTCAATCTAATCCTAAACTTACAGACATTACGGTCCCAATTAAATAACAGGCATATAACAATATCATTAACCCTCAACATTCTTGAGGGGCAAAAAAGAATTAAACAGTTCCATTAAGATTTGGAATTACTAGGGTATGAAGCTTTTTCTGATTTCTTTTTTAGTTGACAACACATTAAGTTTCCAGAAGTTTGATGTCTCCAATCAATAAATGTTATTGCACTGGAGTGGACAACAATTTCTTCAGTTCTCAGTTCAAAGTAAAACTTCAAATGCAACAGATTAAATAAAAAATGGCAGACTATCGAGTATCATCAATCATCGCAAGTGTATTCTGAGCTTTCTTCTCATATATTACAATATTAAACTCAAATGCTTAGTCAGATTAATCATCTAAAAAGTCTAGGAGAAGAATCACTGAAGAAGACAACTAGTGGGACCTTGAGGATGGCAATAACAGCCAGAACTATCAGTGTTCTAGTCTAGAGCCCCATGACTAGATGTAATTGGAAAATACCATTATTAAGAAATAGAAAGATATCATATTGGATCAAACACGTGTACATTTCAGCAAGTCTTCATCCAGTGGATACGGTGGCCCTTTCCCTTCATTGCAACTAAAATTGAATCTAAAAGGATGAAGCATCTGATGAAGAGAAACTTGTCAAAAAGATGCATCATTATAAAGCAAATAATCATGCACTGCCTCAGATGCCTTTCTTTTTTTATATGTCAATTATATTAAAACCAAAGCACACCAAGGGGGCGCAAACCCAAACAACAAAATCATTTACGATACAAAAAAAAAATCTATAAACTCTAAGAGCTCTTCCTCATTAATAAAGGAATGCCCATAAAACCAAAAATTAAAGGTGTGAAGCCATCTATCTTTAAACCAAACATTAAGGGTGTGAAGCCATTATCTTTAATCACACTTGGGGTGTAATTATGTTTTTTCAGCACTCGTAGGAAATATTAGCTAACATTAACATATTTAATATCAGGTTTGTTGTTGTGATGTGTGTTAGGGTTAAGAGAGAAGAGATTAAGGTAAGAAGGGAGAGTTCTAGCCTAATGGCTGGTACTTAGATATATAGGTGACAAGGGAAAAATACAAGACTACCCTTACACTACTAACACAATAACACTAATACCCTCAACATTCTCCCTCAAGTTGGAGCATATATGTTATATGCACCCAACTTGTTACAAATATATCTAATACGAGTACCATAAGGGTTTAGTGAACACATCAGCTTAGCTGATCCGCAGATATTACATGTCTTGTGCTAAACACATTTTGTAAGAGTTTCTCCGGAACAACATGACATTCAACCTCAACGTGCTTTGTCCTCTCATGAAACACGACATTAGTTACAATGTGAATAATGGCTTGGTTATCACAACTAAACTCATAGGACATGACTGTTTAAACCCAAGTTCAGCTAGAACTTGTCTTAACTAAACTAACTCGTAGGTAATGTGGGTCATGGAATTGTATTTGGACTCTGCACTAGATCTCGCAACCATTGTTTGCTTCTTACTCTTCCATGACACTATATTACCCCCAACAAACACACAACATCCCGTAGTAGATCTATATGATGGAGAACCTACCCAATCTGTATCGGTATATCCCTCAATCTAATAATGACCATGATTTTGATACAGGTAAACCATGACCAGGGGAACTTTTAAGATATCTCAGACTATAGATAACAACATCCCAATGACTAATCCGAAGGATATCAAAAAACTTACTAGCCACACTCGTTGGAAAGGCGATAA
Source organism: Bretschneidera sinensis (assembly GCA_023935145.1). NCBI lineage: Eukaryota > Viridiplantae > Streptophyta > Magnoliopsida > Brassicales > Akaniaceae > Bretschneidera > Bretschneidera sinensis. Next base: position 107,852,072 of record CM043701.1, on the reverse strand, counting down.
TAGGTTTAGTGACAATTAAGTAATTTAGTTTCCCAACCAAACGTCAGTCAACAATTCACCCTGATCAATTGAAAGTTTGGTGTGGGATCCATAGGATTATCTATGGGTTTGCACCCCAACATCCTTCTATCGCTCAATAAATCCAAGCACCATAACGAGAGCGAACAACTTCAATACCTAAAAAACATCTCAATTGTCCTAGATCTTTCGTCTAAAACTTGCTACCAAGAAACTGTTTCAAAGCTTGGATATCCTCTTTGTCATCTCCTGTGATAACGATATCATCCACATAAACAATCAAAAGAACCTGTCTACCTTGCTATGTTTATAAAAACACAGAGTGATCTATTCCACAGCTACTAAGACCAAATTCAATCACCACCTCACTAAAACTGCCAAACCAGGCTTTAGGAGATTGTTTCAAGCCATATAGACCTCAACTTTGGCTCAACAGAAGTGGAAGCAGATTCAGTCACATAAATAGCTACAACATTTGTAACTAGAGGTTTCCCAACCAAATTATAACATGTATCACGAGTATGATCAGTCTAATGACAATGAGTGCAACGAGGTCCCGAGTATAAACATCACTCTGACAATGAGTACACTTAGGTCTACCATGACCACCACAACCTCCTTTGCCACGACAATTACGAAAATCCCGACCACCACGGCCATGATTGCCACTAGAATCACCACAACCACCCTGCCAAGTCTGAGCGACTAAAGCAGATGGATCTCAGACATTGGTGTGTCACTAAAGGATAGATTATGCGACTTATATATATGTGTGTGTGTGTGTGTGTATATATATGCAGGTAACAAGGGAAAAATACAAGACTACCCTTAAACTACTAACACAATAACACTAATACCCTCAACAAGGCTAAAGAACCAAGAAAATGGAAATAGTGTGCCAAATAATGCTTTGGGTCCGAAGGAGTATTAGTACATGAACATGGATTCTTGAATTTACTTGCATTTTTTCTCCGCCCTCTTTTTTTTTTACCAAAATAGATTGTACATACTAATAGCCTTCTGTTAAATCACCGATTAACAACTCTTGATTCTTTCCATTTTATGAGAAACCAGAAATTGGACAATTGTCAAGTCTTAAAGGCATTAAAGCTAAAAAGCATCAAGTATTGAAACTGCAAAATCTCATGATTAAGCTTATAAGGGTATACCACTGGAGATGACAGCACCACTCGATATACAGAGTTCATGAAGTCATGGTTTGAACCTGGGACGACGCTACTTGAACTCGAGGGCAGAGGAAAGAACCACGGATTAAGATTCTCAATATCTGTTTGATGCTGCAAGCAAAACAACTCAGGAGAATTACATTATGATAGGATTCAGTACTAGAAAGTAATAAATGAAAGAAAAAAGAATCATTAATATTGTACTGTTGATAATTCTATAAGCAAGTAAGATTTAAAAGCAGAAATTCCAGTACCTTATGATTTACATTGACAGGTAAATCAATCGAACATAACATTGGGAAGCCCTTTTTGTTAAGAAAAAGCACCAGATGCTCATTGAACATGTCCATATCTTGTAAGCTGATATCTTCACTTGGACAGATGATAGTCTAAATTCAACCAACAAGTATGTTATAGATGAGGATAAAAGAACGTATAATTGTGTGTGTGTGTGTGTGTTTTTTTTTTGTGTGTGTGTGTGAGAGAGAGAGAGAGAGAGAACTCAATGGTGTGTGTGCATGCATCAACTGCATGTTGTAGTCAAATAAGAATGGCAGACATCCATGTTTAAAATAGTTAAGGAAAAACCATACCTGCCAATTAGATGTCTGAATATCTTCAACTCGGCATATAGCCAAGTAATAATCTCCACCAGAACTCTCCTTGTTCTCCTCTAAAGGAGCATTTGTAAGAACATAGAACAAACCACGGTGATGTTCTAGAAAATACTGCACACCAGAAACACGCTTATGTATTCTTCGCAAACCAGCTAGTGGGTTGGTTGCATCAATCACATAAACCTGTAATAAAAGGAACAGAATTAAGCCTCACCAGAAGAAAATAATTTTAAAATACATTCAAAAATAAAATGGAGATGATATAGGTTAATTCCTTCCTCCGATGAAGTCCTTGAGTTCGAATTCACAGTTATAAACTTGCCGTCTTTTGTGCTTGTTATGTCCACACAAAAGCTAGAATCACTTTCTGTAAATACTGGGACATCATCTGCATTATTTGATACTAGCTTTGTGCAGAGAACCCTGCCAAAATTGATATAGGTGAGAGAATATCCTGAATTTCAAGAAAAAATGCTAACAAAACTGTCTTGCCTGTAAGGTCGTTGATTTTCGTCACAGATTGTATAGAACAAAGTATTGCCATCTTGAGCCCATGCCAAGCTAACAACCCCATCAACTTGTGACCTTGGAACTATACATTCATTTATGAGGTCCTTAATTTGAAGCATGAATTGTTCACTTCCAGTAATATCAAGTGTGTATGCTAGAAAGTTATGATCAGGTGAAACTCGACAGGCACCCACATGCACGTAACCTGTAACATTGAAAATACCAGCGCTAACCACTGACATAATAGGAATGCAAATTCCAAGAATGAAAGACCATTCATATAAACCTAATAGAGCAAAATTCAAATGACTTGGACTATACATAATACATCTATGCCATTCAAAAAAAGGCTAAGGACAAGCCTAAATTATACGGTAATATGGAGAAGATATATTTCTCTTTGCCTTTCAACCAAGATAGAAAATGGTAAAGGATTAGCACACTATATGTCCTTGGAAGTTCATTTCACAGGTATCAAATATTTTCTTTCCACTTACTCGTCATAAAGTTGGTTATGGTTCCTCCATCCGTTTTTGGAAAGATCTTTGGGTTGGAGATGTCCTCTATCTACATCATTTCCTCGACTCCACATACTGCCCTATCTTCACAACGCCCCAATTTCCTCTTTTTTCTCTATGGATGGGTATTTTTTATCTTTGGATTTACATTTTTTTAGGAATCTTAATGAGAGACAAACAGAATAGTCTGTGCATTTAAATATCCTTGATTCCTTGATTCCTTTACTCGTCATAAAGTTGGTTATGGTTCCTCCATCCATTTTTGGAAGGATCTTTGGGTTGGAGATGTCCTCTATCTACATCATTTCCTCGACTCCACATACTCCTCTATCTTCACAACGCCCCAATTTCCTCTTTTTTCTCTATGGATTTGTTTTCTTTATCTTTGGATTTACATTTTTTTAGGAATCTTAATGAGAGACAAACAGAATAGTGTGTGCATTTAAATATCCTTGATTCCTTTGCTCCCCATTCCAGGCATGATACTAGAGTTTGGGAAGGGGATGGGTCTGGCATACTCTCTTGTAAATCATTCATGATGAATCTATTGAAATCTGTCCCCCTCTCTCCCTTACCTTTGGACAAGGCTATTTGGAAGGCACGCGTCCCTCTAAGATCAAAGATCAAAGCTTTCACATGGACTTTGGTACTTAATAGGATCAATACTAATGACTTATTGCAGGTGTGGAGGCCTAACAAGGAACTCAGTCTAGATATTTGTCTAATGTGCAGGTCCTCAATTGAGACCAACATCCATCTTTTTCTCCATTTTGAAGTAGCTAAGCAGCTTTGAAATAATTTGTTTGGCATGTTTGGTGAGATTCAGGGTTGTCCATATTCTGTTGAGGGTCTTATGCAAATAAAAAATTTGGGGTTTTGGTAGGAATAAATGACAAAAGATTTTATGGCAATGTGCTTGGTTTGCGATTCTTTGGGTAATTTTGAAGGAAAAGAACGGACGGATTTTTAGAGATTGTTTCACGATTGTGCATCTGCTTTGGGCAAAAGGTTGTTTTTCTTTCGTCCCTCTCGGCTTCAACTACACTAGATTTTAGGGATATTTAATTGAGTGATATGCATAGAGATTGGAGGGATATTTTGATGCAGTCTCATTTTGTGTTTTAGGACTCCTTGTCCTCTTCTTTTGTACCTTTTTTTCTCTTAATGAATTTTATTTTATTTTATCAAAAAATTGGTACACTATGTTGGCTCAATATAAATACTCAGCTTATTAAGAACTAGTCCCATTGTTTAAATTAATTGGAAAGATTTACTTCTATATCGATAATTTCAATTTAGCTCTTGATATATAATATATAGATACTCTTATAATATGAGGAGGTGAGACACTTGCCATATTGTTTTGCAATTTGATTCCAGTCGAGCAAAATTTCCTCCCTTTCCCCTATTGCGCGATGGAGAAAACCCTTCAGCCAACCACTTTTCTCCGTTTCTAACCTCCTGCATAGAACAGGGTACTCCTTCCCTTCCGGTATGTATTGGTAATACAACCTGTTCAATTCCATGTGCAAGTACAGTTTTTTATGTCTAAATAGAGTTTCTACTTAAAAAAGAGAAAACCTTAAATGAATGGCATGACGCCAAAGCTAGTACTATCATGCTATAAACCATGGGCAATTTTGTTCGGAAAAACGAGATCATGCTAATGACTTGATACCGAATTTTAATTAAACCATACACAAGAATTTAATGAAAAAAATAAATAAAGACAAAGTGAAGCAAGCGAACACACAAGATTTAGATGGTTCGGCACAATCCAATCTAACTTACGTCCACGGAGAGAATAAACCGTTATTTACTATGAGAGAAATACAAAAAAGTAGCAATTAAGTTTCTAACCCCAAAACTCAATCTCAAAAACCCTTGTACACCCTCTCTCAACCCAAAGAACACTCTTTCACCCTTGTGTCATATTTTCTCATATTCCCAATGTACACATATTTACAACCACCAAAAATTTGCTCACCAAGTCTTAGGCTTCAATTAACGCATGGTCAATTACTTAATTAAGTCTATGCATGGGTCTGCACACTAATTAACTTACCAAGATACATTGGTCTCCACACCAAGAAAATATACTTACTTAAATTCTTGATTACCAAGATACATTGATTGGTCTCCACACCAATGATATGAGCCAAATCCCAACAAATCCACCCACAAAATGCTTGGACAGGTCTGAAGCTTGTTCAAGTGATTAAAACCGCCCAGAAGCCAGCTATTAGTGACACACTGACACCACTAGGCCAATTATTTCATGAGTTAGAACTCCACCATCATTAGGGGAAAAGGAAAAAAAAGAACACTATTTTATACACCGACAAACACATTATCAAAAATTTATAAATCCACACTGCAGCAGATAACCCTAGTTAAAATCCATAATTTCAAGTACCCATCAGTAAGTATCACCTCAAAGTTGAAACCATACTAATCAGAACTAATCCAACTAACATCATACGAACTACGACAATCCACACAACAAGAAATCATATCAATCAACAAAGAAGAAGTGCAAATTAACCAAAACCGTGAAAAGGGTCATTGAGAAATGAACGAACCAAGGTCCCCAACGCTCAGGAGGTGTAGAAACTTTAGCGGTCATGCGGCTTTTCATCTCAGAAACCAGAGTTCGCTGCAGGCTTTCGGTATCGGCCATGAAAGCTTGAGCATATGAGTTTTCCTGCTTGAGATACTCCGCGAAATCAGGGTCGTTGGTGTTGCGCATCCAATGGTACGGGTCATTCCACGTCATCCCGTGAGCGGAGACAGTGAAGGGGACCTTCTTAGGGACTGGAAGGGCTTCTTGGGGTAGAGTAAAGCCCTCGGTTGGCTGTGCTCTGCATTGGGTGGAGAAGTAGGAAGACGAGGATAAAGTGGGTATTAAGCGTAACATAACGCACAAAGTGGACCTTTTTATCCACGGCTTGGAGCTCAAAAGGGAGGAAAGAGCCATGGTTGTGCGAAGGTTGCAGAAGCCTTTCGTTTATTGCACTTTTAAATTTTTTTTGGGAAGCCAAACCGGGTTTTTGGTTCCCTCACCCTCCTTTTTTTTTTTTTCTTCAATTTTGCTCTTTTTTTCGTGTATTGTTTTGGATATTTTGTGATTATATCCCTCCGGTTCAATCATAAATATATTGACACTTCAATTTTTTATAAAATAATAATCGTATTTCATTTTATAAGAACATTAAGTGAAAGGACATGTAATATCTATTCTTCAATGTGTTGAAATAATTATTTATTGAATTAAAATAATAAAAAATGTACGATATCATGTAATCATTTAATTTGATTTTGTTAGCTTTATTAATATTTATACGCACTATAAAATGCATTTATAAACTTATATGGAAATTGGAAAAGGAATGAAATGTTTTAAATAGTTTGGATTTCAATGTATTTATAATCAAATTTAAAATATGTAGTTATAATTTATCTTTTTTTATTGGAATTTTTAGTTTTTTCCCAAATATGATTTCTTAGGGCTTAAAAATGTGTATTTAAAATTCCTATGTTTTGGATATAATCCAATTGAAAATCATATATTCTTTATAAAGAAAATATTTCAAATTCAAATTTTTCATCTCCAATTATTAATATTGAGCTAAAACATTGACAAATTTTAGACTAAAACCTATAATAAATATGTTTTTAGTACACTGAGTCAAGAAATTGATAATATAATGAAAAAAAGTAATAAAATAGAATAATTTCATTTAATTTTACATTTGATGCAAAAAAAAGTAATAAATATATCATATCTCACTAATTTATCAAAACATTCCACCATCTCTTTTTAATATTATGTATCAATTGGATACAAAATGAATAAAATAAATTTTTTTCATAATTCCTTGTTCCCTCACGTCTGCAAGAACTTCACCTTTGCATGAATTGCAATCATTACATAGCGTGTCCTGGGGATTGCTCACTGTCTAATACTTTCGGCTCTCATTTTTCTATCCAGAATGTCGCATTTATATACTCGGATCCGCAATGAATTCGGGGTTTGCAGGAACCTGGCTGAAATAATAAAAACTTTGATCCTTAATGCATGATTTATTTACAGTTACAATGAATATATTGTATTTCATTTCATTTTTAAATTCATAAGCAAACATTCATTTTGACTGTAATTGGTAGGAGAGAAGAATAAAAAGCGAGATCTATTAGGACAAAATCTAGAGGATATTTACAAATCACAATTTTATGTTTAGGAAACTGTAAAATAAAATGGTGAAATAAGTTTTTTTTTTTGTCTTCATTTTCGTCACAATGGATTATCAAATTATATATTTTATTTTATTTTCTCATATTTTATCATCTATCTTCTTTTTTCTCACATTTCTTAAATCTAAATCATATTTCTTAAATCTTGCCTGTTATGATTATGAAGAAAATGAAGCAACAAATTAATTAATAAAGATAATTGATAGCAAGGAAATATGAGACAAAAGAGAGCAAAAGAAAATATCAACCTTTTTAAGGTGTTAAATAAAAAAAAAAGATTGAAAATCAGATATAAAAAAAGAAAAAAAATTATGTTTTTAAATTTTTAAAACCTGAACAATTTATTTTACGATTGAACACATCATAAAAATCTTTAGGCAAATGGTTTGTTTTCTTGGTTAATGGTTGGGAGGAATGGAATTAGGTTTTAGGGCTTCGGGGCTTTCTTCCTTTAGCCCCAACTGAACACACGCAGAAAGAAAAAGGAAATTCCTCATTTCCTCTTTCTCCTCTCTCCTTTCTTTTTGCTCGGAAAAATACAACATTTATCACTTGCATCATTAATACAACGCAGAAATCACCAGATTCTATACTACGCACTTGAAATTGGTTGAACCCAAGGAACAAGTTAAAGAGGAGGAGAAAAGGAAATGGATTATATCATTTGCAGAGAAACAAACTTAAAAATTTCTTAACATTAAAAACAAACTCCATGAATTAACAGAATCAGGTGAACTGTACAAGGCAAATCTATGTTCTACCCTTCCCTAATTCTTGATTGAACAGGCACCAGAACCTGTCATTCTTTATACTAGCAATTAAACAAACGAATGAATGCAAATGACACATAGTAAACAACCCTAACCCAAAATCACATGAAAAATTTTCAATGTTTGATTTGATCCTTTCAGTGGTCTTTTCCTGCATTCTTTCCGTAAAGCAAGTTCCTTATTTTGACTTAATCTCTTGAACTGGAGCATTCTAATCTGTATCAGATGTCACCTTCTTCGTATGCTTCTCATCTTCAACATCCTGCAAGTGGGTATAAGATTTCAAAACAAGTCCTAAATCAATTCTCAATATATAACAGGCTCGTCTGTCTTATTACTTGAATAAACACAACCTCGGATAAATCACAAAATGAACAAGAACCGTTGAGTTCGACACTGCCATGAAAGAAGGTATAGAACTATAGATGAAATGAGAAGATATCACAAGCTTACAGAATTTTCTATCTTGTCAAAATCATCATCAAAGCTCCCATCACCATCATCTGAAAGACATTGCAGATAATCAGCAAAATGAAGATAAAAGGCAATAAGTGAGCACATACGACAGTAAACACAGTAACTGTCAACCCAGATCATAGATGTTTTGAAACAAATAATGAAGATCACAAATGTGTATCCTATTGCACATGTACTAAACCGTTCACAAAATACGATGCATACACCTCTTGTTGAAAAAGGATCAGCCATTGATCAATACCAAATTGCCAAGTGGCCACATTGAGTATGCTACACCCAAATAATAAGAAGCAAAAATTAATTTGATCATGAGGGTCTCAATGAGTCCCTCGGGAATAGTATCAGCTTTTGTACTAAAATGAGATTTGGAAAAGAGTTTATTGAGTTTGTGGGCTCCAAAAACATAAGAACATATCTTTATTTTAAACATTAGATCATTTTAATAACACATTTATTTCTATAATATTTTTTGACAACATTTATTCCTATACTAGAGCAGTCATTACGATAACTCCTCCCTGATATGCACCAGCCATGCAACAGAACATTTTTTGTAAGTGCCATGCTACAGAAAACATAATGGATAAAATTCATACCCCTCCCCCCACCAATTCAATAAGTTTTAGATTCTTTTGGCAGTCAATTATCAATTTTACAAAAGATTTTGTCTAGCCAAACCTACCCCAGCCAACACCAGTTACCAGATTCTACAATAGACAGGCACATTGTTTAATAATTTTAAAATGGGGGAAAAAGCAATTGACACATGAAAGTCTGGAAAGCAAAACATGTTAATTCCAAGGGAATGGCATGAGCTGAGGGATTGAAAACCAGTTGCATGCCAGGGAAAAACATGCTTGGTTTTACTGAGAGAGGGAGTGCATACTTAAAACTATAATTTTATACAAAAATTAAATTTCATTAATTAATGAGGCATCTAAAATTCTTAATGAACATTGTCACAATCAAAGGAAAAAGAAATATGAGGTTCCAGACGGCAATTAATCGTAAACACCACAACAAGTTTGAAGAACATACCTGGACCCCCATCACTATCTTCAAGATCTCCTAGAAGAAATGCATCCAAGTCCTGTTCAGTCGATGACGCAGTAGACGTTCTACTTTTGAGGTTCTTTTCTGTCACTTCTGGTTCCCCAACTACTGGGGTTTGCTTCACTTTATCATCTTTCTCCTCTGCTTTGCGCTTAGCCTCCTCCATGTACTCTCCCTCATATCTGAGTGCAATCATAGAAAGATTTGAGTGCAAGAAAAGCCTATCCTGGTAATTTGAAAAGAACCTCATTATTTTTTTCCATAAAATCCAAGTTTTACAACACCTACTACGAATTATACAAATAAACTGTCCTTTATTTATTGAATGCATTAGATAAATTGTCTCGAGTTTGCAAAAAGGAAAAGAAAACAAAAAATAGTAAACATAATTTTTCTGTATATGATAGTTATATATATCTAGAATCTCTTCATCAAGATAACCGTTCATGTTTGTTTATGTCTTCTTCCTTTGCCTCCCACATATTTATATACCTGATATACATTAATATTATCTCATATATACACAATCAAATCCCAATGGAAGATGATGTTGCCTAGAGTCAAAGCAAAAGTGGGAATTTCAAACAAATTAGTAGTGACTTACGGTGCGATATGTGTGCTCACAAGTGTAAAATATATCCTCCAGAATCTCCTTTCTTTCATAACACGTGGACATAATTCATATCTTAACCTTGAGATTTGCTGCAACAGAATAATCACAAGGAAATTAGAATGGTCAGTATTTATCAGAGTGCAGAATATAAAGCATTCTATGATGAATACGGAAGCTTCACATGTATATATATATTTTTTGATAAATACATGTATGCTTCCTGTATGCATTCATAGGATCTATGCAGAATCAGATTTTCCATTTAGTATCTTTCTGCAAATATAAGAAACTATAATTACTTGATTCACAGAAAACATGGTATTGGCAAACACCATTGTTTCTCTTCCTGGCATTTGCATTTAAGCTTAAGAAGAACCTTAAACTTTGAAGTCAGTACTATTTGCGTAATTCAAACTAATAAGAGCAAAAGTGATGCCATGAATTTAGGATAGCGCAAAAACTCTCCCTAAATCCTCATCAAGCAATTATGTATTGAATGCAAAAGAGTTTCAATCAGTGGAGTCAAGAAGAAACAGGCAACATTAGGTAAGATGGAAGAATAACGTTGAAACAGTTTTCTAGATCACCGTTCACTACAAATCAGTAATTTAGGTTTTCTAGATCATATCTTTAAAGTTTAAAATCGCTGTGAACACTACATGTCATTGCCCATCAGAGGGATGTGCCAGATCTTTAGCTGGACCAAAGGACTCCAAATCTTCTAAGTTATGCTCGTCCAATTTTGGTAATTTTAACAGGAATGAATCTAGTAAGACAAAATAGAACCATATGCTATACATGCATTCATGTCAAAGCCACTCTAGGATGGTCATAAGAAAATAGAGTATGACGAGCAGAACACACGCACAATCTGTTCTACTATGACGTGTACTGAACTACTCATACTATGCATAACGCATTTCAAGTTATAAGGATTTCCTTTAAATCATGAACTAAAGAAAACAAATATTAAATCTGCATATTGAAAGAAGGATCAAAGTGAGCATTGGATGCACCTAGTGCCCAATTATTGGGACTTAAGGACATTGGTCAATTGTTAGAGTACCTTGATTTTATTCTTCCACTTCAATTTGTTGACACCAAAATTAAACATAACAGGAAAAATCAATGTTCACATGATCTCCACTGTTATGACTTATGCCATGTATACCAAGCAACATATTCAGGATATTCCTTTTTAGTGTTCACTGAAGAGGGGGGGGGGGGGAGGGGGGGGGGGAGGGGGGGGGGAGTGCGGGTGGCAGTAGCAGTTAATAATCACACTTCTGGATCAGTTTTTATCATGGTTTTGACTCTTCTCCAATTTCATGAAGGATGATATAGATGGTGGTGGAGATCATCAAAATTCTTCTAATTAGGAACATGATCCATTTAGAGCCTCTTGTGGCAACAACTCACCAAAGTCTACCAAGGAACTTCCAATTGGAGAGTGTACTATACTATTGCCAATGGACTTTTCATGGCAATACATCATAGAAGGCAATCATTACTGAGTCAAATGTTTTAGGAAAAACATAAATCAGTGCTGTTAAAATATTTTAAATATGACGAATGGAACCAATACCAGAGAAGATACCAAAGGATGAAGTGATCGTTTACAAGCCTAACTCCAAGGAATAAAAGCTTTTAGCAGACAAATTATGGTTACATGGAATCAGGTCTGCATGGCAGATGCAAGTTTGTGCTTGTTGAAAGACGTGTCCAATGCATAAATATCATGAAATTGAGATTTGAGACATGGTTTGTTATCCGAAAAAAATCTCTGAATCAAAATATCAATGCTAAGATAGAATGCAAGACATTTCATACATTAACAAGTAACAGAGCAACTTACTTGTTAATGCTAATCCTTCTCTCAATCCAATTGCAAGACACCCCATACATTAACAAGTAACAGGGCAACACAGACCAGATCACTATACTAACCAAATAAAACAGACAAACAAACACACTTAACACAATTAGAGATTTCGAGAAATCATAATGCAAATACTGTGTTACAAACATCATACGCTAGAGTATATAAACTTAGTCTAAGATAGCATGATAATATGATTACAACCTAAATTTCATACAGAGCATTGCTTTTAATTTCCACCACACGAAACACAACAGAAAGAAAATGTTACCTTAACAGTGCCGAGAACAAGCGTTGCATGTCTCTCCTGCCACTCCGTAAGATCCCTCCGCACATTCGACGCCGTTGTAGGCACATCAGCCACTTCCGCTTCATCTAACCATTCATCAAACACATTACAACAAAAACACTAAATTATCTAAATTGAAAATGGAAATGAAAAAATTCTGCATACCTTGGATAGGGAAATTCTGGAAAGTACTAGAAGTGAGTCCTTTAACAAAGTCTCTCAAGTCATCGGTGATGCCGAATTTTCGAAGCTCCAAGTCCGAGACCTCCGGGGCCGAACCGGAACCCGAGGAGGAGTTTCCAATGGAGAGATAGGAGAGCTGAGGGGGGATGACGTCGGCGATGGACTTGATGTTCTGGATCTGATCTGCTTGCTTAAGCGCAGCGACTTTGAACTGGTCAGCTTTCTTGGAGGCCTCGATGGCTAGCTCCTTCGACTTCTTGGCGGTCTCCGCGACTAGATCAGCGATTCTGGTGGAGGAAGATGTTAAGGTTAGAGTTTGGGATTTTTTGGCTGCTTCTTCTGCGAAGGTTTTAGCTCTCTTCCATAGATCCTCCATTTTGGGATAATTTTGGATCTGCCTTCTCTGATTCTTTGCTTATGCTTAGTAATTTGTATCTCATAGACCGACCAGTGAGGTGTAGAGTAGGATTCTAAGTGAAAAAGAAACTAAACGATGTCGTTTAGCTCGAAGAGAGGTCTACATACCTAAAACGCAGTGTTTTTTGCGGTTTTTAATTTCAAGTCTAGATTTTGTATCCTGCAGTGGTGGAGCCATGGAGGTGAAGGATCTCGAAAGGAATTTGTTCTATCCTGTGTGCAAGAAATGAAAAGTCATGTTGGGTGCGCCAGATCTGAGCTCCAAGTGGGAAACAACGCCACGCACACAATAGCCCCATGCCATCGCAGCATCAGACGCACGCCACCTTAGGCCATCAAAATTTGGACTCTATTTGGTGTGAACAATATCCCTGATTTGAGTACATACACAAATCCTAATGCAAAATCGGTATTCAAGCAGACCATAAGTTAAGGTTAAATTATTATTTTACTCTAGTACTTTGTGGTGGATCTATTTCACTCCCAATGACTTTTAATTGTTCGAATTTGTTACGACAACCACTTCAATCTCTCTTTCGGACCAAAAAAAAAGTAAGTTGAGCAATTGATGTACCCAAAGTTAGAGGAGAAAGAGAGATTATTGATCCTAAACTGTGACGCGGTGCGTGCTCTGTGAGCGAAGTATATGTTGGACCGGGGAAGGTCCGTTAATAACTTGTGAAGATTGAGTAGAAATTTTCATACAAATCATTTTTTTTTAATTCATGGTGGCGTAATTGCCAACAAAATACTTGGATCAAAGCGTGCCACATCACAATCTTGTGGAAATTATTTTGAGATCAATTCTCTTTCGGGAATAGTACGTTTTTATCCAATCTGATGCAAGAATAAATTTTTCAACTAAAAAAGTTTGGTTGTTCTCTTTTTATTTTCGTACTGAAAGAGAAAACAACACACAACAAAAAGAAGAAAAAGAAACAATTAGGGAGCAGGACCCCCTGTTGGAACTCTATTCCCACAGCATCAGCGAACAACATAAGCTGCATGTCTGGGGGCGCCCTTTCCAGAACTTCCATCTGCACTGCTCGCCCTACACCCAAGTTAGCTAGGTAATCTGCACAAGTGTTGCCCTTCATGCCTTCTATGCTTCAGAACACAGTCCCAATCCCATTTGGATCCATCTAAGTGTCAGCTCTCATTATTAATTGGATGACTGTCAATGCATCAACCTCACAAATAACTTGCCGAAATCCTTCCTGCCATGCCAACAGAAGACCGCGTCCGATTGCCTCCAGTTCAGCTGTGATGCTGGAGCAAGAACCCAAGCTTGCCACGAAGCCAATCAGACAAGTCCCATATTGGTCACGAATTAACCCCCGCGCCCCAGCAGCCCC